>OU744724.1:46842499-47440102 GCA_916613615.1 Steromphala cineraria
GGACAATAAAGATTATCTTATCTTATCTTATCTTATCTTGTCCAGTTACCGTTCTAAACGAGTATGTGGCTCGGACGGATTCATTGAGAGGCGATGAGTCTAAACTTTTCATTCAGATCATTAAACCCCATCATAGGGTTTCAAGAGACACTATAAGCCGATGGCCCAGATTGGGAAGGCATAGACACTAATAGATTTTCTGCTCATAGCACCAGAGCAGCAGCGACTTCAGCTGCTCATTCTCGTAAAGTTCCAGTGTCTGACATTTTAGATAAGGCGGGCTGGGCTTCTGAAAAAACATTTGCAAAATTTTACAATAAACCCCTCCGTGAGACTTAGGACTTTTCAACTTCACTCCTTTCTGTTTGAAAAAGGGGGGGGGGGGGCGGCAAATGTATGATGGGTTTGTACTTCTACTCCTAACAGGGCCCAGTATGTATGATGTGGGATGGTTATCACCCCCGAGATGTAGCTTCAGTTGCTCATGTAAGTAGGGATTTTGCACTTAGTATGTTGTATTTAAGTGCTTATTGAAGTTTTCAATGTTTTTTCTGCTGATTTTATACTCGTTTTGAGTCTTTTTTTTATTTTCAGTTTTGATTAAAATCATATTGATTTTGAATATTTTTTGTTGATTTTACTGATGTTCTCTTGCCGAACTTGCAGTTTCCTGGTTTTAGGTATGAGTTATGCTTGGCAGATACGGCTTTGAAATCTCATAGGACCTCTGAATCACGTGACTGATTGAGTAGAATTTAACAGTTAAACGAGACTTACCTTGTAAGGTGAAGTTGGACTGTAATTCTACCAATCAGTCTTTAGTGATGAGGAGGTAACATGCCCTCCCTTGAACCCTCCCTTCTTAGCTGGGTATCTGCCTCGCATACTTTAAAGACTGATATGCATGCGCAATCTGCAATCTCATGTTACCTCCTCATCACTAAAGACTGATTGGTAGAATTACAGTCCAACTTCACCTTACAAGGTAAGTCTCGTTTAACTGTTAAATTATGAGTTAAAACCAATTGAAAAAAGAAGGGATATAACCGCCCGAGGGGTGTAAGTCCAACAAATGCTGCATCGTCAGCAAACTTCACTTGTTGGGACAATTGCTAATACAGTCATTTGTGTAGAGAGTGAATAAAAGTGGCTGTAGAACACAACCTTTAGGGGCTCCGGTATTGGTATACAAGATCAAGGAATGGGCGGAGTTAACCTTTACAAATTGAGGTCGAAAAGTTTGGAAATTTTTCTATCCATAATATAAGATTACAATTAACACCCATATTGAACAGTTTGTCTAACAAGATGTGTGGCTGGATTGTATTGAACGCAGAAGAAAAATCTACAAATAGAATTCTCACATATGATTTTGGAAGCTCTAAATGCTTATAAACGCTATTCAAAATACAAAGTTTTGCATCTTCAACACCCCTTTTTGCTCTGTATGCAAACTGGAAAGGATCAAGTAAATGTCCTACATCATGCAGTATCAAGTTTAAAATGATGCGCTCGAAAATTTCATAGCTATTGAGGAAACGGCGACTGGTCTAAAATCGTTCATTTCACTAGAATTAATCTTCTTTGGTACTGGGACAACCTTTGAATGTTTTCCACATTTTTAGCTCATCAGGACTGAAAGTCCAGATGGGCTTATGGCATGGCCCGTCGTCCGGCGTCCGTCCGTAAACTTTTGACACTTTCGACTTCTCCTCATGAATCATACACATTAGAGAGCTGAAATTTTGTGTACATGTACCTTAGCATATGGAGATTCTAATTTGTAACTTTGGTGACCCTGTGACCCCAAATAGGGTCACAGGGGTCACAACTTTAAAAACCTATTTTCATCTTCTCCAGTTCCAGAAGGAGTAGAGAGTTAAAAATGATATGTGCAGACTCCTTGGCCAATGGAGATTCTAATTTGAAACTTTGGTGACTCTGTGACCCCAAATAGGGTCACAGGGGTCACAACCTTAAAAACCTATTTTCATCTTCTTCTCCAGTTCCAAAAGGAGTAGAGAGTTAAAAATGATATGTGCAGACTCGTTGGACAATGGGGATTCTAATTTGTAACTTTGGTGACCCTGTGACCCCAAATAGGGTCACAGGGGTCACAACCTTAAAAACCAATTGTCATCTTCTTCTCAATGGCCAGTTCCAAAAGGAGTAGATAGTTAAAAATGATATGTGCAGACTCCTTGGACAATGGGGATTCTAATTTGTAACGTTGTTGACCCTGTGACCCCAAATAGGGTCACAGGGGTCACAACCTTAAAAACCTATTTTCATCTTCTTCTCCAGTTCTAAAAGAAGTAGAGAGTTAAAAGTGATATGTGCAGACTCCTTGGCCAATGGGGATTCTTAATTGTAGATTTCGTGACCCCATGACCCCAAATAGGACAATGGGGATTCTAATTTGTAACGTTGGTGACCCCATGACCCCAAATAGGGTCACAGGGGTCACAACCTTAAAAACCTATTTTCATCGTCTTCTCCAGTTCTAAAAGGACTAGAGACTTAAAAATGATATGTGCAGACTCCTTGGCCAATGGGGATTCTTAATTGTAAATTTTGTGACCCCATGACCCCAAATAGGACAATTGGGATTCTAATTTGTAACGTTGGTGACCCCATGACCCCAAATAGGGTCACAGGGGTCACAACCTTAAAAACCTATTTTCATCTTCTTATCCAGTTCTAAAAGGACTAGAGAGTTAAAAATGATATGTGCAGACTCCTTGGCCAATTGGGATTTTAAACTGTAGGTTTCGTGACACCATGACCCCAAATAGGGTCACAGGGGTCACAATCTTAAAAAACTATTTTTCTCAATAAGATGACAGTCTTTATTTCTCCTTGGATATTTTAGTGTGGACTTCTTTCACTGTCTGATATTGGCGATCTAGAAAGTGTTGAATAATAATAAATCATTTGGGTAAGGAAATTTATTCCGAAATTGTTACATTTGTTTTGTAATTTTTTTATAGGTTTTCTTGCAATAAGTAACATCAGTTTCATTTTTAGCTCATCTGGCCTGTATAAAGCAAACTTGATATGATGCCTGATGAGCTACAGAGCCAATGGCTCTATTTTTATTATCACATGATAATGATAGAAAGTTAATACAGACGGGAAAAGACATGACACAGTTGTTCACAAAAAGGTTTAAGGTCCGGGTGCTATCGTTATGTTAAGTTTTGAGAATTGCAGCTTCACAGTTCCTGATGTTAAAACGATGTTATTCTCATCCTTAAAGCTTAATTTGTCAACCATAGCTTTCCGTTCACTACTGAAGTCACGAGAATCAAATCTAGCGTAGAAGTTGTTCAGATATTCAACATCTAAGATCGTCTGTTGTATTGATAGTTGAACAGCCGATCATGTTCTTCAAACCTTGCCAAGCCTAACTGTTTTTACATTTCTTTATCTGAACATTGATTTCTTTCTGTTTTGCTTTTAGTTGCAATGTGTCTTTAGCACAGAACAATCGTTTCTTTTCATTGAGAAGGACCTTAAGATCTGTTTGGGTAAATCTTTACAAGCTTTGAAGAAGAACATGTCCCAGTCTGTGCAATCAGAGCAACCTTGGTGTCGCTGCATAGACTCGGGATCCCATAACTTCACACTTTTTGTCTGCTCCTTCTTCGTCTTCACTATCTGCTTGTACGTTGGCATCAAAAACACAGAGTTGTGATCTGATACCCCAAGTGGGGGTTTAGCTATCGCTTTGTACGTTTTTTTTATGTTTCCATAACAAAGGTCAGTTGTTTTTTCTATAGGAGTAGTACACTAAACATACTGCTCATAAGTCGGTACTACAGATTTCAACGTTGAGCCGTTGAAATCGCCAAGAACAAATTTGGGGGCATCGGGAGTAATGGAATCAAGGTTCAGGATGTGTTCTTGTACAATAGAGGCAGCATGGTTATAATTGGCACTTGGTTGGATGTAGACAAGAACTACAAATATGTGTCCGAATTCGTTGGAAAATACAAGGGTCTTAATGACACTGACAGAAGTTCTTTGTCACGGTTACACGGTCTATCTCTGATGACATAGTTCTTACACCATCGCTTATTCACATACATGCACACACCTCCACCAATTGCTTTGCCCGTATCTTCTTCCCTTATTGGGGTGCCAAATCCGGCAAGTGCAAGGGTGCTGTCATCAATAGTGTTGTTGAGCCAGGATTCAGTGAAACAAAGTAGACAACTGTCTCTGTACTCAAACATGTATCGTGCACACTCATCCAATTCTGACAGTTTGTTCCTTAGTGATCACACATTTGTTAGTAAGATGGTAGGTAGCGGCGGTCTAGATTTCCTCGCCCGAACCCGTCTACGGACTCCCCCTCGCCTACCTCTTTTCCTGCTGTCTTTCCTACCTGATGACGAATTAGGTCCATCCCTTTCCCTATCACATTCCGTTGGCAAGTCAATAAGTTCTGAATTCCAATCCGACGGCGAACTCCTTAGCGACAGTACAGAGTCTGCTAACGGCCTTCAAGATGACGACACATAATGGCACCTACCGAATGCTATATTGAAGGCAATTTTATTCTCTTTCCATCGATGTATCGATTGGTGACTCTCACATTATTTTCAGTGAAGCCAACATGCATTTATAAGGCTGATATGTTAAGAACTGTTCTCTATATTGTCTTCTTTTTTTGCACAAGGCTTCTTATTTTGAAGACCCAGAGACCAGTCGATTTGTTATGGTCTAAATGACAAGTGTTTCTATGTTTACATTATACTTTTTGTTAACATCAATTTGCAGCGGGGGATTTTGTCACCTATGTGACAATACTTGTTGAAATATCAAGCGCAAAAGTATATATTTTGCGGTTTTTCTAGGGTATTTTTTTTGCATGTGCTCACATACAAATGATAGACCAAATTGAAGGCAATTTTAGAAGGCATTCTTTCCTCTTTCTTCTGACGTATAATTTGTCAAAATGTGCTACGAATTTTATGAAATAACTTAGTGTGAAAAGTGGTACATAGCTGAAAATACCTGAAAATCACAGTTTGTTCGCTGCTTGTAGTTTCATTATTTCTTATAGCGCATGTAAATATCAAACATAAAAATGACAACAATTCAATGCCCTTTTCAACAATGCCTTGGGAGATGTGTGCGCCTGTGGGAAATTAGTGCTGCATCGTGATTCTCGCTCTGAAGAGAGTACAGAATAAATTGAAAAAGGCTTTGCTTTTCATCAACCAACTCTGCTGTTTAGTTTAATAAATTCTTTACACTTAAACATTCCCTACTAACTGAAACAACAGAGATGCATCGCTTTACATGCTTATCATTTGTGTAGAATTTTTATATCATAAAATACAGTACAAGCTTTTTGGGTTCTCATAGGTTTTAAAGAAATGGTCAATGTATCTGTAAGATTTGTCTACAAATTTTGTTTTTGATGACTTTATTGCATAAAACAGACAGATACGCTGCTTATCCTGAGCAAATCATTCTTACTTGTGTGATTTGAATTTGAAATATATGTATATTAAAACACATTATGCATATATTATTAAACTTTTGCAATTCATTTCATTCATGCTTTTTCATTTGCAATTTGCTTATTATGGTTAGTCATGGGATTTTCTTTATTTGCAAAATTACATGGACTCTATCCCTTAAATAAAAATGCCTAAAATTACATGCACTTAATCTGACTGAAACTATTGACATTATATACATTTGCCATACATATCATCACCATAAAAAGCTGAATCTGTTTGTCGTCACTTGCGACTATTTTTTAAATTTATTTCCTTTCCTGAGAAATTCTTTCTTTTTCATTTGTAGAGCAAGTATGAAAATGATATTCTGAAATCATTAGGTTACATAAGAAACAAATATTTAACATCAATTATATATTTAACTATGATCTGTTTTCTGTTTTCAGTCGAAGAGGAGAGTTTTCAATTGTACCAATTCTTGTTGGATCTCTTAGTCAAGATAAAGAACGATATTATGGGAATTTGTTGGGTAGATATCTAACAGACCCCGATAATCTGTTCATCATATCCTCTGACTTCTGTCACTGGGGTAAGTGCAATATTATTCCTTTCAAATACTTGTACCTTGACTTGACCTATTGTTCTTATCCAGGTTATTCCCCATCCCCCCCCCCCATCAGACATCAGACATAATCACCCTGTGTGTACGCCAGAGCTATATTCCCAGAAGGGAAATGTACACTCCACAATGCTGGCTGTAAGTTTCGTTTTTATCAATCATTGTTATCTTTTTTATATTTCTGATCTTCATAGATACTATTTGCTAAAACCCTTCCATGCTGTAAAATAGTGGATATCCATAATCTATCATACAAGATTACAGCTGATTTTATGCCCTGGTTATTTTACTATGCATGAAAATCTACGATGTCTTGGCCAGTAAGTTTGACAGTCACTCACAATTTTCCATACGTGCAAAATAATTAAACTTCATTTAGAGCTGATACTGCAACAGTAAGTGTTAAAGATATTGATAAGAGTATCTGTAAAATTTGAAGTCAATGCGCTTCTTGACTGTGAAGAAAATTACAGATTTTCATCCCGCCATGTGGTTGTGTTGGTGTCCACTCCCAATTCATGCAATAGAAATTTTGTGTACGCTTCCAAGTAACTAATTTGATAACTTTTCTACCGATAATCCAGTCGTACCCACATACCAAGAAAATCCTTCATGCGAGTTGCATTGAAGAGTTGCATTGAAAACTGACATCGATACTTTTGACTGTTGTTCAGGTCTTCTTAAATATCAAATGACACTTTTTCCAGACGTATATTATTAAAAAGAATGATAAAAGAAATTGCAAATGCTAACTTACATTGTTTGTTGTTTGTTTTAATCAAATTACATAATATTATTCTCATGAAAAACGAACGTGAATAATCAGTCGAAAGCTTTTGCTACATGTGTTTACTGGTAGGGAGATATTTGTTACAAGCCTTTTCATTGGCCCAGAAATGTAGGTCAACCAATCAGCAAGTCGATTTGAAAACGATGTATGAAACTGAAACGAGGTTGTAATAAATTCATGACAACATATTGTCGACACAATATTAAATGTCTAAATATTCAAATATTTGTTTAACATTTTCGATATATTACATTTTCCAAAACAACATGCAGTTAATTAAAATATTTACGTATATAAAATTTGAAGAAAAATTTGCAAATATTAGCTCGAAAGAATATTAATAATGTTATTTGTCGTCAAGAAATTACGATTGAGATTCCAAGTGCAGTAAAACAACATGCTTTCGCGAAAGTATATTTGACAAAGATATCTTTGAACTTTGATTAAATATGATAAATAAGTTTGGAAATATGCCATATTAAACATTTAGAATGGATAACCAGCCTTACAAAGCGAAAGTTCTTGATTATATTTTGGAAATCAAATATTTTAATTCCCGATCGCTGATGCAAGTAAAGCCACATCGCTATTGCGAGGCTAACTCGATCGTCTGACATCGATTGTGATTTGTGTCACACTTCCGAGAATTGGGGGGTGGGCTATAAACCGAGAATGACCCCAACCTGCTCAACCCTGAAAAATGGGGGGTGGGCTTTAGTTCGAGGATGGTCATATACCCGCGAGGATACGGTATGCATGTCATATTTTTTGTTGAAAATAAGTGTTTTTATCCGTCATCGTCATTCTTTGAAAAAAAACTTGCATTGCTATCCTTCGTAATTGTCCTTTCGTCTAAAATTTAAGATGGAGGCTTCAGAAGCAAGCGGTTTGACACTTGCTGATAAAAGCTTTGACCATATTGACCATATTAAAGAAATAACTAATCCACCTTAACCTTACAAGGGATAAGTAACATAGTAATATCAACAAATCTGAACACGTTGTCATCTCGAGATTGTTTGCAATACGGATACGTTGTGAAATAATGTCATCATATGTTGAGGACTTATGTCATCATCGAGGTCTAATGTCATTTATTAGATCATCGATCTTTTCTTAAGAATATTTTGATGTACAAATGGTTTGCCTTCTCCGCCAATGGATCAGTGTCCTGGCCAATACTCCGCATCCATCCTTATAATTGGTATTGGTCTTTGTATCTTATGACTTTATTCGACTTAAGACAGACAGGCCTATATCCGGTATATCCAGGGGTTGGCCCTTAACATAAATGGTCTTTCGTGATTTGAATAATTGTTTGGATCAATTTCGAACATCAGCTTTAACTCTCTTAACCCTCTTAACTTATTTAGTAATATGCAGGCCCAAACGGGGGGCACTAATTTCATGACCATAGATTATAGATTATTTATTTCCAACTTAGGAGGGGTTTTTTTTCAGTTCATCAGACTTAAATATGTAAGTGAAGATGACTAAAACAACGTTCAAAAATAGAGCCACTGGCTCTGTATCTCATCAGGCTTCATATTCAATTTTAAATAGCTTTCTACGCCTTTTGGTTCTTGAGAAGAAGACGAAAATACACAAAGTTTACGGGTGGACGGACGGACGGACGCCGGACACCATGCCATGCCATGCCATAAGCCCATCGAGCCTTTCAGGCCAGATGAGCAAAAAAGCAGTAAATGCGCCTTTTGCATTATAAAATTACGTTTCTGACCCCAAACCCCCTACCACTGAAGTAATAAATTGAAAAACAGGGACCCCCTGCATTGTACGGGAAGACATCCCTTCACCTCCCCGCCCTCCCATTTAGATCTTCATAATCAACCAAACCAATAATGACGAGATAGAAGCAAGTGCAAACATAACCTTTCAAATTTTAATCTTTTTATTATCTACATTCCATGCTGTTGCGATAATATCTTCACTTCCACTTCATTATTATACCCCCGACCAACGGCCCGGGGTATCTAGTAATACCAATGATTTTGTGTGTGTGTACGTATGTGTGTGTGTATGTGTGGGTGTGTGTGTCCGTCTGAGGACATTTTTTGTCCGACCTATTACGGGAAAACTGTTTATCCGATTAATTTCAAATTTGTCACATGTCTTCTACCCTACTAGGAGGGGTGCAGTGCGAAGTTACAGCAAATTTCGTTAACATTTGAATTTTTTATGAATTTTTAGCTCATCTGGCCTGTAAGGCCCGATGGGCTTATGGCATGGCATGGTGTCCGGCGTCCGTCCGTCCATCTGTCCGTCCGTCCGTCCGTCCGTCCGTAAACTTTGTGTAATTTCGACTTCTTCTCCAGAACCATAAGGCCTAGAAAGCTGAAACTTTGTGTACAGACTCCTTGGCTAGTCAGGATTATAAATTGTAGCTTTAGTGGCCCTGTGACCCCTAATAAGGGCCACAGATGCCATGCCCTAAAAACCTATTTTCATCTTCTTCTCCAGAACCATGAGGCCTAGAAAGCTGAAACTTTGTGTACAGACTCCTTGGCTAATGAGGATTATAAATTGTAGCTTCGGTAGCCCAGTGACTCCAAATAAGGGCCACAGGGGCCATGCCCTAAAAACCTATTTTCATCTTCTTCTCCAGAACCATAAGGCCTAGAAAGCTGAAACTTTGTGTACAGACTCCTTGACTAGTGAGGATTATGAATTGTAGCTTTGGTGGCCCTTTGACCCCTAATAAGGGCCACAGATGCCATACCCTAAAAACCTATTTTCATCTTCTAGGCCTAGAAAGCTGAAACTTATCGCCTATATACTTAATTCTATGATTGGTGCCCCTGTGGCCTCTACAAAGGGGGAATCACATTGGCCACTCTACAGCATAATTGATGATGAAGCCTGATGAGCTACAGAGCCAATGGCTCTATTTTTTACAAATTTCCATGTTTTGAACTTAGTCATTTTCCAATATCAGATTTGTCCGACTTATTACAGGAAAAGTATTTATCTGATTAATTTCAAATTTTGCACATGTTTTCTATCCTACTAGGAGGGGTGCAGTGCGAAGTTACAGCAAATTTCGTTAATATTATATTTGAATTTTTTACAAATTTCCATGTTTTGAACTTAGTCATTTTCCAATATCAGATTTGTCCGACCTATTACGGGAAAACTATTCATCCCATTTATTTCAAATTTTGCACATTTTTGCACCCTACTAGGAGGGGTGCAGTGCGAAGTTACAACAAATTTCTTTAATAGTTGAAATTTTTACAAATTTCCATGTTTTGAACTTAGTCATTTTCCAATATCAGATTTGTCCGACCTATTACAGGAAAACAATTCATCTGATTGATTTCAAATTTGGCACATGTCTTCTACCCTACTTGGTGGGGTGCGGTGCGAAATTACAACAAATTTCATTGATATTTCAAATATTTTAAAAATTTCCATATTTTGAACATAGTCATTTTCCAATATCAGATTTTTCCAACCTATTACGAAAAAAACTTTTCATCTGATTCTTTTCACATTTTGCATGTGTCTTAGTCCCTACTAGGAGTGGTGCAGTGCCAAATCAAAACTAAAATTGATAATGGTTTTTTTGTGTGTGTTTTTTTTTTTTTTACAAAATTCCATTTTTTTTATAAGTCATTTTTAGCTCATCAGGACTGAAAGTCCAGATGGGCTTATGGCATAAGATAAACGGGGTACTAATAAGATCAAAAGCAAACTGGATAGAAAAGGGCGAAAAACCAACAAAATACTTTCTTAAGTTGGAGTCAAGGAATTTCCTAAATAAATCAATCAACCTTTGGAAAAAAATGATGAAACATTCATTACAGAGAGTAAACAATTACTCCAAGAAATACAACTCTTTAATAAAAGATTATACACATCGCAAAATCATTCTGATATTGACCTTGCAGAATTGTTCAACATGAAAGTGTTCCAGTCCTAAATGAAAATGATAAATGTAACCTTGAAGGAAAATTTAAATTGAATGAGTTGTCACTTTCCCTTAAAAACATGAAAAACGATAAAAGTCCAGGCCCTGATGGTTTCACTGTGGAGTTTCTCAAATTCTTTTGGAAAGATCTAGGAGAATTTCTTCTTAATTCACTTAACTGTGGCTTTGACAACGGAAACTTATCAATATCTCAAAAACAAGGACTGATAACATGTATTCCTAAAGCTAATAAACCTAAGAAATTCTTGAAAAACTGGCGTCCTATCTCCTTACTTAATACCTCATATAAAGTTGGTGCCGCAGCGATTGCAAACAGAATTAAAAATATATTGCCAAACATAATTAATGAAGATCAAAAGGGTTTTGTCAAAGGAAGGTACATCGGGGAGGTAACGAGACTTATATATGATCTGATGGAACATGCCGAAACTTGCCAGATACCGGGTTTGTTACTGCTCATCGATTTTGAAAAGGCATTTGATTCAGTCGACAGTTAAAGTTTTTTAATTTCGGACCCAGTATTTCACATTGGATAGAAACATTCTACAATGATATAGAATCGAGAGTCCTGGTAAACGGAAATTGCCTCGGGTCCCTTCAAAGTCACTCGGGGCTGCCGCCAGGGGGACCCACTAGCGCCGTATATTTTTTTGCTATGTGTAGAAATCCTAGGTATCATGATACGCAAAAA
This sequence comes from Steromphala cineraria, assembly GCA_916613615.1. NCBI lineage: Eukaryota > Metazoa > Mollusca > Gastropoda > Trochida > Trochidae > Steromphala > Steromphala cineraria. Next base: position 46,854,029 of record OU744724.1, read on the forward strand.
CAAAAACATAAAAGGAATTAAACTTTGAAATATAGAGTATCTCCTCTCACAGTTCGCAGATGATACGACAACTACCTTAGACGGATCAGAAAAAAGCCTCTATTCAGCTCTGAATACTTTAGAACTCTTTGCCCGCTTTTCAGGTTTAAATGTTAATGTAGATAAAACAAAGCTTATATGGATAGGCTCCAAAAAGAGATCCCGATATAAGATGTGCAACGAATGGCATTTAGATTGGTCACAAACAAATTTCACTTTGCTAGGAATACAATTCGATATTGATCTGAATAAAATGGTTGAAATGAATTACAAAGAACAGCTATCCCAAATTGACAGACAAATGAATATCTGGTCAGCTCGTACATTAACTCCTTACGGCAGAAACACTGTGCTTAAATCACTGCTACTACCAAAACTCAACCATCTATTTTCATCTCTTTCAAATCCCACCAAAAAGCGTTATTGAAAAGAATGAAAGGAAAGAACAATAATCCTGTAAATGCAATCATTTTATTAGTCAAACAGTATATTTACAGATGCAGTTTTAATGGTTTTACACCAAAGTTGGAATGTCTTAAAAATGAAATTGTACCTTACTATAATTCAACAAGATATATATTTTTATCTACAGAAACTGAAGAAATGTTTTTTCAATATTGGTCAACCTTGCATTTATTATTTAGAAATTATCCTATTTAGTTAGTGAACTAGCCGATTGTGGATTACGTATTTGTATACATGTGATATTTTATAAGCATTTCAACTCATGTATTTGCCTGTATTAAAAATATGGAAAATATAAAAAAAATTAAAAAAAGAAAGTTTAAGAAAAAGTGATGAAGCCTAGTCATATAAAACTGTCATACATTTCAATTTTTAGCTCATCAGGACTGAAAGTCCAGATGGGCTTATGGCATGGCCCGTCGTCCGGCGTCCGTCCGTCGTCCGTCCGTCCGTCCGTAAACTTTTGACACTTTCGACTTCTCCTCATGAACCATACACATTAGAGAGCTGAAATTTTGTGTACAAGTACCTTAGCATATGGAGATTCTAATTTGTAACTTTGGTGACCCTGTGACCCCAAATAGGGTCACAGGGGTCACAACTTTAAAAACCTATTTTCATCTTCTTCTCCAGTTCCAGAAGGACTAGAGAGTTAAAAATGATATGTGCAGACTCCTTGGACAATGGAGATTCTAATTTGTAACTTTGGTGACCCTGTGACCCCAAATAGGGTCACAGGGGTCACAACCTTAAAAACCTATTTTCATCTTCTTCTCCAGTTCTAAAAGGACTAGAGAGTTGAAAGTGATATGTGTAGACTCCTTGGACAATGGGGATTCTTATTTGTAACTTTGGTGAACCTGTGACCCCAAATAGGGTCACAGGGGTCACAACCTTAAACTATTTTCATCTTCTTCTCAAGTTCCAAAAGGTCTAGAGAGCTGAAATTATATGTGCAGACTCCTTGGCCAATGGGGATTCTAAATTGTAGATTTCGTGACCCCATGACCCCAAATAGGGTCACAGGGGTCACAACCTTGAAAACTTATTTTCATCATCATCTTTAGCTCCTAAAGGTCTATTGAGCTGAAAGACTGCATGTAGACTCCTTGGCCAATTGGAATTCTAAACTGTAGGTTTTGTGATCCCATGACCCTAAATAGGGTCACAGGGGTCACAATCTTAAAAACCTATTTTTCTTCATTAGATGACAGTCTATGGCAAATTTATTTCTCCTTGGATATTTTAGTGTGGACTTCTTTCACTGTCTGATATTGGCGATCTAGAAAGTGTTGAATAATAATACATTTGTTTTGTAATTTTTTTATAGGTTTTCTTGCAATAGGTAACATCAGTTTCATTTTTAGCTCATCTGGCCTGTATAAAGCAAACTTGATATGATGCCTGATGAGCTACAGAGCCAATGGCTCTATTTTTTTCTGGTTGGATTTAAGTTCTACAATGTCATTATTTAACTCAGCTAGACATTTGTCTGCATCAAAATGCCCAGACCGTCATCAAGCCAGACATTATGTTGCTGATTGTGATGATAGATTGTGATGATAGGTTTGTCAGGGCCCGGACTGTTATGTCACTGGTTTTGTCATATGACTAGACATTTCACAGTTTACAGCGCTTTGTAGCTCATCAGGCCTAGAAAGCTGTAACTTTGTGTTCAGACTCTTAAGTTAGATAAGGAGGATTAAAAATCACACATTTTTTTACACATTTGTGGCTCCAAGTAAGGGGGGAACCACATTTGCCAAACCTAAAGCAAAATTGATGTGAAGCGGAAGTAACATCTATCTAGCACGGAACCCTGGGTACATTTTTGGGGGGACATAACCTTGCTGCGTTGCATCGCAAATCACTCAAGTAGCAATGAATACATTGATAGAAAATACTTAAATTGATATGTAAATCTTTTTTTGTTTTTACAGGTAGACGTTTCCAATACACCTACTATGACAAAAGGTGTGGAGAAATATGTCAATCTATTGCTGCCCTTGACAAAATGGTAACTATATTCTTTTCTTAACCCTCATGACGCTGAATACTTTATATGCTCTACAAGGCACTGTGGCTGAATATTCTGGTACGGTGCCAGCCACTGTTATCTGCTAATTAGCCCTTCTGGCTGTATTATTTTCTGTAGCGAGGCGTGTGCATTTTTACAACAACTAATGTATATAATTCTCAAATCCCGGTCGTAATATCGCGTTCCTAACAAATATACCGGGCGGGTCACGTAGTCGAATAGTTGATACATAATTGCAACTTAGAATGAAATTTTTAACGTGTCTGGAACGATTTTTATAACAATCTAAATATTTTCTTTATTTAGAGCCTTGTAAAATCTTTAATTACGAACGCGCAATATTTCTTTTTACATGGACTTCTAGATACACTATTCCTCTTTATAGATATATAAAAAATATTACTATGCGCCTTATAGTTAATCATCAAAAGAATGTCTATTTCCAGTTGATAAAATACAGAATACTCAAGTATTTATTTGTTTTCATGATTACAAAGAATCACGATAATATGCATAATGACACAAAAGATACAAAGGATGAAAACTGCATAAGTATACACGAAAACTATCGAACACACCAGATTTTTAGGGGGAACATATGTCCCTCATGCACAGTGGAACCGACAGGCACCTCAGTACCGTTATGCACGGGGGTGCCAGTGGGCGCGAAACATGCAAGTTCATTTAGCGATCGCTGGAGTGATAGCGCAACTAGCGCGTGTAAAAAATGTCTTTTATTCTGCGCACCACTTGCTGCTTCTTTATTTTTGTGCTTGCATATACAAATGATACTTGTAAATAAAGACAATTCTCTTCTCTACATAATGGTGAAAAATTTATAAAATTATCTCCATTGGTTGAAGCACGTTCTTTGCCCTTTACAATGATATAAATGATTTGAAATTTTGTCACCCCGTTCAAAAGATATATAGTGCCAAAGAAGGGTGGGGCTTTCATGATGGGGCTCTAGTTGAACTTTCTATGGTCAGCTCACATTGACTTTCTTTGTCTCTTTTACAAAATAAAAAAGAATAATTTATTTTTAGAAATAGTTTTACAAGATATCCAACAACAGCATAAAACAACAAGTGGCTTATACCTAGTTAAGGTAGGTATTTGAATATCTAAAATATTTAGATTTTAATAATTTTCATCTTCCGCTCCAGAAGCATGAGGCCGAGAAACCTGAAACCTTGTGTACAGACTCCTTGGCTAGTGAGGATTATAAATTGTAGCTTTGGTGGGCCTGTTGCCTCTAATAAGGGCCACAGGGGACATGCCCTTAAAATCTATTTTCATCTTCTTCTCCAGAAATATATGGCCTAGAACACTGCAACTTATCGCCTTTATACTTGATTTTAGGATTGTTGACCCTGTGGCCTCTACAAAGGGAGAGTTTAAATATAAGAAAATGTTTAACAAATTTCTTAATATTTAGACATTTAATATCATGTCAACAATATGTTGTCATGAACTTCTCACAACAACGTTTCTGCTTCTTACATAGTTTTCAAATCGAATTGTTGATTGGTTGACCTACTTTTGCTTTGCCAATGAAAAGCTTTTGACGGCATTCAGGTGTTTTTTTTATGTGAATAATATGTTATCTGATTAAAACAAACAACAAACAATATAAGTATGCACTTGCTATTTCTTTTATCATACTTTTTAAAAATACAACTGGAAAAACATGTCATTTGATAGAAGACTAGAACAACAATCAAACGTATCAACTTTCAATGCAACTTGCATCAATTTTCTTCTTATTTGGGATCTCTCGCTCTTTAAAGCCCACCCCCCTTATTTTCAAGATATTTGTTTGCCTGACCTTATACCCATGATAATATACGACAATAACATTTCAAGGCCTTATGCTTCTGGAGAAGAAGATAGAAATAGGTTTTAAGGTTGTGGCCAAAGAGCAACCAAAGCTATAAATTATAATCCTCACCAGTCAGATGCATACAAGGTATCAAATTTCTTGAGAAGATGACGACAATAGTTTTTAAACTTTTGCCCGCTGGATTGTTTTGAAGTTTTTGTTTGTTTGGAGCTTCAAAAGTGTCAAATTTAACCCTTACGATGCTAACCGCGGAATATTCCGGATCGGCGATAACATTGCCTGTAAGCCCTCTAGGCGAACCCCGGATTGAGGAAACTAACTTTCCCGATAATGCTATAATTGACTGCAAGCACTTTAGGCGAATCGAGGAATTTTCTGCACCAAGACCGGTGTACGAATTCCACAACATTATGTCATCTATAACACAATGAATAAAACTCATGAAAACGCCTTATTATTCCCGTACTCTCCTGAGAGCGAGAATCACGATGCAGCACTAATTGCCACAGGCGCACGCATCGCCCAGGGCACGGGATTACATTGTTTGCACAAATTAGAGAAGGACACCTTATCTTTCACATGTCGTGGCAAACTAACCCGTGTGCGGATTTGTTGAAAAGGGCATTGAATTGTCGTCATTTTGATGTGTAATATTTACATGCGCTATAAGAAATTACACTACAAGCAGTGAAAAAACAGTGATTTCAGGTATTTTTAGCTATGTAATAGATATACCCACACTTCCTGAGGTGTATCGCTCAATATACCTCCTGTTTGAATCGTGGGTGTGATACATTGAACATCCTGAAATAACAATTGATACATTTTTTTAAAGTACCATGAAGACAACGGGGAAATGTTAGTTGATGTTGTGTATTACATCGAGCCGGATGTAACAGATAACAGGTGTGAGACGTCAGTTTATTGACGTCCAGTGACCAGTCATGTGTCGTAACAGGTCATAAAACTGCCGGGTCACTGTTTGATGGCGCCATCGTGTCTGGTTGAGTGGACAATGGATACACATACAAGACATATACAAGACAATTGCCGCCAATTAAACGTTATTTCAATCCCAGACAGAATGTCTAGCTTACAAAACCAAATGAAGCTGTAGAACATTATATCTGAATAATGAAAATCAGTAGGTAAACGTTTCATCGTCCGCAACAAATTTCCATTATTGAACACTTCTAATATGGTTCTTATTTACGATCTACAGAATACAAAAATAAATAGAAAAAATATCCCAAATTTACAAGATGTGCTATCGATAACGTATTAATGACAAATAACCAAGTCCTAATCGTTGCTTCTCAAATGACACGGCTGTCCTTCATTTAGATAATGATAATCTAAACTTCAGTGTATATATATATGTGCCATGACTGCGCACCCGAAGGAGACGTATATTTTGCTAGACTACCCTTCATTATCGTGCATAATATCATATTTTTGAAACTACGTATAACTGATACTTCTTACGCAGTTTGAAACAGCACACGGTTTAATAAATGAATTGGTAAATAATAGATTTAATTTATTTTCTAAAATAATAATGTTAATAATTAATTATATGTCAAATCAAATTTTTCTTGTGGTTGCTTGTCTATTGTTACAGGACATTTCAAAGACCACACTTTTGTATTTTATTTCTTTTATTTTTTTTGTAATTGAAATTGAAAATTATTAGATATTTCCAATTGAAAACGGTAATCCAATACAAAACAAATGTGTTGTAATGATGATTTAGTAATAATATTTTGACATTTGCAAAAGCTATTCTATTCAGAATTTCTAGATGCATTGATTTGTTACCAAAACAAGTCACTGTCACAATGAGAAAACTCAATCAATCGTGATAAATTAATCCGCATTATAGCGGTTTAAACAATGTATTTGATTATACAAACAACTCAATCAGAGAAACCGAAGAGTTTACATATACCAGTTCACTGTCACGGTCAAGCTACGTACAGCAATGAATAATCAACACTGCTGCGGAGCTTAGGAGAAACTTGGCGCACGGTAGCGGGCCACTAATTAATAAATGTGATGCATCACTTTTACGGGGACCGTGTCTCGCTTTAACATTTCTCAAAATTCTAAATTTTACAACTTGGTTAATTTGCCTAAGTTGTAGATCTCTTCACTTGACTTTATTTGGGTGTGCAAAAAAGAATAGGTGCATTAGAAAAGTTGTGGTGTATCGGTCAATATACCTACAGTTAGAACAAAGGAAACCATAGCAACGAGACCGGAAGTGGGGTATAAGTACTATTATATCGCACTAGATATCACAAAAACTATTCAGCACATTTTGATTTTTTTTTGTAGTCAAAATGAAGAGTGAAGAATTGTCTTCAATTCCATATGTAATTTATACAAGCGCAATGATGAATAAAGACACAGCAAACTCCGCGAAAAATTCACTTTTTGACTTGTTATATACGTAGATAAGTGGCCAGTTTGATAAGAGCAACTTTGAGACTCGATATCTCAATAACTAATTAGTGCAGCCCGTAACATTACATATCATTGAAAAGAGAAAAGAATTGCCGTTACTTTGATATATAACATGTCATTGCGCTAAAAGAAATAATAAAACGGTAAGTATCTCAAAAAGGGGTGTTTTTCATTTTCACCCGGTATGTCGCATCATTTCACGCTTATGTAATTCATGAAATACCTAGCGCATTTCAACAATTTATATATCAGAATAAAGAGTAAAGATCAATCTTTTATTCATTTATTCAATGTAAAGTTTGTGCACATGCAAAGAAAACTTTTCACACAGCGAGCGCCGCACAAACAGTTACTTTCTTTGTTCGTATTCAGGTTGAACTGGGCCGCGATTTTATTACATCCCTTCCTTTCTAGCTCAATATTTTTCTAACCGCTTAGCGCTTTTTATAATTTTTATATCATGATGAAGACAAAAGAATTGTCATTGTTTCCATATAAAATTTGTATTTGTCAGAACAGTATGACCATTGACCAACACCTGTACAGAAGTCATTTTTATGACCACTGGCACTGAATCATTAGGAATAAAGAGCCTCAATTCTTAACACATCATCAACAGAACTGTCAAACACATAATGCATCTCTATTTAATTGCGACCTCTGTCCCAAGCACTATAAAAGAAAAGACGATGCCAGGCGCCATATCATGCTCAGGCACAACGTAGCACTGAAAGACAACGTAGCACTGAAAGACATTAACCGGCACATCTTAAACACGGCCCCACCCAGGCCATCTTCCAGCTCAAGGACCTGGGACACCCCCCAGGGCCCCATCGTAGTGGCCACATCCAGACATGGACCTACTCAAAGAGTCACGGCCAACAGCACAGGAGCTAACCCTGGACGCATTTCTATCCAGGCTAAGTCGATCCTTACCAGGAGGTTCTCAACTCCAGTTGCAACTACATCCACACATGAGGATTGGAGCAACATACCCTACACGAGTCCGCCTCACCCTCTTGCGACTCCTTCCACCTCATACCAAGAGACATCGGAGGCGCCGATGCCACCAGGGCCGAGCCCAGTTCAAATACCACTGGCGCTGCCTACAATGGGACACGGACGCTGCCCCTATATCCTTAAATATTGACAAGTCCCAATGCCCCCCTTCAACAATTGGGGCCCCGACGCGGATCTTAACAACCTAGTCACAGAAGCTTGGGAAGTTCTCCCAAGCTTCGATAAACATTCTGTTCCAAGGAACATCAGGATACCGGAATACGGACCATCCTATACACCAGTTCAAGACAATATCCTCACCACTGCGATGAAGGATACCCTCGATATCCCGATTTTGTAATTTTCTATTATGAACAAATCCTGTTTTCATTACTTCTTTGTCTCCCATATTTTTCAAACTCGAACATACAACCTATGTTTCTTTGGCTTCTCACTCAAGCCCCAATTTTTTATTATCCTTTAATAAAATTATACTCTTTCTACATCTTCTTTGTCACAATTTTTGGGCCCCCCTCTCTCAGTCCTGAGAGAGTAAGGGGGCCCCCAGCCCGTTAATTCATAGATATATCGGGCTCTCTTTAACTGACTTAATTCCTACATTTTAAGTTATTCTTTAGTAATACCATAGAACCTTGGTTTCCATCTATCATCTTTTTACTAATCAGTATAAAGAACATCGGTCTCTTTTAAACCTAAATAGACATTATCCTTAAAATTTAAAATCTATCTTTTAAACAGAAAACAAAACACGTCTTCATCTGGCTGGATCTCGATCTTTTTATTCAGCTAAAGCACACTGCCATCACCTACAACATATAAACAAAACGTTTATACATAGACAAAATACAGAAAATGGTCACTTTAAGTGTGAAAAACAACCAAACACACACTCTCGTACAATCAGTAGACCCCTACACCGGGTATTACACAAACCGGAAACAAAATCCCGCCGTTTCCGGTCATTTCCACCGCCGGCGGTATCACCGGAGCCGGAAGTCACCGCCGGCGGCCCCCCGGAAACATTTTTCCATTACCGGAAATGGTCACCGGAAGTTCACCCGCCACACCGGCGGCGGAACTGTCATAAGTCACATGACCTACCCAAAGACTATATAAGGAGAGACATTTCCATTGCTACTTCAGTCTGACGAGTCCCAACACAGCGGACGAAACTAGTAACTCTAGCAAACTCTTGCCCCTTAGGCGATTGTAAGGCCACCCCCTTGTCTTACTATATTTTTATTCCTCTGCCTACATCGTCCAAGATGTCCAACGGAATAACGCCGGCACAATCATGCAACAGCTTCACCAGCGTGATTGAGGTTGAGACTCATCTTGAGCCTCCGAATTCGAAGCGAAGAAAGATCGACTTCGACTTCTCTACCTCCGCCGCCGGCGCCGAAGAGCTCAAAGCGGTTCAACTGCCTGCAAATCTTATGCAGCCATACAAACAGCTACGAAACGCACAATCCAAATCAGCTCGTCTGAATGTGCACATCAAGTACCTGGAATGGTGCCAAACAGCTGACATGTTACCCGAACAATATCGGGTAACACTCCCAAATGTGCAAGCCACATTTCCGGAGGAACTGGCGAAAGTCAGAGCTACCTCCGCGAAAAACTTTTCGTTAGTGCTACTAGCGAACCACCTTGACCTGTTGCACTTACAGCTCAAATCTATCGAAGATACCATTACCGAGATACAAACAAGTATCCTAGCCGACACTGATGCCAAACACAAGGACATCATCCAGGCCGCCGTCAATGCTATTATTGACAGAGAGACCAAACAGTCCCTCTCCAAACTCCAAACTAAGGCCAACGAACTACGGGAAGTGTATGCCAAGAGAAATCCTTTTGATTGGCAAAACTTCGTACAGGGCACCCGCCCCAACACTTCTGGCCGCCCCAGGTCCAGAAGCTGTAGTCGCCGCCGGGACAGCCGCCGCCGGGACTTCCGCCGGCCACCCATGCAGCAACGCCCCCCCGCCGCCGACGCATAGAGGACTCCCGCAAACCACGGGATGGCCCTAAACAGATACTAATCTCCCGCACCCTCAACCTGAACAACTCAGCAGAGCTGTCTCTTTGTTGTCAATCTATCAGATTATCAACTCAATGAAAGTGAAATCAACTTGCTCAATAAGGGTCTAACTTTTAGTCCCACACCGGCAAGGGGTAACAAAAGTCAAACTTTTTCTGACTTAAAGTCGTTCTTTAGAAAAATGAAAATAACAAATTTTTTTCATGATATTCCAAATCCAACTACCACCCCGGTGCTGGACAAAAAGTTTGGTCCTTAAAGCAAATGGAATCCACCCTACTCTAATGACCACAGCCTGGAGTCATTCATTAAAGCAGTCACAAACAATTTCTTCAAACTAGAAGATACCAAGTTCAAACGTAGTAATATTACTAAGGCTGAACGTGAATCCATTAACCATCTCAAAAACAATAATGACATCATCATTAAAAAGGCAGATATAGGGTCAGCTGTCGTGATTCAAAACACGACTGACTATATTAAAGAAGCTCTCAGACAACTATCTGATGAAAAATTCTACTGCAAACTCACTAAAGATCCCACACCCGACTTTAGTCAATTAATAACTAAAGAACTCACAAATTTGTATCTCAAAGATGAGATAAGCCAAAAATGTCTAGCCGGCCTTTTACCGTAGCTGGGAGAGTCTATCTCCTACCTAAAATACACAAGTGTCTTACACCTGGTAAGATACCAGGCCGCCCAATCATCAGCGGCAACAACACACCAACTGGACAAATCAGCAGTTTCGTAGATGAACACATTAAAGAGTTCGTCTGTCAATACCCTAGCTACATCAAAGACACCACTCACTTCATCCAAAAGGTAGAGTCTTATCACGTAGATAATGACAAAGACATCCTTTTAGTCACAATGGATGTCAACTCACTCTATACCAACATCCCCAACGGCGAAGGGCTACGCTCAATAGCAAAAGCCATTAGTAGATACAAACCAGACTGGCAAATATCTCCCACTGGCCTACTCAACCTACTCAAACTAGTACTCCACAAAAACAATTTCGTTTTTAATGGAGACAATTACCTACAAGTCGGCGGTACAGCTATGGGGACAAAAGTCGCACCCTCATATGCAAATATCTTTATGGCTGAACTAGAAAAAACCCTTCTACAAAACGCCCCCGACAAACCCGACCTTTATGTTAGGTTTATCGATGACATCTTCATGATATGGTCAAAAGGTCAAGCTAAACTTGAGACATTCATTCAATATCTCAATTCAGCCCACCCTACTATCAAGTTCACCGCTGAGTTCTCACGTGAACGAGTATCATTCCTAGACACTTGGGCTTCAAACGTGAATCATACAACCAAACTAGACTTCACAGTTTACAGTAAACCCACAGACACACATTCATACCTGTTGTACACTTCATGTCACCCCCGACATGTTAAAACTAAAGGCCCTTACAGCCAATTCCTACGTCTGAAATGCATTTGCTCTACCCAGACGCAATATGAGTCTCACAGCTTGAATCTCATCAACTACTATTCTCAAGAGGGGATACCCCCCGTAAGATAATACAACAGAACAAAGTAAAGTCGGATTTGAATGACAGGACCACTCTCCTGTCCCCCATACCAATCGTACGACCGTACACCCCTCGGCCCGTACTGGTGTGCGACTACAATCCCATGAACATGGAACTCAATCAAATCATCAGGAATAGATGGCACCTACTCCAAGGTTCCGACACCTGTAAAACTATCTTCCCCTCCCCACACATTGCTGCCTATCGGAGAAATAAAACACTCCGGGATATGCTAGTCAAAGCTAGCATAACATACCCACCCAGAAAACCACAAATCAGTGGCAAAGAAGTGACATTTGTCGACAATCTATGCGACAAACAAAATTGCAAAGTATGCATAAACATCAATAAAATGAGTTACTTCCATAGCTCCAAAACAGGCCGTAAATACACATGCTGCCAGTACAATTGCAAATCACGCAACGTTGTTTATTTACTGACTTGCAAAAAATGCAAAAAGCAATACATAGGGGAGACAAACGGGAGTTCAGAATTTGTCTATCTGAACACTTTGCAGATGTAACCCACAATAGAGACAAACCAGTATCTCTACACTTCAACCTCTCTGACCACTGTAAGAGCGACTTGAATTACAAAATCATCGCTCAACTCAAACAAAACCCTGACACAGAGAGCACCACCTACACTAGAAGATCTCTAGAACTTTAGTGGATTTTTTAGCTCCACACGTTCCAGCCGCATGGCCTTAATGATAAGATCGTGGGTTAAATCCTTCCACCCCGTTTTTCTCATTCTAAAGCAAGAAAGTCAACTCAAATTATTGCACCATACTACTACAACATTGTATGAAAAGATTAGGTCTTTTGGATATGCATTACATCATGTTATGTCCAATACATAAACTTGCAAAAGTCATTATTATGACCGCTGAACTAGTTTAGAAAACTGTTGGCTTATAAGTTATGACATCATGATTCATTGAGATCAACATTTGCATGAAAAGATAAGTTCTTTTGGCTATGACAGAACGCAATGTGATGTGCAATACATGTAGTTTAGACTTAAGTTTACACATGTCATTTGATGACCACTGAACCAGTGGGGAGTAAGTCTGTAGGAACACTTTTGGCTTAATTATTGGAATCCAACACAGAACTAGAACTAAACAAGAATCAAACACTTATTGAGAAAGTCAACTTAATTTAGATCAACATCCTTCTCCAACATTGTATGACAGAATCACTTTAAAAGTTTAAAGTCAATACAGAATTCTGAAAGGTTCAAATTTGTCATGAACATGAGAGTCAAAGCTAGTCTTTTTTCCAGTTCTTCTTCAAAAAGAGCAAACGATCTACATGCTCAGACCTCAGGGTAGATCTTTGAGCTGAAAGAATATCCCTTGCGGTCGAGAACACACGTTCTGAAGGAATGGATGTTGCAGGATTGGACAAGTACTTTTTGGCCAGCATTGATATCACTGGGAAATCTTGTGAATGTTATTTCCACCATGTCAGAGGGTTGTGACTCAGGGGAATTGATGCCAACTTTCTGTATCTGCTTATTTCATCCTCCACTCTATCCAAGGATGGCTTAGCTTCCCCCACTTTCAAGATGAATATGTCCCCAAACAGTGAAGACATGGCACTGGATGATGTAGTGGCACTCTCTGGGCTGGAAGCACATGCACTATTCTGAGTATTCTCCGGGATCTCTAACTTGCTGCATTTGTGTTGTGAACTAGATGGCAAACTGACACTTTCATCATGCTCTGCTTCTCCATCAGAGATCTCAGCAAGCATACTTGGAAGTTCTGGCATTTCCTCAGGTTCCTTTTTAACTTGAACTTTCTGTTTTCCGTCTACCATCTTCACAGCCTCTTCTGGTGAGGCAAAAGGTGCAGATTTGAAACGTGGGTCCAACAAAGATGCTTTCATCAGGTGATGTTGACAGTTTCATAGCGAGTCACAAGGTCCTGTTTAACTGCTGACTTAATTTGATGTATAAAAGTTGTGTCATCCTCCTTAACAACCAAGATATGTTGCGTAAGTTGCACCTGTAAGGGCAGGACAATAGACAGAGTTGGGATCTTTTCCTCACAGAGTGCTAATGTGGCTGTTTTCAGTGGCTGGAGAACAGAGAGCAACTTCTCAGCATAAACAATTTCTTGATCGTGGAGAGATGACTCTGCAGCTTTACCTCTGATTTCCTTACTGCTGAGAGCAGCGATTATTGCAGGTTGTTGCTCTTAGTAGCGTTCTGTCATATCCACAGCTGAGTTTCACCTTGTCTGGCAGTCCATGATTAGCTTGTTCTTCGAAAGATTTAGAATTTCTTGTTTCTCTTTGACTATTGCAGCTGCTGTGGTACTCCTATGGAAATAAGAAACAAGTCTTCTTATCTTTCCAAGAAGTTTTGTGACTGCTTGAACTTTTATTGCCTTTCCACATGCTAAGTTCAACGTGTGAGCAAAACATCCTATGTGGATCTCAAATTCAGCTTCTCTAGCTGCCACAGTCATGTTGGCTGCATTGTCCGTAACCAGACTTGTTGCTCCCTTCAGTTTCCAGTCTTTGATTGCATCTTTCAGAACTACAGCAATGTTTGATCCTGTGTGGGACTCTGGCATAGTCAATGTCTGAAAATTGACAACATAAAATGTATCAATATTATGTTGTTCATTATCATAAGCTATTAATATTATATAATTCAAGAACATGTTATTGTTCATTTTAGCAAAATCAGTCAAATAATTTTTCATATAAAATTCAACTCCTTTTTCAATATTTAAAGGAAATAATTCTAAATCAAATTAATTAATAATCAATTATCATTTACATGAAACGAATTTGGATAAGTTGTTCAAGTTTTAAAATGGGGGATTGCATTATCAAATGACAAACTTAAGTGAAAATAATAATAAGTGAATAAAAAGAAAGAATCTCAGGTTTAAAAGAACTCCTTGTCATATTAAATTATTAATATAATATTAATATTATATAATTATGTAACCTAAGTTTAAGAAAGAAAGAACTTAGACTGACAAAACCAAAATTATCTTCATGGAAACTTACTAACTTATACTTAATAAATTAATTAATAGACAATTAGATATATAATGATAATATTCATTAATATAACAACATGCATTTAATTCATTTATATTTGTCAAATTGTCATTATTTGACATCAGATTATGAAATTCAAAATATTTATTAAATGAAATCTCATTAAACCGATAAAGAACGTGAACATTGTATTTGTAATAACAAAATCAAATTTACAACATTTCTGGTCAAAGGTCATTTTTAATTTAATAAAATTAAAATCCTCAAAATTTCTAATATCTAATAATGTATAATAATGAGTTGGAATGTTGAACAGATTTCATGAAATAGTTAAGCTGTTAAAAAAAAATACTGTTCAATAACTCTTATTGACTGAGTGTTCATACCTGTAGAACATAGTTTTGTAATTTCCAGTTGCTGTCAATGTGGCTTGATGTGATTGTAACATACGATTCAGTAGCTTGACTGGTCAATCCATCCGTCGTCAGTGATACATATTCTGCTTTATCTAAATTCCACAAAACTTCAGCTTTAAATCTGGTCATACAACTTTGGAAGTGCGGTATCGCTAAAATACTGTCGCGAGGGAAGGGTGTATCTCGGATCCATCACTTTAATAAGATTTCTAAAACCTGTATTTTGCACCACGCTGAACGGACGCAAATCTTTGATTATAAATTCAAGTACAGCACTTGAAATACTCTTCAACCTATCCGAATTTGAAGACAGTTTGTTTGTCTGAACACAAGATAGTTTTAGAGTTGATTGCACTGGTTTCTGATGCTGAACGTGTTTCGTTTCAGACCCAAGTGGTTTCGATCCATGTTTTCGCTGCCAGTGATCAAACAAAAATGTCGTATTTCCACTGTATTTTAGAATAAATCTACATTTACGATATGCTACACGTTTTATATCCTCCTTATTGTCTTCTTTTACAAAGCCAACGTTCTCTCTTTAGATTTTCCACCGGTGTTTGTCACAATGTCAAAAGCGATGGGTGTGGCCATGTTGTTACCGCGATGACAGGGGCAGATAACTCTAAACTAACATGGTTCTCTTTGCGCATTGCGCTGCGCCTCAACGTAGATAAACAATCGTTTTACTATCGATAGGCACCCAAACTATCGATGCATCGATTGCATTTTCATTTTACAATCGATTAATTGGTATTGGGGCCGTCACAATCGCAATGCATTAATATTTCAATCTATTGTTACACCCCTACAGTATTTATCAAGTTTGAAATAAAGACAATTTTAGTATGCGCAACAGTCTCACACTTTCGCCTGCACGGTTTGGGCCACGTGAGTGACCCAGGGGGATTCTTTCGCTTATAATTCTATGCACGGCGGAACGTTTTCACGCAAAATCACGCATTTACTTTGGCAACGTATATCTTTCGTTCAAGCGGCATATTCTAGTGAAAAAAATATCAACATAAAGACCGATAAATTATCTCTACGTACGTATACTATTTGCATATGCGCATTCAGTATTTATATGATTTTATTAGCTTTGAAATAAAGACAATTTTCAAATCGTTGTAATAATCGTTCGAATAATTCCTCGAAATAATTTTTTATGTGGTTGTGAAGCGGAACATTAAGTGATTCCTACTGTAGTAATACGGCGCATGCGTGGTCACAATTTATTGAATAATGGCTGTCGAAATGAAGACAAGTTTATTTGCGATATCGAAACCGTTCCACGTGTGATAGACATTCCATTGAAAGTTTTGGATATGTATTGGCCATTTATTTACGGGATTGGTGACTTAGAATTATAAGTTATGAACTTTATTATCCACCCTTCACGAAATATGCCATGTCTTGTAGAAACATACGCGCTTCGCCACAGAAAATAATTCAGCCAGCAGAGCTAACCAGCATATAACAGTGGCTGGCAACAGTACAAGAAAATTCAGCCACGGTGCCTTGTAGAGCATATAAAGTATTCAGCGTCAAGAGGGTTAAGCAATGACGTCACATTGGTTTCTCTCATATTTAGCTTCTCTCTCCTTTCTAAAACACAGAATTTAAAAAAAAAAAAAATGTTTTAGTGAATATATTGATATTGTTAGTTGTCATAGTTTTTATTTTATCCCCCGCCGCATGGGATATAGTATTGGGCAGCGTCCGTCCGTCCGTACATACGTCCATACAAATGAAAAATTGAATAACTCAAAAACTATTGACCAGATTCTTTTCATTTTTAACTCACCTTTACAAAGTAAATGTGAGCTTATGTTGTGGCGCTTCGTCCGTCGTCCGTCTGTCTGTCCGTCCGTTCGTCTGTCTGTCGGTAAACTTTCATTTCTCTTCATAATTTACACATAGCATCTTATTGGGAAGGCGCTGGGCCCAGTCAATTTTGGTGACCTTCACATTATCTTCAAGGTCACAGCGAGGTTTTGATAATTGAAACATTGAAATCTGCATTTAAGGCTTGTCAGCAGGATATCTCTAGAACTGTTCACTAGATTGCCTTCATAAGTTAAGCAAAGCATCTTATTGGGTAGACGCAGGACAAAGTCTATTTTGATGACCTACCATTGTTTTCAAGGTCACAGCAGAACTTTGGATTTAACATCAATCTACCTGCATGTTAAGCTAGTGAGTGTGATATCTCAAGAGTCATTCACTGGATTCTTTTTATAAATCTATTTTAGGAAGACACCGGGCCAATTTGGTTTTGGTGACTTTCACATTTTTAGCTCACCTTTACGAAGTAAATGTGAGCTTATGTCGTGGCGCTTCGTCCGTCGTCCGTCTGTCTGTCTGTCCGTCCGTCCGTAAACTTTCAGGAAAAAGACTACTCCTCCTAAAAGAATCCAGATATCATTCTGAAATTGTAGTATGTTATACCCATGGTGATTCCTCCCACAAAGGTAGACGTTTCAGTTTTGAGAATCCAATATGGCCGCGATAGCAGCCATATTGACTTTTCAGCTGCAGATGACACATCATTATTACTAAATTTTAAGCTTTCATCAAGTGATCACTCGCACTATATAAATTCTCTAATTTGAACTTACTAATCATAATATTATCTTGAATATGGAATATTTAAGATTGTCATGCAAGTTGTTCTATATTTTTAAGTGTTTCTAAAACATTAAAATGAAAGACAAACATAATTAATTAATTTGTTTAAAATATTTATGGCAACTAGCTGCTAAAACCCAATGACTTTAAACATCATGTTAAATTTTAAACAATGGTATCTCCCTTATATTCCTTTAAATACCACACAAAAGGGGTCAACCAGAGTTCAGATATTCCTGTTGAGTCCACTATGCTTTTCTAATACACATCCCAACACAGGCTGCTAGCATCACAGTCTCAGCTGCTAGTCTGTTGCATAATCAACCTGACCCAATTGATATGGTAGAGCATTATGCTATATGGCCATGTCTATGCAATAAGAGTTATGGAAATTAGAGTTGTATTCTCATGACAGTGATATGTTCTTTCTAAGAATAACAACTTACACAAAACTTGTCAACAATAAGCTTTGTGTTTGGGCAATCTACATGATAAGTTGATGTGGAAAGAGTTATTTTGCATCAGGTTCCAGTTCCTGTGTTTTACTCATATTTGTACCATTTCTATATCTAACAGAAGTTCTTCTTGACACAAAATCAATTTAGGACATAAGCTAACTATATTTTGTGAAATTATATATATTTTTCACAACAATTCATGTTCTCTCCCGTCAAGTCTTTTAATACCACACATAAGGGCTTAGCCAGAGTTCAGGTTTACATGCTCAGCACACTAGGATGCTTCTCCAAATATACGTACACAAAGCCAAATACAAAAATTGCTACACTCTCCTTAAGGATCTGGGGCTAGCAGCCCTGCCTGCTTGTATATTGCATAGTAATCCTGACCTAATTGATAAATAGAACATAATGGACTTTATGGAAAGTATATAAATTGTCTTTATGAAAAGTATACTTGTATTCTATTAATAGTAATACTTTTTACAAATAACAATTTAAGCAAGTCAAGAATCAGCTTTTGTGTACAACAATCTGCACGATGAGTTAATAATAGAGGTATTTTGTATCAGGTTCCAGTTCCAATACCATGTGTTTTATAAATACCTGTAAAACTAAATGATAATTGTATCATGCTGAAGGAGTTCTGGGAACAACATGTCATCATAGAAGTCATCATTTTTCAATTAGATTTCAGGCCAAGTACTACTCCTACTAAATCAATTAAGATATCTTTCTGAAAAATGAGTATTTTTTTATATAGTGATTCCTGAAAAAGACGCATTTATTTTATTATCAAGAATCCAAGATGGTCAATATGTCAATTATATTGAATTTTCAATTAGATTTCATGAAATTAATTGAAAAGAATACATTTCCTGATCAATCAAATCAATGTCATTATATTTGTATTGATATGCTTGTTGTAATATTTATCAACACTATAAATACAGTTACAAAAAAATGTATGAATCATCTTTATCTGCGAACAGCCTGAATCATGACTGTTTTAATAAATCCTTTTTAATAAAACATAAAATGATTAATGAATAACAAATTATCCTTTATTTTGTTTGTCATGCTAATAAAAGATATCATTTAATATTCATCTTCAAAACTAATTGAACAGCTATCTGAACAATTCTTTTTATGCCCCCGAATCGGAGATTCCGGGGGTATATTGTTTTCACCTGTCTGTCCGTCCGTCCGTCCGTCTGTCTGTCCGTTTGTCCACAAAAACTTTAACCTTGGTCATAACTTTTGATTGGTCAGAGCTAGGTCTTTGATACTTGACATATGGATCCCTTGTGATGAGACCTTTCAGATGACACCATGACATTTGACCTTGTGACCTTGACCATGACACAGCGAGCAGGATGCATCCGGGGGCATTCGTGTTTCACAAACACATCTTGTTTTACAAAGTCTTTCTCACCAATTCTCTCTGTTAGTTAAGATACTTCAATAAACATATTACTGAGTTGACCTCCAGTTATTTCCATTGCAAACCTCTCTTCTACCCCCACCCCTTCTATCCCCCCTTTCCCTCCTCCCCTCTTTTCTCCTGTCCTTCCATTGCAAACCTCTCTTCTATCCCACATTCCTTCTATCCCCCACCTCCCCCCCCCCCCCTTTCCCCTCCTATCCTT
Source organism: Steromphala cineraria (assembly GCA_916613615.1). Classification (NCBI taxonomy): domain Eukaryota; kingdom Metazoa; phylum Mollusca; class Gastropoda; order Trochida; family Trochidae; genus Steromphala; species Steromphala cineraria. The sequence goes on from OU744724.1 coordinate 46,873,673, forward strand.
CCAGCCCCTCTCCTGCAACTCTCCTTTTAAAGAGTATCTGTATTGCATATTGAAATGAGGGGAGGACACTCACTATATGGAATAACAGTAACTTACATAAGAGGATAAGTTACATAAGCTACATGCAGGTGCAAGAGGTCATCATAGGTCATCATATCTAGTAATTAGCATAAACCCCCATGTTGCTAGCCTATTCTGACCAATCAGATTGCACTTACATATGTCAAGATTTCAGATATTCAGAAATCTTCGGTTAGAACTACATGAGACATTGACCTGGACAGTTTACTTTGGCAATTGGACTTATCACTAGCTGAATTTGTGATTTGTGTCAGAGGGATATATTCCAAATGTTTATGTGCATCATCTTTTTAGTTCTTTGAAAGTTGAGAGTGTGACTAAATGAATACTCCTAAACCAATCAAGATATCATAATGAAATTAATACAGATGCCCACATAAAAGTAGCATTTTGAATATTAAAAAGTCCAAGATGGTCATCAATTCAGCCATAGATATACAAAAAAGTTATACAAAAACCTACTGCTTGTTAACAAATCATGATTATATCATTCTTGTATTAATGTTTGTTCAAGCTCTAGTGGTTTCCAACAGAAGAATAGCATTTTAAAAGATAAACAATCATGATGGCAGCCATAATCAATTATCATATAAAAGATGGTTACACAATTAAACCATATTACCACATCATTCATTTTAAGGTGAGCTTCTGTACCCTCGGTACTTTTATTTTTTAAGTCACAGTTAAACCAACATGCATTTAGTAGGCCGATATGTTAAGAAGTGTTCTCTATATTCTCGTCTTTTTTTTGCACAAGACTTCTTATTTGGAAGACCCTGGAACCAGTCGATTTGTTATTGTCTAAATAACATCTGGTAGCATGACAAGTGTAGACAAGTGTGTCTATGTATGCATTATGTTTTTTGTTAACATCAATTTGCGGCGGGGGATCTTGTCACCTTTGTGACAAATACTTGTTTCTCCAATATTCTGATAATTTCCTACAACAAGGTTTATTATCCCCCGCCACGAAGTGGAAGGGGGATATAGGTTTGGACTCTGTCCATCCCTCTGTGCATCCATCCGTCCGAGTTAAAGAGGACAGCTTTTCTCAGAAACTATTTAAGATAGAGTAACCAAATTTGCTGTGTGTCTTCAGGGTATCAATACCTTGATGGAGTTCGAAAATCAGAACCGCAATATATTTATGGAGTTATTGCCCTTGTTTCGTGTTTTTGGACTTTGTTCGAGGGTGTCGTCAAAGGGAATAACAAAATTTGCAGTGTGTCTTTAGGGTATCAATACCTTAATTGATGGCGTTCAAAAATGAGGAAAATGCAATTACTTATTACAGAGTTACAGCCCATTTAGGAAAATATTGGGAGCTTTACTGAAAACTTATTTGGCGGGGGATGTTGATGAACATGTCTTCTTGTCTTTACATGACAATCAATGACATGAACAATTTCATTCAAAATCAGATTTTTAGCTCATCTGGCCTGAAGGCCTGATGGGCTAATGGCTTTGCATGGTGTCCAGCGTGCGTCTGTCCTTAAGCTTTGTGCATTTTCGACTTCTTCTCCAGATGCATAAGGCCTAGAAAGCTGAAACTGACTCCATTACTAGTGGGGATCATAATATATAGGTTGTGGCCCCTACAAAGGGGAAAACCACATTGGCCACACCCTACAGCAAAATTAAATATGAAGCCTGATGAGCTACAGAACCAATGGCTCTATTTTCAGTTTTAGCTCATTAGGACTGAAAGTCCAGATGGGCTTATGCCATGGCCTGTCGTCTGGCGTCCGTCCGTCCGTAAACTTTTGACACTTTCGACTTCTCCTCATGAACCATACACATTAGAGAGCCAAATAGGGTCACAGGGGTCACAACTTTAAAAACCTATTTTCATCTTCTTCTCCAGTTCCAGAAGGACTAGAGAGTTAAAATTGATATGTGCAGACTCCTTGGCCAATGGAGATTCTAATTTGTAACTTTGGTGACCCTGTGACCCCAAATAGGGTCACAGGGGTCACAACCTTAAAAACCTATTTTCATCTTCTTCTCCAGTTCTAAAAGGACTAGAGAGTTAAAAATGTTATGTGCAGACTCCTTGGCCAATGGGGATTCTAATTTGTAGATTTCGTGACCCCATGACCCCAAATAGGGTCACAGGGGTTACAACCTTAAAAACCTATTTTCATCTTCTTCTCCAGTACTAAAAGGACTATAGAGTTGAAAGTGATATGTGCAGACTCCTTGGCCAATCGGGATTCTTAATTGTAGAATTCGTGACCCCATGACCCCAAGTAGGGTCACAGGGGTCACAACCTTAAAAACAAATTCTCATCTTCTCCAGTTCCAAAAGGAGTAGAGAGTTAATATTGATATGTGCAGACTCCTTGGACAATGGGGATTCTAATTTGTAACTTTGTTGACCCTGTGACCCCAAATAGGGTCACAGGGGTCACAACCTTAAAAAACTATTTTCATCTTCTTCTCAAGTTCCAAAAGGTCTAGAGAGCTGAAATTATATGTGCAGACTCCTTGGCCAATGGGGATTCTAAATTGTAGATTTCGTGACCCCATGACCCCAAATAGGGTCACAGGGGTCACAATCTTAAAAACTTATTTTCATCATCATCTTTAGCTCCTAAAGGTCTATTGAGCTGAAAGCTGCATGTAGACTCCTTGGCCAATTGGGATTCTAAACTGTAGGTTTTGTGACACATGACCCCAAATAGGGTCACTGGGGTCACAATCTTAAAAACCTATTTTTCTCCATTAGATGACAGTCTTTGGCAAATTTATTTCTCCTTGGATATTTTAATGTGGACTTCTTTCACTATCTGATATTGGCGATCTAGAAAGTGTTGAATAATAATAAATCATTTGGGTAAGGAAATTTATTCCAAAATCTTGCCTGTATAAAGCAAACTTGATACGATGCCTGATGAGCTACAGAGCCAATGACTCTATTTTCCTGATTTCCAAGGAAACAATTTGAACTTTTTAAGAAAGTGGGGTGGAGTCATTTTCTGAATAAAATTTGGGGTGGATGACATCATGGTGCATCACATGCACCTACTTCTAATTATACTAATTGAACTTATCTGGGGCCAGGTGGATAGTCCTTTTGCTACATTGCTCACTTTTGTCTCGTTTTGTTTTCAAGACTTCATAAAAAAAACATGAGAGGACATGAAATCATGATGCCTATAGAATGATGCTTGACTCTGTTTCTCAAAATCTTCTTTTTTTTTTACAGGGAATGAATATTATAGAAAAAATGAAACCTCTAGATTTCTCAGACTACCTTGCACAATATCAAAACACAATATGTGGACGGCATCCCATTGCAGTTCTTCTAAATGTGAGTATTGATTGATTTCAAAACCCTAGTCAATTATCAGTATAAAAATATGAGGTCTTTGGGATTTAACAGCGTTTTCAAGAGTATTCTACTTATATCAAGCTGTTAGTAATATTGCAGCAAGAAAGCCCGCCCGCAATTGACTATGAAATTATTGTGTAAACGAAACCTCAGGATTGAGTTTTCCCTAACCTCAATGTCAGTTTAGATCGTAGAGAGAAAAAGCGAGGGAGAAAAATTTGAATATTTTAAAGTTGTCTGAAATGTTGTTCTTACCCAATTATCTCCCTTGTTAGTTTCCTCTCCTAAAGTTGAATCAGAACTATCATTTCTATTCTATATATGTACGCTGAGAGGCAGGTTGTGCTTAGAATCAAGAAGAGTTTTTTCTGCTTACTCAGAATGCTGTCTTGGATACACTGTTTTTGGATTAGTTTCTGGTGTGTTATCCCCCGTTATCCTTGTGTTATCCCCTACAACAATGAAGTTACGGGGGTATTAAAATAGGCACTGTCTATCCGTCCGTCCGTCTGTTACACTTTGTGTCCAGCTCAAAACAGCTAAAAAATCAACCATTTCAATTCAAATTCATATTGGAAATGAAGAAACATGTAATAATTAGAGGATATTTGTGTTTTCTTGACAAATACCATGTTTATCTCATCGAGTGAGGAAGATAGTTTATATTTTCAGTGACTGATAACACGTTCTATTGTTATTGTCACTAGTGACTGATAACACAGTTTATTTTCATTGATAGATCTCGGTATTTCACCGCTAATCATATAAAAATGTGACATGAGTAACAATTTTGAGAATATCGACTTAAAATATAGCAATTTTGTAGAAAACATGATAAATTTGTAAGAAAAGTCCTGTCCGGCTCACAACTTTGAAACTATTCATCACATTATGATCCAATTTGATATGGAGATACAAAGAGGATCCAAATACCAGGTTTGTAATTATTCCATTAAAGTGACACAGATTATCTTTCTTAAAATTTTATTTGGTTTTAATAAGCTACAAAATATCTAATATGCTGATTGAAGTTCATATCTCATCACTAGACTTGCAAATATATCAATCTATGTAAATATCTCTAAAATGCTTGATTTCATGGAAAAATCAAGAAAACATCTCAAATAGGTTTAATATTCGAAATTATGCATCCAATTAATCTACCTATTAGTTACAATACCTAATATAAACACTATCGAATAGAATATATCTTCCTGTCACCTTATGACAAGGTTTCAAAATTACGTTTGGCGAATTTGCGTGCGCCACTCGAGACTCATTGTCCGGTTTTCGATCAAAATCCCGACTTTGAATGGCCGTATTTTCGCTCTAATGTACTGATTGACCTTTAACATTGTACAAACGAAACCAATTGTTTTCAAAGTAAAATGTTTTCGCATATATCTTGATTGTTTCTTTTTGTTCCCTTACAATTTGTTGGGCATATTGCAGATACCTATAAAGAAAAGTTATGAGTGTCCGAACAATGGTCAGAAATTGTCTGAACCAAGGTCATTTTGATATATATAAAAAATATGGTTATTATGTCCCCCGCAAAGCTTTGCGGGAGACATAATGTTTTCAGTTCTGTCCGTAATTCTGTGGTTCCGTGGTACCGTAATTCCGTAACACCGTAATTCCGTAATTCCGTAACGCTTTCGTTTCCGGACCATATCTCCAAAACCGTTCAATATTTTTTCATGAAACTTGGTATGTGGTTAGATCTAATACTGGAGTGGTGCCTTTTGCTATTTTGGTTATTCTAAATGTTTTATTTTTTGCTTTCGTTTCAAGTCCATATCTCCAAAAAGTATTCTATATTTTGTTACGAAACTTGGTATCTGGTTAGATCTAGTGGTGGAGTGGTGCCTTTTGCTATTTAGGTCATTCTGAATTATATAATTTTTCATGGTTTCCATGGAAACAGTTTGTACTTAGTGCATATTTGGGTAGGGACTGTTTCCCGGCCATATCGCAAAAACTATTTTATATGATTTTACGAAACTTGGTATGTGGTTAGACCTAGTGGTGGAGTGGTGCCTTTTTCTATTTTAGTTATTCTGAATTATTTTTCTGGTTTCTATAGAAACAAGTTGAACTAGGTGTATATGAGGGTTAGGGTCTGTTTCCGTACTTGAGCTTAAAAACTATTCAAAATATTTTTAATAGACTTGATATGTGGTTAGAACTACTGGGGGAGTGGTGCCTTTTGCTACTTTGGTTATTCTGAATTGTTATTTTGCTGGTTTCCATGGAAACAATTTGAAATTTGTACATAATGGGGGTAGGGTCACTTTCGGATTAAATGTTAGCGGGGGACATCACAGTGCATCACATGCACATATTTCTAATTTACTCCCAAATTTACTTTAACATTGCAAATATCAATAGGGGTTTGATTGTATAGTAGTTTTTCCACCTACTGAAGTAGTGCCTTTTGATATTTTCAAATTTCTGAAAATTTTATTTTTTATTATTTCCATGGAAACGGCTCTTATTTGGACTCTGTTCATTAAAGGTTTCGTTTCATATATATAAAACCGGTCCACATATCTTTCTTAAACTTTACATGTGTATTGCCCACCTACTGAAGTGGTGCCTTTTGATATTTTCAAATTTCTGAAAATTTTATTTTTTATTATTTCCATGGAAACGGCTCTTATTTGGACTCTGTTCATTAAAGGTTTCGTTTCATATATATAAAACCGGTCCACATATCTTTCTTAAACTTTACATGTGTATTGCCCACCTACTGAAGTGGTGCCTTTTGATATTTTCACATTTCTGAAAATTTTATTTTTTATTATTTCCATGGAATCGGCTCTTATTTGGACTCTGTTCATGAAAGGTTTCGTTTCATATATATTAGCTTATACTATTATGAACCTTGCTTGAAAAATTTACAATTATCTTTCAAAGGTTTACATCTTACGATCATGTGGAACTGGTTGGATATGTCATCTTCTGATGACTCTTGTTTCTAAGAGTGATAGATCGTTCTCTCCAGTACCATTATTTATGGGAATGCAATGAAAGTATAATTGAGACAATATACACAAAGGGCAGACTGACCGAGGTTCGGACGGTGTTCCAATCCAAATACTGATCGTACTGTACATTATCATTGGAAGAAAATAATTTTAAAATTATGCCATTAGGAATGAAATTTTGTATTGTATTACGATTTATTTTTGTAGAAATATTTGTAGATTAACTGAAATTAATGGTTTTGATTGTGTATGTCAACTCGCCCGGGGTTCGGACAGTCTTGACCTAACCTCGGACAGTACCACTCAATGTTCTCGCATACATCACAGCTTTAATATATGCCTCAAAAAGGTAAATTTTATCACCCAGCACACATTAACTCGTTTATTTACATTGAAAAAAACCCGATAATTTGCAAATATGATTCAATATTTTGATAATAAACGGCTTCCTTTCCGAAGATAAACTTCTCGGCAACTCCCGAATGCGCCGCTAGAACCTGATGACGTCACAATGGGGTTTGCATGCATTGACGCTAAAACACTGTACAGGCGAAACTAAATGATTTAGGAGTAAATAATTTTGTAATATGTGTTGGTTCTCTATATTTCCTTAGCAGGTGTTAGATAATGTATATGTTTTTCAATTCCCTATAAAGAAAATTTATAAGTGTCCGAACCATGCTCAAAACTGTCCGAACCAAGGTCATTTTCATGCATATATTTCGAAAATCCCGATATTTACTTCTAAATTAACTTTTTAGCTCATCAGGACACTTTCGACTTCTCCTCATGAACCATACACATTAGAGAGCTGAAATTTTGTGTACAGGTACCCTAGCATATGGAGATTCTAATTTGTAACTTTGGTGACCCTGTGACCCCAAATAGGATCACAGGGGTCACAACCTTTAAAACCTTTTTTCATCTTCTTCTCCAGTTCCAAAAGGAGTAGAGAGTTAAAAATGATATGATCAGACTCCTTGGACAATGGGGATTCTAATTTGTAACTTTGGTGACCCTGTGACCCCAAATAGGGTAACAGGGGTCACAACCTTAAAACCTATTTTCATCTTCTTCTCCAGTTCCAAAAGGAGTAGAGAGTTAAAAATGATATGTGCAGACTCCTTGGACAATGGGGATTCTAATTTGTAACTTTGGTGACCCTGTGACCCCAAATAGGGTCACAGGGGTCACAACCTTAAAAACCAATTCTCATCTTCTTCTCCAGTTCCAAAAGGAGTAGAGAGTTTAAAATGATATGTGCCGACTCCTTGGACATTGGGGATTCTAATTTGTAATTTTGGTGACCCTGTGACCCCAAATAGGGTCACAGGGGTCACAACCTTAAAAACCTATTTTCATCTTCTTCTCAAGTTCCAAAAGGTCTAGAGTGCTATAATATATGTGCAGACTCCTTGGCCAATAGGGATTCTAAATTGTAGATTTCGTGACCCCATGACCCCAATTAGGGTCACAGGGCTCACAACCTTAAAAACTTATTTTCATCATCATCTTCAGTTCCAAAAGGTCTATTGAGCTGAAAGACTGCATGTAGACTCCTTGGCCAATTGGGATTCTAAACTGTAGGTTTTGTGACCCCATGACCCCAAATAGGGTCACAGGGGTCACAATCTTAAAAACCTATTTTTCTCCATTAGATGACAGTCTTTGGCAAATTTATTTCTCCTTGGATATTTTAGTGTGGACTTCTTTCACTGTCTGATATTGGCGATCTGGAAAGTGTTGAATAATAATAAATCATTTGGGTAAGGAAATTTATTCCGAAATCGTTACATTTGTTTTGTAATTTTTTTATAGGTTTTCTTGCATTAGGTAACATCAGTTTCATTTTTAGCTCATCTGGCCTGTATATAAAAACTTGATATGATGCCTGATGAGCTACAGAGCCAATGGCTCTATTTTTAATTGCAAATATTTATCAGAATTTGATTATATAGTAGTTTCTCTTTTAAAACAAATAAAGCATATGGTCTTTTGGAGCTTTTACATTTCCTGAAATTTGTGCAAACATTTACATGAAAACAAATATTTCGCCATTTTCCTCCATGAGCCAGTTTGTTGCCCCTGTCCGAAAAAGTAGGTTGGGAAATAGGTACGGTAATAAAATGTTTATCAAGAGAAATATATGGCTAGTGACCCTATTATCGTGGTAACCCTATTATCGTGGTAAACTCATTTCAGTCTCCAGTGCATACAAGAAATATTAATATTTGCAAAGCACATCATACATGAATATACTAAATACTGAGGCATCTAAAAAAAACAATTTTTCAAATGTTCAGTATTATTTTCAGTGATCTGAAATATTGAGTATCATTTTCATTTATGAAATATTAACTGCATGTGCAATTAATTAAAAAACGATTCTGTCTTCATGAAATATTGTCCGAGAGTTTTTTTTATTTTGTATGTGAATTGTTTGATAGATAACAAACAGAAATGTATGAAAGGAAAATGTATTGATGGTTTCAAAGATGTTGATTGAAGAATTACATTTACTGCAAAAATAAGACACACACCCTAAAATTTTAATGTTTTCGCCTGATTAAAGTAGGTTATTTGTGAGCTTAAAATAGATTGCAACATTCTCTTTTCGATTTATAGGTACACCAAATGTGAAAACAATGATCTCACTTTTCAGGAGCAGTGTAACTTGAATATTATATGTAACATCTAATTGTAAAAATGGCGTTTTGTTAAGATAGTGTTCAAATTACTTATCAAAAATGGCTGCTCGGGTAAACTGCGACAAGGCGTCTTTATATTAGAATTTTCTTGTTACAGCTTTGCAAATATTGTGTTTAATATCCTAATATCAAATCAATTTTCATTCAATTGGTAAATAATAATCTTACATTGGTGATTTTATCTGCAGAGAATAATTTATTAATCATATACTAATTACCTTGATAATAGGGACTTTTCCGATAAAATACATCACACAGATAAGAATTTTTATATCTATGTCCAAAAATATATTTTCCATAGATAGAAGTTTAATTAACATAATTTGAAAGGAGATATGTGCCGAGTTTAAAAACAAGAAACAATATTTAGATTGTACTTATTTAGAGGGAAATATACACGTGAAACAATATATAAGACCCACGATAATAGGGACCACCTTCATATATCAAGACTGATTGCAAAGAAACAATTTGAAACAAATGACATGTAGATATTTCACGTATAACTGCGTCAGCTTCTAATCAAAAGTGTCTGAAGTTAGGGCGACTTCGGGTGGTGTCCGAACCTCGGTCAGTTTGCCCTATATTAGACTTTTTATCAGCATTTTATGCCCGGTTTTTGATACGCCGCCGAAATTAACAGGCGAACCCTTTGAAAACTTATTAGAGCGTGACACCCCATCCACTCGGGGCCTGTCACCATTTACGTATCAACCATAATGTCTGGAGACAAACCTCCTTCAAACCAAAACTATTTATATGTTAAATTCTGATTTAAAAAAAGGCCAGAAGCAAGTACAAAAACATCTAAGAAATACTTTATACTTGACCCTTGGAGCGGTGAGTTGATTATACCCCCACCTACGAAGTAGTGGGGGTATATAGCGCTCCGCCTGTCCGTCCGTCCGTCCGTCTGTCCGTCCGGGCTTGTCCGTCCGGGCATTCTTCAATATTAACTATTGAATTCTACCACTTGTTTAACTGATGGATTTTATTTTGGTATTGATATTTATTGATGAACTTTATTATTCTCGGATCTATAAAATATTGAGGGTATATGACGCTCTGCCCGTCCCTCTATGTGTATGTCTGAGCATTAGTCAAGATAACCTGTAGAAGTCTTCCACATTTTATTTATTGATGAATTTAATTTGCATATAGAATTTATCAGTAATTTACTGGAATTTAAAACAATGCCATCTAGAGCTTTTCGTTTTACCTCCCCTGAAACAATTCATGACCTTATTTGGATTTAGGTTCATACTGTGCATTATTTCATGTATTTTAGACCCTACTTCAAATTTATTGAAATTGTTTTGCCTTCTTAAAAATTCTGGAAATATTTATTGGCATTGTGTATGAGGTTATGTAGTGCATTGTACGGGACAGACTTTTGAAAATCTTTGATGATAACATCATTTTGGGTTAATATTGTATATTTCATAAAGCCTTTGCCAGACATATCTTAGCTACATACCTACCCTCAACCTGTCTGTTTGAAAATCAAATTCTAAAGACAGACACATATCAATAATTCAAGAAAATATGTCTCAATCTTTGATACCTAGAATGCATAGGACCGGGACAATAAGACAATTGAATTTTGCTACTTTTGAAATAAGTTATTTATTTTTACTTTATGAAAAATCACAATTCTATGAATTTAAAACAGACAAATTTAACTATATTCAAGATGTATTGCAGCTACTATCAATGCCTTCAAGAGATTGTCCCTTATATTTACCCAAATGTATAAGAAAAGAGCTCTGTGGTTAATATTGTTGTGAGAAAGATTTTGGGCACATTTTTCAGGGTTTTTTTTAGTATTGTTATGAGTAATGTGTCTTATGTCTTGTCCTCAGTATTTTAACTTGTACAATGCAATTTTCTGTTTTTAGCTCATCAGGACTGAAAGTCCAGATGGGCTTATGGCATGGCATTGCCCGTCATCCGGCGTCCGTCCGTCCGTCGTCCGTCTTTTGACACTTTCGACTTCTCCTCATGAACCATAAACATTAGAGAGCTGAAATTTTGTGTACAGGTACCCTAGCATATGGAGATTCTAATTAGTAACATTGGTGACCCTGGTACCTCAAATAGGGTCACAGGGGTCACAACTTTAAAAACCTATTTTTATCTTCTTCTCCAGTTCCAAAAGGAGTAGAGAGTTAAAATAGATATTTGCAGACTCCTTGGCCATTGGGGATTCTAATTTGTAACTTTGGTGACCCTGTGACCCCAAATAGGGTTACATGGGTCACAACCTTAAAAACCTATTTTCATCTTCTTCTCCAGTTCCAAAAGGAGTAGATAGTTAAACATGATATGTGCAGACTCCTTGGACAATGGGGATTCTAATTTGTAACTTTGGTGACCCTGTGACCCCAAATAGGGTCACAGGGGTCACAACCTTTAAAACCTATTTTCATCTTCTTCTCCAGTTCTAAAAGGACTAGAGAGTTAAAAACAATATGAGCAGACTCTTTGGCCAATGGGGATTCTAAACTGTAGATTTCGTGACCCCATGACCCAAATTAGGGTCACAGGAGTCACAACCTTAAAAACTTATTTTTATCATCATCTTCAGTTTCAAAAGGTCTATTGAGCTGAAAGACTGCATATAGACTCCTTGGCCAATTGGGATTCTAAACTAGGTTTCGTGACCCCATGACCCGAAATAGGGTCACAGCGGTCACAATCTTAAAAACCTAGTTTTCTCCATTAGATGACAGTCTATGGCAAATTTATTTCTCCTTGGATATTTTAGTTTGGACTTCTTTCACTGTCTGATATTGGCAATCAAGAAAGTGTTGAATAAAAATCATTTGGGTAAGGAAATTTATTCCGAAATCGTAACATTTGTCTTGTAATTTTTTATAGGTTTTCTTGCAATAGATAACATCAGTTTCATTTTTAGCTCATCTGGCCTGTATAGACCTCTCCACGGCGAATATCATGGGCGCAGCCATTTTGTGGCAGCCATTAAGCGGCTGCAATGTTAACTGGTCAGTGTTATTTGCAACGCTGCGGGATTTGCGCATTGACGTTGCATACACGTAAAGACGGTACCCAGTCACCACTTAAGCGGCATAAGCTAACGTCACCTTCCTTTCCAATTAAAAGTTCATTTTAAGTATCTCCTTATGTCAGATCGGCATCAAACACTTAAGTTGTTTTTTTTCAAGCTTGGCAATGTATTTAAATGACCAGGTAAATACGATTTAATGTTAAAGGCGGCGATATTAAAGTGCAGAAATTTAGGGTCTATGAATGACGTTAGATATCTAATTTATTAACTCAGTCGACTATTTCTTTATTTCAATCCTGTCTGATTGTTTTTTGTTTGTTTTTTGTTCAATTGTCTAGATTAACGCATATTTTTTTTCAAGGAAACATGATTATATCACAATAGTCTATCAATATTTACTGTAGGCCTATAGCTTTGTAAAGGATTGATTGGTCAATTTACTAGGCGTTGAAAGCCTTTCAGCAATTAGGATTTCGATGCTAATGAATTTACCTTAATGTAATTAATTTTCCATGATATTTTTTACAGTAAAATATGTGTAAAACTTTAATATTTTAAGGAAGTAAGTGTTTAATTTTAAATAAAAGTAATTTAAAATTCCAACATTCCAATCCACCGATAAACTTTCTAATTAGCAACCAACAAGGGCAACCTACAAACACATCGCAAGCAATCTAAATAATTTTAGATCAACAGGTTTTTATGTTAAGTTATAATATTAGACAATATGGAACCGTCGATGTAACTTTATTTAGATTTAATCACACGGAAATTCTATGATGAGCAACTTCTTTGACAATGGCGACGTTGCGGCAAAGGTTCTTTTCCGTTTTTAAAGCATGAAAACATTTAAATTGTCGAAACATTGCTATTATGAAATAAAATAAGTTGTTCATACGTAGAATTTCCTAGTTTTCCTTATACTACCAACTAAAGTGATCCTCAAACAGTTAATTTCATAGTGATCATTAAATATATTATGTCAACTAGTTTATTGATTTTTGGAGTATGGATACATTTCAAAAAATCCCCTAAGAAATAGCTTCCTTAAATATTCTGATTTACAATATTTCAGTAAGGACTAAAACCTCTGTTGCAAATACCAGAAGATAAAATAAAATCATCCTTCAGGCTTCATCTGTAATTAATGATAGGCATATTTAAAACACGAACTCGTCTGCAGTGATTCCAGGATCACCAGCATTCTGTCGTCATAGCATTGTTGCGCCATGAATTGGGTGACATAAATACACTGTCAACTGTGTTTTCAATTAGAAGTATTAACTAATAATGCTTTTTGTTTTTTGATTTTTCGATTTTTTGACTGATTTATTCATTGAAGATTTAAATTACACGCGAGAGCAAGTTTTGTGTTTTCTTTTAACTCGGAACATATTGACATGGTATTGGCACTATTTATCACTGGATGTAATGATTTGATTTATACAGTACCATGTCGGGGTTATATGTCTTGCAGTGTTTGAATTTGGACCCGATATTGTGGTATCATCGAAGATAGGAAAACATATTCCATTACATTTTTCTAAATACGATTTATATCGCGTGACATTCGTACCGATTACACATTATACATTCATTTCAATTTGTTTTAATCATCCTTCAAAATTAAATGAGTCTTGACATGATGAGTCCATTGATCGACAAAAAATACTGAAAATACAACATTTACGATATCAGTCATCATAACTTCAATAGGTATAAAAGTAATTACCAAAGTATTTAAATATGATTTAAGCATTATATATAGGCCAAACAATTCCTCTTATTTCGTGTTTTGAGTGTGTGTGTATTTCTTGAGTATTAACACATTATTTGTAATGACAAAGGTTAGGATAGTGAAATCATGCTTTCTATTTTAATCTTAGGAAGATTTCATAGATCAATGAGAAATATAACCAGAAAATTGTTTACCTTAGGCATATAAATTGAGTTTTTTAAAATGATAATTTCCCTTTTTAACAAAAAAAAAGCACTATGGTGCATACGTTTTTACTTTCTTATCGAACTTGTGAACAAGGGTAGGCCTAAGTGTTACGTGTTAAAACATAAAGCTTTAATAGGCCTAAAGCCTATTTTCTGTATAATTTTAAGATTATATCTATTCTATTAAATTTTGACTAAAACTCACATCGGTCAAAAACCGCTTCATAATTGGTAAAATTCAGTATGTGATACCTAAGCTAGACATAAATCAGAAAATATAATAGGAGCTCTTTGGAGATGATACTCAGTACACAATGCAGTAGGGAGAAAATAACAGTGACAGTGACTCTCTGACGGGTTTTTAGCTGTGCATGGGGATTCTTTTCACATAATATATGAATTCAAAGAAAGGTACTTAATGACACAAACCGTTCATGACAGCTTACGATCATTTTAATTTGTAAGAAGTCATATCATTAATAAAAACGTCAATTGTAAGCACGTAGAACGTCGACGTAAGATTGCAGCCGCTTAATGGCGGACGATGCTAGCGCCACCCAAAGGGAGGTAACTGAGAGCGGCATGACGCACTGCTCTGTGGAGAGGTCTATAAAGCAAACTTGATATGATGCCTGATGAGCTACAGAGCCAATGGCTCTATTTTTTTGTTCATCTCACAGCTAACCTTATCTCAAGAAATTATTCAATATGCATGGTTGTTGTAGCAAGAACAGACAAATGTTAACACAAGATTTATAGTTTATTCATCTGAACCATATTATGAACACTTTATTTCCATTGACAGTTTTTCTCTCAGAGGTGACAATATCATGCACTGATAGTTTGGCAATAAGGGTTGGCAACATTATTTACAGGGGACATCATGGCAATAAAAGGGCCCAAGTTTTATTCAGCTCCCATTATGTTGCCTTGCTTCAAGTTTGAATTCTTTAGCCAAGTGACCAAGTTGTTGTCAAATGGTGGCGTTGAAAAACTACAAAAGAAACAGAAAAAAGATTCCTTACTTTTTTAACAATTACAGAACAAACAAAACATTAATTAATATACATTTTACAATACAACTTCATTGACAATAAAATACAAGATATTGTCTCAAGTAGTAAATGAATATTACCAAGAATTTTTTTTTATAAATTATACAAATACAATTAAATATGAATATTTTATCAATAAGCAAATAATATAAAGCTTACCTTGATAACACAATAACTGAAGGTAAAAGATTACTTCCACTGAAAATATCTGCAAATGAAGCATTAATTTGTGATAGATGTTATCACTGCAATAAAAAGCAATTCCAAAGTTAGAATTAATAATTCTTACTGAAAATCTCCTTTTTAGCTCATCTGGCCTGTAAGGCCCGATGGGCTTATGGTATGGCATGGTGTCCGGCGTCCGTCCGTCCGTCCATCCGTCCATCCGTCCGTCCATCCGTCCGTAAACTTTGTGGAATTTCGACTTCTTCTCCAGAACCATAAGGCCTAGAAAGCTGAAACTTTGTGTACAGACTCCTTGGCTAGTGAGAATTATAAATTGTAGCTTTGGTGGCCCTGTGACCCCTAATAAGGGCCACAGGGGCCACGCCCTAAAAACCTATTTTCATCTTCTTCTCCAGAACCATGAGGCCTAGAAAGCTGAAACTTTGTGTACAGACTCCTTGACTAGTGAGGATTATAAATTGTAGCTTTGGTGGCCCTGTGACCCCTAATAAGGGCCACATATGCCACGCCCTAAAAACCTATTTTCATCTTTTTCTCCAGAACCATGAGGCCTAGAAAGCTGAAACTTTGTGTACCGACTCCTTGACTAGTGAGGATTATAAATTGTAGCTTTGGTGGCCCTGTGACCCCTAATAAGGGCCACAGGGGCCACGCCCTAAAAACCTATTTTCATCTTCTTCTCGAGAACCATGAGGCCTAGAAAGCTGAAACTTTGTGTACAGACTCCTTGGCTAGTGAGGATTATAAATTGTAGCTTTGGTGGCCCTGTGACCCCTAATAAGGGCCACAGGGGCCACACCCTAAAAACCTATTTTCATCTTCTTCTCCAGAACCATGAGGCCTAGAAAGCTGAAACTTTGTGTACAGACTCCTTGACTAGTGAGGATTATAAATTGTAGCTTTGGTGGCCCTGTGACCCCTAATAAGGGCCACAGGGGCCACGCCCTAAAAACCTATTTTCATCTTCTTCTCGAGAACCATGAGGCCTAGAAAGCTGAAACTTTGTGTACAGACTCCTTGACTAGTGAGGATTATAAATTGTAGCTTTGGTGGCCCTGTGACCCCTAATAAGGGCCACATATGCCACGCCCTAAAAACCTATTTTCATCTTTTTCTCCAGAACCATGAGGCCTAGAAAGCTGAAACTTTGTGTACAGACTCCTTGGCTAGTGAGGATTATACATTGTAGCTTTGGTGGTCCTGTGACCCCTAATAAGGGCCACAGGGGCCACGCCCTAAAAACCTATTTTCATCTTCTTCTCGAGAACCATGAGGCCTAGAAAGCTGAAACTTTGTGTACAGACTCCTTGACTAGTGAGGATTATAAATTGTAGCTTTGGTGGCCCTGTGACCCGTAATAAGGGCCACATATGCCACGCCCTAAATACCTATTTTCATCTTCTTCTCCAGAACCATGAGGCCTAGAAAGCTGAAACTTTGTGTACCGACTCCTTGACTAGTGAGGATTATAAATTGTAGCTTTGGTGGCCCTGTGACCCCTAATAAGGGCCACAGGGGCCACGCCCTAAAAACCTATTTTCATCTTCTTCTCGAGAACCATGAGGCCTAGAAAGCTGAAACTTTGTGTACAGACTCCTTGACTAGTGAGGATTATAAATTGTAGCTTTGGTGGCCCTGGACCCCTAATAAGGGCCACATATGCCACGCCCTAAAAACCTATTTTCATCTTTTCTCCAGAACCATGAGGCCTAGAAAGCTGAAACTTTGTGTACCGACTCCTTGACTAGTGAGGATTATACATTGTAGCTTTGGTGGCCCTGTGACCCCTAATAAGGGCCACAGGGGCCACGCCCTAAAAACCTATTTTCATCTTCTTCTCGAGAACCATGAGGCCTAGAAAGCTGAAACTTTGTGTACAGACTCCTTGACTAGTGAGGATTAAAAATTGTAGCTTTGGTGGCCCTGTGACCCCTAATAAGGGCCACATATGCCACGCCCTAAAAACCTATTTTCATCTTTTTCTCCAGAACCATGAGGCCTAGAAAGCTGAAACTTTGTGTACATACTCTTTGACTAGTGAGGATTATAAATTGTAGCTTTGGTGGCCCTGTAACCCCTAATAAAGGCAACAGGAGTGTCCTTCAAATCTATTTTCATCTTCTCCTCCTGAAGTGTAAGGCCTAGAAAGCTGAAACTTGTCGCCTATATACTTAATTTTATGGTGACCCTGTGGCCTCTACAACGGGGGAATCACATTGGCCACACTCTAAAGCATAATTGATGATGAAGCCTGATGAGCTACAGAGCCAATGGCTCTATTTTTTACTTGACAAATTCATATTCAAATATATTGATACACAATAAGCTAAAAAAAAGTAAAGTTATTGTCAAAAATTAAAAATTCCCACCTCCTGCTTGCTGGCTTTTTCTATAGTAACAGGTTAGCTTGAGACTGGTAGAATGCCTAAGAACAGGCCTGTGGGGCAAAAAAAGCTAGAAAATCATGCAAAGTGAGGTTAGTTGTATGCCGCATGAAAAAATCATGCAAAGATAGCCAAGTCACATGATACTCACCATGACAGCCTAAGCCATCTAGACTTGAGCAAGACTCTTATTGGTCAAATAATAATACATATTTTCAACAAGTTAAAGTGTTTCTTGATTTTATTAACTTAACTTTTGAAAGTAAAAATCCATAATTGAAAATAAGAAGAGATTCTACCGTTTGATTTTTTTAAACAAGATTGAAAAATAATGTGAAAATGAGTCTTGCTTGCAAACTGGCACAAGTTGTGATGATATGCAAATAAGGTCAGCTGACCTTTTGTTTATAAACATTGGCATGTGCATTTTGTTTTGATCAACATCAAGGAGCATAATTAATGGTTTGATTACAGAATTTAGTTAGCCAAATTATAGAATTAGACAAGTAATAGATTATAGATAATGAAAATAAATATGAATATGCTTAAAAGTGTATTTAATAAGCATTTTTAAATGAAAATATAATAAATATGCTTACCGTATAAATAAAATTTTTAAAAATATTTTAGCCTTTTCACTGCTGTACTTAGGATTATCATATATAGTTCTTGGCTCTCTGTCTGTGATCATTGTTTGTAGAGTATATTGATTAATCAAAACATGCAATTGTATCTTTTTGGGTTTTCAACTTTCGAAGATTTTGAGTTTTGTAAATTACTCTGGAAGCACTACTTAGAAATTTATTTCACAAAACATATCTCCATGAAACTTGGTATTTATCATCACTAGAGGTCGTGCTTTTCAGGGTTTTTATGCTTTCTCGACTATCATTTTTCAATATGATCAACTTTCAAATTAATTCCTTCCATGACTTAACACAACCAGTTTTCCTGACTAATCATTACAAGAAGTTCATTCAGTATTCTTGTTATGTCTCCCCCCGAAGGGTCAGGGAAACATATTGGTTTGAGCTGAGTTCCCGTCGGCGTTGGCGTTGGCGTTCCCATTTCGTTTCCGGAGCATATCTCTAAAACTATGTGACCATCACCAAACTTGGTAAACTGTCTCTCCATATCATGTAGATGTGCCTTTTGGAGGTTATAGATTTCTTAAAATTTAATTATTCATTTATTTCCATGGCAACAATTTGGACTTGGTCTTTTTCAAGGGTAGTGATCGTTTCCTGAGCAGATCTCTAAAACTATGTGACCAATCATCACCAAACTTGGTATACTGTCTCTCCATATCATGTAGATGTGCCTTTTGGAGGTTATGGATTTCTTACATTTTTTATATTTTTTTTATTTCCATGGCAACAATTTGGACTTGGTCTTTTTCAAGGGTAGTGTTCGTTTCTGGAGCAGATATCTAGCCAAACTTGGTATATTGTCTCTCCATATCATGTAAATGTGCCATTTGGAGGTTTGAGATTTAAAACAAATTATTTTGTTTATTTCCATGCAACAATTTGGACTGAGTCTTTTTTAAAGGGTAGTGTTTGTTTCCCGAGCAGATCTCATTAATGGTGCTTTATGAAAGTATTGTTTAGAGGTTTGGAGCATTTGAGGAAGGGGGAGACATCTGTTTTTATGGGTAAAAACACTTTCTAGTTTATTTTGGAATTAGAGGTTTTCTTGAAAATTTATAATTTCATAAGGTACTTGTATAAGGGCTGGATAGAAAAGACATCTTCTTCTAATATTTTTTTTATCCCATCGGTTTAATTTGGTCACAGCCTTCAATTAGGGAACTTGCAGACACCAGTCACTTTGGCTGACCATGACCTTATTTTCAAGGTCACCACATCACTTTGACCACTTTTGAATTTATTGTCAAATTGATATCTCATGAACCATTATAATCCTTGTCTTATTTTCAACCTGGTAATCACAGCACATTGATAACTTTTGAAACTCTTGTTTACCCCGTATCTCTTAGCTTAGCATGAGCCTGGTGCATAATCCTTATGGGTTTGAAAACATGTCTCTTATGATTACTTATGTTGGCCTCTTTCCTTCTGTGAAAGAAATGCTCATAGTGGGGGTATGTGAGCTTTGCTCACTTTTTTCTTGTTTTGTTGGCAGATTCGGTTGATGGATGTGACTGTATTAATATGCAGAATGTGATATGCAAAACAGTGTGATCCCAAATATAACATTGTTGCATTTTCAATACGAATCGAAATCTTATATATCTTAAATGGATCAACCACTGGTAAATATAATGTATTTTTAATTATTTTATTCTTGATATGTGTTGTACAAATACGGGGATTGATCATAACTTTCTATACGTTATCCATTGTGGCGTCTTATCTTTTCATAATAGAAAAATATCATAATAAATAACAAATAACCGTTCACACTTTTCCTTTCCTTTCAAAGCACCATGGTAAATTTATCCACCGACTAATGGCCTCTTTAGAATATATCTTTATTTCCAGTAAACTCACAAAATAGGGGGATATAGCTGACTGTGTCTGCTTGTTCAATTTGCAAGCTGCTTTTTATGAATCCTGAAAGTGGCCATTGACCATTTCAGTCCACCTTTAACGCAAGGCTCCTCATGGTCCAAATTAATCATCGGAAATACAAATTTGTGTCTTCTAAGATTCTTTATTCCCCAGCTCGATCCTAAACCTTCAGAATTGAACCATTTCTAGGAATTAATTGATTCCCTTTTCAATAATCTGGCTCAAAATCAAAAGGACAATAAGGCCCCAGCAGGGTTTTGCGGGACACGCATTTCCTGCATATTTGACGCATTAAATGTCTGGAGAATCCCAAAAATATAACCATGTGGGTCCCATGGGACGCAGTATTACTTGTGTACAAACCTCTAATTTCAATGAAAATATTCCAAGTTTTCAAATTTATAATTTGCCTTTTGATGTGTTTGTTATCCCACCCACCCCCACCCCCCTGTATATCAAAATATATGCTAAAACTGATCATTCGATTTCAGTTGGGCCGGGGGGGAGGTTGGGGGATAAGCCATCTCTCCTGATGGCTCTTGTTATCATTTGCAAAGAGTTTCATATCTAACTAAAGATAAGAACGTGAACGATGTATTTCTGACGGCTCTACATATCGTAACAGGCATCGCTCATGCAATTCTGTGATATTTTCAAGATGATTGTCAGGTTATTTCTTTCTGGTTTAAACATATTTATTCAGAACAAACTGACAGGATTGGCAAACAAGCAAATCTTTGCTTATGTGAATGCCGCTCCCAACAACATACAAACATAAACATTCAATGAAGATGACAATCACAGAACAATGGAAACTATTCGGACATGCATGTACATTTGCAGGCTTACAGACAAAACTTAAATTAAGATTGACAGTTTAAGAAGAACAGTTTCGCAAGGTTTCTAAGGAGGTTGGGATAATTTAATTAAGAAAAATCAGAAAATCTTTTTGAAGAAACTATGAAATTATGGACGGATTTTAAAAGTTCGTTATTTTCTTGAAGAGTCTAGCCAGAATTGCCGTAGAGGATAGATGGTAGATTATAACCTTTTTGAAAGAAATAAGTGTTAAGTCTTAATTCGTGGTAAGTGGGACAAATAAGAAAGAAATGGAGCGCATCCTCAAAGTGATGTCCACAGTTGCAGGAAGGGGTATCGGATATATATCTGGCGAACATGTCACCATGTAAGTCACTGCAGCCAAGCCTAAGGCGGGAGTGGATTATCTGACAGAATCTTGATCCATGAAATAAATTGAAATGAATCGGTTTGCTATTGGTTTCCTTTAAATTTCTTTTGAATTCTTCAAGAGAGCTGGAATTTACCACATCCAAGGGGAGCGAATTCCAGATATTGACTGTGTCTGGTAGAAACGATTTAGAGTAATTAGCTGTGTTGCATTTTAATGTTTGTAGGTCGGAGTAGTTTCTTAAATTATATCGACTTGCGCGAGACACTCTGTCGGGTATAAGGTTTGATAAATAATCAGGTACTAGTTTATTAACCATCTTATAAAAGACATACAATTTTTGACGATGTCTGCGTTTTTCTAAAGAAGTTATGTTAGTTTCTGAATATAGTTTTTCGTGGCTTGTTCCACGAACAGCGCCGCAGATAGTTTTAATTGCGTCCAGGTTAAGTTTTTCTAGAAGAAAAGATTGCTCTTTTGTACAGTTATCCCAGATGTGACATGAATAATCGAGAACTGGTAAAATAAAAGATTTATACATGGTCTGAAGGGATTCACGATTTAGATGATATTTAAAACTTCTAAGGCAATTAATCATTGGACTTACCTTTTTGATAATACTATCAACATGGTTGTGCCACATGCAATCCTGCTGTAGGATTAATCCTAGGTGTTTATGAGATGAAACGTCATTAATTGGTGTATTGTCCATAGATAAAATTGGTTTGACAGACGGGGTATGTTTACGGCTGAATTGAATTGAAACGGTTTTACTTGGATTAAAATCAACTTGCCATTCATTAGCCCAGGTATTAATGACAGAAAGATCGTTGTTTAGGCTCTGTGCGGCAACATTCGGGTCATTAATGATCACGTAAAGCGATGTATCGTCGGCAAATAAGCGTATATTGCTGTCAATGTCGTCAACGATGTCATTTATGTAGATTAAAAATAGTAATGGTCCGAGTACGGACCCTTGCGGGACACCGGCAGAGACAAATTTCAAATCAGAACTATAACCGCTGATAACAACTCGTTGTGATCTATCCTTAAGGTAACTTTCCAACCATTGGAGTAACTCGCCAGAGATACCCTAAGATCGTAGCTTATGGATGATTCCCCTATGCCATACTTTATCAAAGGCCTTGCTAATGTCGCAGAAAACGGCTCGTATCTCTTTACCTTTGTCGACTTCTTTAGCTATGAAGTTATAGAGATATGTCAACTGTTTAGACGGTGAATCTCCAGGGATAAAACCAGACTGAAGGTTCGTCAATAAGTTGTTGTCCCTGAAGTAGTTGAATACATTTTTAAAAACACACTTTTCGAAAACTTTAGCCAGACAACTTGTCAGAGCAACGGGTCTATAATTGTTACATTCATTTAAACTTCCCTTCTTATGAATTGGAATTACTGATGTTATTTCTTTCTTTCAAAATTATTGCATTTTAAATTAAAACAAAATATTCAAATAGCAAAAATTTATCAGGTTCTAATCTTAATGTTATTTCCTAACGACACGGGGCACTTTTTAGCAGCCGCGTCTAAGGACGGGGCTGCTTTCAGTTTTTGTCGCCGCCACACTCATGTAACTAGCTATAACTTTTTTCCACTAAGCTTTCCAGAACATGTTCACTTTCAAGGTCAAAGGTCAAGGTCACGAGCTATGTAATCACTCTAAGAATTCCTTGTAAACACGATAACTTGAAAAGTTTTTGTGCTATGAAGCTCTTACTTGATATATATCATGCTTGGAAGAGTAGAAAATTTTGAAAAGGTTTTGGCTACAATCCGTCAAAGGTCAAGGTCACAGCGGGGTCATAACTTTAGTATTTTTTAGCGAAAATGCTTTTTTCTAACTATGAACACTTTTAATCAATACATGATTGTTATACTCAATAAAAAGTGTTCCTTAATTGTGTGACCATGAAGGTCAAAGGTCAAGGTCATGAAATATGAGTTATTGCAATGTGCACCTAATTTGGGTATAACTTTATCCCATTAAGCTTTTCAGAACTCATTATCATGTCTAAATGTTTATACTTCCAGGGAATCATTATGACATGTTCACTTTCAAGGTCAAATGTGAAGGTCACGAGTTATAAAATCACTAAGAAATTCCTTGTAAACACGATAACTTGAAAAGTTTTTGTGCTATGAAGTTTAGATTTTGTATACAGTCGAACCTCGTTTATCCGAACAACTTCGTTACAGCTGTAGCGAGTAATCCGGTTATCTGAATCACAAGAAAAAACGAAATTGCTTGGCCCATCATGAAAGTTTATTTCATTCAAATTTAACAATGTTATATCATACATCAGTAATAAATAATAATGTCCCCAATCGTAGATTTTCCAAGGGCATATCCGAAAGATTTCTCAAAATGTTTACTGATATGATCTAAAGTGGCTGAAGGGTTGCTTTTTTTTAAATTACAAATGTCACGCTTCTCGGAAGCAGTCACACAGTGAAGTTTGCGTTTAGCAGGTTGACTTGCCATTTTGCTCAAATGCCTGACAACAGGTAGGTGATGAGACATTTTATTACTGTAAGATGTTTTCACAACTGACAAGTTGTTCTCACATGTCAATTAACACCTGTGGACCAGCTGATTGTTCAATTAACTTCAAAGTGTGACCGAGGGGATTATCAATTAGCTTAACGAGTCGTGTGGAAGACAGTACTAATTGGTTGTGAGCTTGCTCAGCCATAGCTTGTCGTTTCCGGATAACTGAATCAGATTCCAGTGCAAATGTACACATACGGTTTGAAAAAACGGCGTCCGGGTCCGGGAGCACGAGGTCCGGGTAAGTGAGTACATTTTCTTAGGAAAATATTTGTTACACTCTAAAATCGTCCGGATAGCGAGGTTTCCGGATATACGGAGTCCGGGTATCCGAGGTTCGACTGTATATCATCTCTTCAGAAGATCAAAATTTTAGAAAAGTTTTGGGTAGGAACAGTCGAAGGTCAAGGTCACAGCAAGGTCAACATATATTGAGAAAATGGATTATTTTTACTTTTAACACTTTTATTCATTACATTAATGTTATACTCAATTTGATGTGTTCATTGATTGTGTGACCTTGAATGTCACAGGTCAAGGTCACGAGAAAATTCCCAATTTGGTGAGGCCTGTAAAAAGGGTAAGGCGAAACCCCAAGTTTCGGGGCTGCTCTGCTTTTGCGGTGTCCCTCAAACGCTTATCTATTTTATTATTAAATTCTGAACTTTATGTTATTAGTTACCTTTCTCTTGATTTACCATCATATTGTGAAAAAACTGATTCAGTTTCTAACCAGTAAATGAATATAAGTGCCTTTATTGTGACAATGTTATTCTAATTCCAACATAGCAGTAATTTACCGACACTATAATGACATTTTATGGAAAATTTGTCAACTTCAAAATCATGTTTGAAAAATCCAATGTAAATATTAGGGACTCCCACAGAACTCTCAGTTTTGGTAGTCAAGGTAAAACCCTGCCTAGAGAAAAAAGTTTTAACTCGTCGGTAGCAGCTCCGTTTAAACAGCCCGCCAGGACCGCTTTCTTTAATGCCAAGTCAGGCCATACCTTACCGGACTCCCCCTGGCCCCGGAGCAGGTGATGCCAATTGCTAAGCCAAGGAGGCAGGGACCAAGGGTCCCATGCTTTCCATGGCGAGGCCTCGGCTACCATGCCTTCCTCTGTGTCAGCCGGATGGATTCCCGTTGCATCAAGGGGTGCATGGGATATCCAGGATCCAGGCAGGGAGCAGGTGGATCCCATTAAGCCGACTGTTTGCACGGACGGCACGGGTTTGCATGTATACATCAAATTGCCCTGGCGCACGTGTTGCACGAGCTTCCACTGCCGACTCCTTCATTGATCCTACTTACCTGCCGCTTACCCCCGTGATTTCTAATGCAACACAACGGTTTTCTAGATTTGCTCAGGATTTAACAGAGACTCTTTGAATGTGTCATTATTTGGTTATGAGAATAACTTGATATTTCTGACCAAGGATACTTTTTAGCTCATCTGGCCTGTAAGGCCCGATGGGCTTATGGCATGGCATGGTGTCTGGCATCCATTCGTCCGTCCGTAAACTTTGTGGAATTTCGACTTCTTCTCCAGAACCATAAGGCCAAGAAAGTTGAAACTTGGTGTACAGACTCCTTGGCCAGTGAGGATTATAAATTGTAGCTTTTGTGGCCCTGCGTCCCTAATAAGGGCCACAGGGGCCACACCCTTAAAATCTATTTTCATCTTCTTTTCCAGAAGCATAAGGCCTAGAAAGCTAAAACTTTGTGTACAGACTCCTTGGCTAGTGAGGGTGATAAATTGTAGATTTTGTGGCCCTGTGGCCCCTAATGCCCTGTGGCCCCTAATAATGGTCACAGGGGTCACACCCTAAAAACCTATTTTCATAATCTTCTCCAGAAGCATATAAGGCCTAGAAAGCTGAAACTTTGTGTACAGACTCTTTGGCTAGTGAGGATTATAAATTGTAGCTTTGGTGGCCAATTGACCCCTATTAGGGCCAGAGGGGCCACACCCTTAAAGAGACGCTGTATAACCTTTTTTTAAATTATTTTTTCATAAGATATTGGTCAAATAACTATATAACATAAATATAAGGCCAAAACAGCAACGATACACAGTTTCTCAATGAAACTACAGCTAAGTAAACAGGGGTTAAAAATTTTCTGAAAACTTTACTTGCCACAGGGCAAGTCAAACCCATGTTTCCACTTGCCCTGTTTTTTTTAATACTTGCCCGACTTTGTTCACTATTCATAGTTTAATCAAACTTTAATCAATTTCATTGTAAAAAACAACAAAGACACAGAGATTGACGTAGGCAACTTTTAATACAAGTTCAGTCATATATTTTCATTACTTGCCCACGGGCAAGCTGAAGTAAGCAGTTTACTTGCCAAACACTGTAAATATACTTGCCCCGGGCGTCGGGCAATGGGAATTTTGAACCCCTGGTAAACATTGCGTAACAAGGCGCCTGCTTGTCGCCGTCCAGCGACAAACCAAAACAAGGCTGAGAGGCCACGGGCAGGGGATACCGGAAATGACATGGCAGTAGGTGAAGCGTTCGTCTGCTTATATGGAAAATGATAGGTGAAATCCGTAGTTCTGTGTTTCCCAAGCGATTAACAGTATGTCATATCATTGTGTTACTGTCAACTGTCCTAGAATATCTCCTGATGAAGTATCCATAGACAAATTTCAATCACATTGATCGTTCCACGCCAAATTGACCCGCTGTGTCAGGTCAAACAGAGCAATGTGACAATCTACATCGAACTCACGTGTTCCGATCACTACACCGATTTTTTGTTTCGAGCTCGCATTTTCACTGAATGAACAGTTTGGCATGCAGAGAAAAAATTATTTTCTGATGAGTAAAATATAAAACAAAGCACAAAGTTTTTGGCTGTTTTATGGCAATAATCCGAATTTACAATGCTCACATCTAGATTTGAGCGTTGTGTAAAAATGTTGAATAAACAATGACATTGGTCTGCAGGTGTTATTTACTTTCTTTAGATCAGATACTCACTTATTACACAATTACTTTACTGTCCAACGTATTTCTTGTGTGTTTCCTAATTAAAGCTACTAAATGATGACTATAGCAGGTTATATAATGCACAATTATCAAGACCTGGATATTTTATGACATCAGCTAATTAGGTAACATCAAATAGCAATTGTATTCCTTAACATCCTTTTTTTCTCCGATTGGTAAATTATAACCTGTTGAAATTAGGAATACTGTTTTTGCTCAATCTGATAATTATTTTGGGTAAGGTTCATTTAATAAATCTTCATTCTGTTGGGCCATGTATCGGGTATTGTTGTGAAAAATATATTCTCTATGTACAAGAGTGAAAAAATTAAGATTGTCATTAAAAGACTATTTTCAAAGCCCTATTAAAGTAATGTTTTAAACAAGACATCAGTCATCATCCAATACATGCCTTTCATTAACAATTGAAACTTATCCATCACAAAATGAAATAAGTAAGAACAAAGTTTGTTTTTTTATCCTGATACAAAATGAAGTCAAAAGCATTTTTTTAGCTCATCAGGACTGAAAGTCAAGGTGGGCTTATGGCATGGCCCGTCGTCCGGCGTCCGTCCATTCGTAAACTTTTGACACTTTCGACTTCTCCTCATGAACCATACACATTAGAGAGCTGAAATTTTGTGTACAGGTACCTTAGCATATGGAGATTCTAATTTGTAACTTTGGTGACCCTGTGACCCCAAATAGGATCACAGGGGTCACAACCTTAAAAACCTATTTTCATCTTCTTCTCCAGTTCCAAAAGGAGTAGAGAGTTAAAAATGATATGTGCAGACTCCTTGGACAATGGGGATTCTAATTTGTAACTTTGGTGACCCTGTGACCCCAAATAGGGTCACAGGGGTCACAACCTTAAAAACCAATTCTCATCTTCTTCTCCAGTTCTAAAAGGACTAGAGAGTTAAAAACGATATGTGCAGACTCCTTGGCCAATGGGGATTCTAAATTGTAGATTTTGTGACCCCATGACCCCAAATAGGGTCACAGGGGTCACAACCTTAAAAACCTATTTTCATCTTCTTCTCCAGTTCTAAAAGGACTAGAGAGTTGAAAGTGATATGTGCAGACTCCTTGGCCAATGGGGATTCTTAATTGTAGATTTTGTGACCCCATGACTCCAAATAGGGTCACAGGGGTCACAACCTTAAAAACCAATTCTCATCTTCTTCTCCAGTTCCAAAAGAAGTAGAGAGTTAAAAATGATATGTGCAGACTCCTTGGCCAATGGGGATTCTAATTTGTAACTTTGGTGACCCTGTGACCCCAAATAGGGTCACAGGGGTCACAACCTTAAAAAACTATTTTCATCTTCTTCTCAAGTTCCAAAAGGACTAGAGAGTTAAAAATGATATGTGCAGACTCCTTGGCCAATGGGGATTCTAAATTGTAGATTTCGTGACCCCATGACCCCAAATAGGGTCACAGGGGTCACAACTTAAAAACTTATTTTCAACATCATCTTTAGCTCCTTAAGGTCTATTGAGCTGAAAGACTGCATGTAGACTCCTTGGCCAATTGGGATTAAACTGTAGGTTTCGTGACCCCATGACCCCAAATAGGGTCACAGGGGTCACAATCTTAAGAACCTATTTTTATCCCACCGTTATGTAATACCGTGGGATATAGTCATCGCCCTTTCCGTCTGTATGTCCGTCCGTCCGTCCGTCTGTCCGTCCGTAATCATTTCGTTTCCGGAGCAGAACTAAAAAACCGGTCCACAAATCTTTCTGAAACTTTACATGTGTATTGCCCACCTACTGAAGTGGTGCCTTTTGATATTTTCAAATTTCTGAAAATTTTACTTTTTATTATTTCCATGGAAACAGCTCTTATATGGACTCTGTTCATGAAAGGTTTCGTTATCGGAGCAGAACTAAAAAACCGGTCAACATATCTTCCTGAAACTTTACATGTGTATTGCCCACCTACTGAAGTGGTGCCTTTTGATATTTTCACATTTCTGAAAATTTTATTTTTTATTATTTCCATGGAAACGGCTCTTATTTGGACTCTGTTCATGAAAGGTTTCGTTTCATATATATAAAACCTGTCCACATATCTTTCTGAAACTTTACATGTGTATTGCCCACCTACTGAAGTGGTGCCTTTTGATATTTTCAAATTTCTGAAAATTTTATATTTTATTATTTCCATGGAAACGGCTCTTATTTGGACTCTGTTCATGAAAGGTTTCGTTTCATATATATAAAACCGGTCCACATATCTTTCTGAAACTTTACATGTGTATTGCCCACCTACTGAAGTGGTGCCTTTTGATATTTTCAAATTTCTGAAAATTTTATTTTTTATTATTTCCATGGAAACGGCTCTTATTTGGACTCTGTTCATTAAAGGTTTCGTTTCATATATACAGTTATGCAATGAATAAACATCCCCCGTATCTAGAAACTTTCTAGTGCGTATCTAGAAACTTTCTAGATACGCACTAGAAATTTTCTAGATACGCACTAGAAATTTTCTAGAACGTATCTAGAAAATTTCTAGTGCGGTTCTAGTGCGTTTCTAGAAATTTCTAGAAATTTCGAGTTTTCACATTTTTTTTAATAATCAAATATTTTTACTTTTTTTTAAATCCCTGTCTTTACTTTCCCTACTGTGAAATTTTCAACATGATACAATTAATAGAAAGGGAGATAGACGATATTTAATAATAGATCTTCCTCGTTTTAACGCGCCTCTCCTCACTGTACAGGGCTATCTAAATATAGCACACACTGCTTTATGGCCCCTCACTGATCGGCGCTAATTAGATGTCAGCATGATGCTTCGAGACATGCTGTTTCTTTTCGTTGTAGCATTTTGTATATAATGAACATTAAGAAAGTGAGTAAGTACAATGTAATATAACCTTGATGAATAATGCTGCTTCAAGCTGCAACCCTCTTCCTTATATGATCCGACTTTCGAACAATCTTCCAACCTTTAAACGAAGCCTTAAAACTTTTCTCTTCAGAGAAGCTTATCTGCTCTAATTTGTGCACTCAGAGCATGCATTGAGCATGGAATTAGCGCTTTATAAATGAACTGTTATGTTATGTTATGTTAATAATATATTGATATTGATTAAGATAAAGATTGTCTGTAAAATCAAAAGCATGGATCCTTAAGCAGCGGGCAAGTGACAAATAAATCTCATAAAATGAATGTCAGGTAAACTTAAAGTAGTTGTACTAAGTAAATTTAAAGAAGATGCTTTTAACATATTTATTCATGAAATAGTACATAAAGGGATTGACCAACATGCTCAAAAGAGTTTATTTAAAGACCGCTCCAATATAATTAATATATGTAACATAATAATAACATGTGTATATTAAAAACAAATTAATGTGAGTGACGTATGACAAATCTTAATTCATTTTCGAATATATCGTTGTAGTGCATGTATACCATTTGTTTATTTGGCAGTCATTATAACATTCAACAAAGCAATTGTCTCACAGAAGCCTACGCCATTTATGGAGCACGCTGAAACTCTATTTCAAGATGTTATTCGGGAGATCTTCACCTCTGCAGAGGCTTAAGACTATAAAAAGAAATACGTACATGTATAACTCAATCCAATCACTAAAGAACCTAAATCAGTAGAATGTTGTCCACGATCTTCCAATTCTTTAAACAAACGTCACATATCAAAAGCATAATTTGATGACCATTATAATTCAAATTGTGGTTTACTGACCGTCGATTACGAACATTTATAACAAACTGTTGTTTCATGTTCTCATAAATCTTCTGCTTCACATGTACGCATCAATCAAAGTTTATTTCACAGTAATGCCGATTGTCATTGTCCGGTTTTCGATCATTATCGCTACTTTATTCCTTCAACCTTCATCACCGTGCAAATCCGATTTACTTCCAGATGATTCTTTTCAGCAACAGTCGATAGTCCGCGATCAAAAAACACCATTGATATGTTTGGCTCACGTGAAAACAAATAATGTGACAAACACAAGAACGATCTTCAGACATATAAGGATCATAATAGAATATAAAGAACCTCCAAGATTATTCTGTATTTATTGACCCATGGATCAAAAGGCTTTGAGTGCATAGAGAAACAAACCCACAGAACGACAGAAATAAAATCTATTTATTCTCGTCTCATATCTTAACATATACACTCCAACAAAGCATGTTTAAAATTATGAGTTATGCAATAAATAAAATAATGTTGTTTGAGGATAAAGGTTCATATGGAATATCAAATTCTTTTAAGAAATATACATTCAACGAATATCTTACAGTGAGTTAAACTAATATGGAACGATCAGTGATTAATAAAAATACCCTTTCATTACTATAAAATGGATTTTCAGCTTCTGGAACTGCCTGTAAAACACTCGGGTAAGCTGATACGATATTTGTTACCGGTGTGTTGCATAATTTCATTTGTATATGCATAGTTTCAATACCTTTTATTGTCATTTAGGCCAAACTGTTGGATTAAGATTTACATCTATATACCCAGTGAATTAAGATTTACATCTGTATTTCCCGTGAATACTTAATCTATTTTAAGCCGTTTTTATGTATTGCATGTTGGTTTATTCGTCTTCCTATCTTTCCATTTTGATTCATCAATTTAATTTTCCATTCTTTTGAGACGCTCTCGTAGAAGATACGACCATATACACTTAGTACAGATACACGAGATATAACCGAGATTCCCCAATGTTGCTTATTGCAGATATTAAGATGTTTTTATATAAACCGTATTAGATATGTTTTATATTAACCAGTTATGATATTGAAGACAAAAGTTAAGATAAATAAAAACCTACAATGATCGTGAGAATTTCATATCACAATGAAATGTAGTTTTTCTCGATTATGTGTATTAAGTAATGATTATCAATTATCAATAAGTAAGACAAATAATATATTCTAGTCTGCCAGCCAGGGCCTAAAATAAGATAAAAACCTAAACAAGGAGACTCAAATGCTCAATGAAAGTGAAGAAAAGTTCGTCTTCTTTTTATTTTATTTAACTTTGCATAGATTTATAGACCGTTTCATTTCAATGTTTAAGTTTTAGACTAAATATATTCATTCATTTATAGAATTGCATTCCACTCGTTATCATAGCGCAGCAATAAACGGTCTCTAATAAACAGACCCCACTGTCATTAGCTCTATTACATAACATAGCATTTCCAATCTTCTTTTCTCGCGAGAATCCGAATGTGTATTCTCACTCAACTACTAATTGAGCTGATTGGTTTGCATTCCGACATACTCAAAGCCTTTTACAGTGCAGCGACCACTGGCGTGTTCGGGAGATACGGTTGACTGAGTTATTTGCATATTGGATCAACATCTGCTTTCTTTGTTATATATTACACATCCTGTTAGTTCAAGGACACCCATTTTATTATTTCAGACTGAACGAGATATTAGGCTGCTAGACAGACAGACAGACAGATTATTTATTAAAGTCTCACCTCACGTGTAAAATACAAAATCATCAAATACATATAAAAATAAATAGCAAGTTACAAATGAGCCACCCGTTTAGTGTTATGAGAGACTAAATTACAAAAAGGTACAGTAAATTATAAAATTAAATGAGCACACATAGAAGTTTTGAGATACAGTAAGAAGTATAATGTATAAATAAGATATGTACAGACATAAATACAAATGCTATAAGTGTGTCATCATTATTGCGATCTGTTTAAATAATAGAACATGAAGTGGCTGGGTAAAGTTGAACAGACAGGTACGTCATAAGTTCGAACCCAATTCACGGTATGGTCAAACAGACAAGCCATACAAATGTAAAATCAGACAACCGTGTATATATTCGTGCAACAACAGAAATTCCTCACCTAGTACAGATATATCATACCGTCCAATGTCATCTATGACACATCCGTACTGCATGCAACGAGATTTTCATGAAAATAATGTTGTCAGTTCAATAAGAATGTTCATATATTTATTCATGATACTACACTATTGCCATATCATGCCAATTTGTATGTTTAGGGGTACTTTTAAGGGGTCGACGGTATCAAAATGATATGAACGATATGAAATTGATCTCAATTACAAGTTACAACTGATAAATGACATACACGTATTAGAGTTTAATTCAACCATTATTTTTGCGTATATTACGCTACAAAAAAAGTACGCAATGAAAATAAATACCTGCTTGTGATAGAAGTACAAAGTGAAATTTATCCTACAGCAAAATAATAATGCGCATTTTCTTAATGCATCAAAATCATAACTTCTTTGAGAGGTATTTTAGAAATTGGAAAACAATAATGCAGAGGGATTATATGGATAACAACTTAATCGAATGCGACTGCTTGAGAAGTACACAACAACAATATGTGTCTAATTGTTGCATACCATCAACAAAGAAGTTGTCATCAATATATTCCCCTCCATTATCATCAAAACCATGACGCGCATCATTGCATATGTATTCAGTCAAACATGCAGAAACATTCAAAGTTTGACATACTGACAAAATTTCAGCACTTTCTTTATTTTAAAAACCTTAACATCATAATTATATTCTAATCATTAATTCGTGTTATGGGTTAAAGTGAGTACTTGGTCTGCTCTGAGCAATTTATTCAGAACTTGTTTTTTCTTACTTACTGACTGTATGCCTTGTGGGTAGTTCGTTTTCGTTTTTGACTTGCAACGAGTTTACCGAAACCAATCACACAATCACTGCAAATTTGGAGTTCTAAAAGCTTAAACAAAGCATACAGGTTAAGATCACTCGTGGTAAGCACTATGAAATACTAGTACGCCCTTGAGATTAGAAGTACCCACTACGATTTTGAAACACGGGTATTATATCCACATCGACACGATATATCAAGTGCTCTCTTACATATACTTTACAAATATATTAAAGTTTATCTTATAGAAATTAACCAAAAGTAAATCATTTTGAGAGAAATTCAAATAAGATCAGATAAAATGAAACCCGCTGCAACTAGAGCATGTTTTTACACCTGCACACTTTCCCATGTCTCCATGACACAATGTTACACTAGGGGATTGCTTACTAACGAATTGCTACGAATCCTAAACCGTGACTGCAAGGTATTCGCTGTAAATGGGGGGGGGGGGGGAACTCTCTGTCTGAGTGTTGAGTGCTGTCGCGACAATACCCTGCTCGCTCGTTGACCAGTGGATTTATGTCATGTTATCTGCTTCTATATTGACATTTGTATCTGGGAATCAGGCATAAAGTGTTAATGATGGAGAATTAATCGCATTGACAAGGTATAGCAATGTTACATTACAAATATAGATATATATTGGTCTGTACACACAAATAGTCAAAGCAAAATTTTGAAAACATTTGGAAAAAGAGCAGCAAACAAGTACAAAAGCATTAACTAACGGTTGATGAACACTCGGTGCCAATGATGTTTATTTAAGAATTAACAATATATGAAGACAGTATTAAATCCATTGTCAGCAACTGACCTCCGTGGTCAACGGGTCAGCTTACTGGGCCTGAAGCCAACTGGTCACAGGTTAGAACCCATGTTCGTATGTAACGTTGTCAAGTGTATTTAGTGATTGCCTAAATAATTCCAAATGCAAAACAATATGCGTACTTAAATGAATTTAGGAATCAAATTTCACTTTCACACAATGATGAACACATCGGCACGCGGAATCCTAGGACAATATGAGTTTGTTTATTAATATTAACTCGATCATAACAGAAAAAGAATATGGATATCTTCATAACTTCCAATATGATGGACAGCATAACTTTACATCCCACAACCACTGCGCGGTAACAAGCATGAACCCCTGCCATAAACTGAATTACATAATGTAGTTTTGCGCTATCATCTAAGGAAAAGATTAGCGTCCCTGTCCCTCTCTAGAATCCGAATGTGTATTGTAACTTTAACTGTTTATTGAAACTATTATTACACTAGAGCGACTGCTGGCGTGTTCAGGAGATGCGGTTCGCTGAGTTAATTGCAGTTACTATCATCTGGTAACGCTTGTTACCATTATATAACAATAACATCGTATTTAGAGAACAATTTGAACATGCAATTCAATAACTTTTTTAACAGCTATCAAAATATGAAAGTGATATGTGCTTGTCGTAAGTTGGTTTTGTAGCTGTTTTGTACAATTTTACAAGTTTAATCCGCTCTAACATACGGGGATAAACGTCTGATAAACGTTTTGTTCTTAGTTTCACTGTGTCCGAATCCAAGAACAAAACTAAATCGATGATCACGAGAAGAAACGGTAGAATATTCTTTGTGTCCTTTAATTAACTATTTCAAAGAATGTAGATAATAGTGCTCATTTCGTTCTATAAGTAAAATTCCCTTAAAATCATTTAATATTGATTCAATTTGGAAAATATAGTATGTTTCATGTACATGCATAGTCGACATTTTTATGAGTTTGTTTTGTAAAATATGCAGTTTCCGCCTTAAGATCTTTTGTCTTCTGCCGCAACATATTTAACAAGTTCTGCTTGCTAGATAAGTGCTTATCAAATTGGGGAGATACCTAATAGTAATTCTATAGAGGACGAGGTTCATTTTCTTGTCGAGTGCAGTTTCTACAAAGAAATAATATCTAAGCTATTTTATAAACTTAATGTATGTGACCAGTATTTTCACAGATTATCTTCTCTTGATAAGGCTATTTACTTGCTGTCCAATATACACCACATCAAATCCATCGCCGCAACAGTTTATATTGTCTGCATAACAAAAGGTATAAATCAGCCATTTAATATTGTATTTTGCATATACATGTATGTAATTTAGCACCGGGTTACTTCCATGTATTACAAATTATGTTTTATGATGTCGGATTTTAACATATATCATTATTATTTATAACTTGTCTTATGATGATTTTAGTGTCTCATAGGTCACTTTTGGCCTGACACTTTCAAAGTGTGTGACACTTAAATAAAATTATCTTCTTCTTCTTCGTAATAGTTACCGACTGAGATCGAAGTGTTCATCTAACTTAAACCCGAGGTCGAGGTTTGTAACTATTTTGCACAGTAACTCAACGCATGAACGCATTTGTATACATCATCGCATTCTCGCATTCTCGCATTCTTGCATTTATATTTTTTTTACTATGTCACTCTCCTATGGAGGAATAAAGAACATAATGCCTGATGAACACCTCGATATATAGTATAGAGACGGGAAGATATACTAACACTCCAGTAGAAGAGAGGACTTGTCCAGTTTGTATACACTCGATAGAAGATGAGACGCATGTCCTCCTACACTGTCCACTGTACGAAGAAGTTAAACATGACCTGTTCGCAAAATGTGTTTTAAAGTGCCCAACTTTTTACGGATTTTAGTGATTTAAGGAAAGAAGGTTTTATTCTCTCCTTACCTGAAATGTTTTTTATCAGTGCCAAGGCCTGCAAATCTATTTTAACTATCCGAAAGGACTTTTTATATCAAAGCTAAGCATTTTATCTCTTACATATATATATTATTCATTTGCTTTTTTTATGATAATATTCTTTTATATGTATGCTCCATGTTCGTTTTATCTTACACTCAATTATTGCGTTTCTATCATATACATGTACATTATATCTCTTAACCTAATCTTTACCTGTCATATGGACCTGAATTATTTTTCTATTGTATTTTAATGTATATATTTGGTTATTTAGCTTTAGTCTCTCGTAACCTATTTTGGTTGGCTCGCTGTATTTATATGTGAATTCTATATTTGTAACCTTTTTTTGTATATATAATTGCGAGGTGAGACTCTAACAAAAATCTGTCTGTCCGTCTGTCTGTCTGGTATGAAAAAATAGATACTCGAACAAAACAATGGAGCTAGTGTGTAAGGGTTGATTCTCACTCAGCCGTCAAGTAACTGTTGTCCAGTCCAGGCAAACCGTTTTAATAAACATTTCAATGAGTTGATATTTCAATCTTTTGACAATTCTAGTGGTGTTCCTAACCTCCTAACGTGTACGATGCAGTGCTAGTCTCGTTAAAAAGTAAATTGAAAAATGAGAGAGAAGAATAGTTTCATCATTATCAAATCAGATAAATAGACATAGTTACAAATGTACGTCCGTTCATACATGTATGCATTTTATCGGCATACCTTTACAACAAGCGAAACAATAAGAAAATAGCGCAAACATATTTACTGACGGTTGTATTTCAATAACTCTAAAATTTGTCAAATTAACATATAATTGTGCTCTATCCCTCTAAACCTTTAAAGCGAATGTACAGTAAAACATCTTTCTTTGATATCAGTATACCCGAGTTGTGACGACAGTAAATTGTGTACTAAAACCCGCAATAAGTTCTAAATGTAACTGACTCTTTTTGCTTATGAAATGCCTCATTGTTTGTGAAAGAGCTTATAATTATTGTGTTTGTATTTTCTGAAGTCATTAGTTAGATGAAAGATTACAAGAGTCTCATCCCTAACATTTTAATATCTTTCTGCTATATGTTTAATTGTATGAATTGATAAGAAGACTAAGAAAATTATAAATGTAATTTTATATAGTTTGTAAAACCAAACGCGAATAATTTAGCATTAGAAAGGTTATAACAACAATACAGTCCTTTTGTATCATTTCACGCAATTAAAACAACTCAAAATGGACCGGTCAACATAACTGTGATGAAAGGACCTCTTTCAAGTCCAGCGTATTACGTATTTTAGACTGGTGATAAACATACAATAATTGATCTTATTACATAACTCGGCTTCGGTGTTTCTTGCACCATACACTTTGATGTGAAGAATGAACTGTATGAATTATCCTAGTGTTTAAACAACTTGCAAATAACAGGTCACATGACCCTGTTATGCATGTATTACCGTCAATACATGTATATTGCCGCATATGCAAAAGTATGTGTATTTCCCGAATGTGTGCTTTACCAATATACAGTGTCTTAATGATAAGACCCAGCGTATGATATACACTGTACGTTACACAAAATGCATGAAGGCAGCTACATATTAGAAATGAAAATCTACGTTCTTGTATTAGACCCTTTAATATAGCATGACGTCATTAATGATCAAGTGCTATGGGAGAGAAAACATCATTAAATCATTACATTCTTTATGCATCGAATAAATAGATGTGCGTACTTGTATATCAGAGAGACATTATCGACATCAACCTGACTGTCATATGGATATCAGGTCCGACATTTTGAAGTTGGCGATATCACACGAACAAACCCGATGTAATGACAAAACTGTTGATACAAACTATTTTTGATAAAATGTCCGCACCGTTACATATAATAAATCAAATTACTAATTAAAATGCCTTGCAATCATGTTTTATTGCCGTTGCCAGGCTTTTCACACTGATGGTGCCGGTCATTGTTTATGATTTTGCACTCCTATGTATCAAGTTGACAATTATAAATCAACCAAAATGTTACACTCAGCAACCTGTCTCAACGAGGCTGTATACTTATCATGTACACTTATATGACAAAGGTAAAAACTGGAATGTTATCTTGAATATTGTTTCGCACAAGAGATACCCTCGGTAGTTCCGTTGATGCTGTGTTTTAAAGTTACTTCATTTCTCCATTTGCCTTCATTGTCTTTAACATGCTGCTTCTCACTGTTGTTAATCAAATTCCTTTGTCGGACAATACAGTATCATCACTTTTATTTTATTATTGCAACTAGATACAAGTGACCATTTTACACTCATTAAAGCTTTCCGTCGGTGCAATAAACTATCTATTATTCTTAATGGCTAACCCGTTATCAATTGTGTGATTGTTTAGACGGACTGAGTTAAAAAGGGGACGTTCAATTCTTATGACCTAGTTCAGAGCAATATGGGAAATAAAGTCTAGATTAACTGAATGAAAAGTTAAAAGCAATATAATTATATAAATGAAGGTACTATAATTATTAAGATAAACTTAATTTTTACTCTAGATAAAACTTAGTGGCAACTGATTATGGTTGTATGCTAAGCTTGACTTTTCAATATCGTAAGTATCTGAGTCATTCTGTTTAGTTGATTCTTTCATTACAATGATGAAACAGCTATGTCTGTCGTAAAAATGATTTTTAGTCTCTTAGAATTTATTTTATGCAATGTACAAAGTATTTACTGCATTGTATTTCTGTACTGCATTTCTGTATGAACATTTTTTCCATAATCTTGACTCATTACTTATTATTTTCGATACGACGCTGTTCGTTTCTGTAACCATGATGTGACACTGACAACAAAATATCTCTCTGCCTACAGATTAAATGCAACGTTCCGATCGTTTAAGGTTATGTTTATAACTTTACTATTGTTAAGGTGACTAAGTGACAGATTACTCGAGTCGCACGTCGAGAGAAATGTTAAATATAAATAAATAAATGCTAAACATATTTTTATATCATTTGAGGTGAGACGTTAATACATAATCTGGCTGTCTGTTATTTATCTGCATTCTTTATATTACAAAAACAACTTTTTGTTGTGCAACAGCTACATGTATCTTAGTAAACAATGAATGGTGATTTAATCAGCGACAAAGCCTGTAAGCTGCCGTCATCGAGCGCGTTAGCCATGCGTGACAGCTGATTAGCAGGGGCGTTATAATGAGGGCAGGTTGTAGAGGAGAAAAACTTTAACATGGAATATCTCCGTTTCTAGTAAACTCACAGACTTCATATTTTCACATGATTTAAGATTTAATAACAGTTTTGAAACTTTTGATTAAATTTTGAATATCTTGCAAAAAATAAAAACTCGAAATTTCTAGAAATTTCTAGAAATTTCTAGAAATTTCTAGATACGCACTAGAAAATTTCTAGATACGTTCTAGAAAATTTCTAGATACGCACTAGAAAATTTCTAGATACGTTCTAGAAAATTTCTAGATACGTTCTAGAAAATTTCTAGAAATTTCTAGAAAGGGGGTACTTTCTTTCTGGTTCAACTGTATAAAACCGGTCCACATATCTTTCTTAAACTTTACATGTGTATTGCCCACCTACTGAAGTGGTGCCTTTTGATATTTTCACATTTCTGAAAATTTTATATTTTATTATTTCCATGGAAACGGCTCTTATTTGGACTCTGTTCATGAAAGGTTTCGTTTATATTAGCTTATACTATTATGAACCTTGCTTGAAAAATTTACAATTATCTTTCAAAGGTTTACATCTTACGATCATGTGGAACCGGTGGGATATGTCATCTTCTGATGACTCTTGTTCTCCATTAGATGACAGTCTATGGCAAATTTATTGTTCCTTGGATATTTTAGTGTGGACTTCTTTCACTGTCTGATATTGGCAATCTAGAAAATGTTGAATAATAATAAATCATTTGGCTAAGGAAATTTATTCAGAAATCATTACATTTGTTTTGTAATTTTTTTATAGGTTTTCTTGCAATAGGTAACATCAGTTTCATTTTTAGCTCATCTGGCCTGTATAAAGCAAACTTGACAGACTCCTTGACTAGTGAGGATTATAAATTGTAGCTTTGGTGGCCCTGTGACCCCTAATAAGGGCCACAGGAGCCAAGCCCTAAAAACCTATTTTCATCTTCTTCTCCAGAAGCATAAGGCCTAGAAAGCTGAAAGTTTGTGTACAGACTCCTTGACTAGTGAAGATTATAAAGTGTAGCTTTGGTGGCCATGTGACCCCTAATAAGGGCCAAAGGGGGCACGCCCTAAAAACATATTTTCATCTTCTTCTTCAGAAGCATAAGGCCTAGAAAGATGAAACTTTATATACAGACTCCTTGACTAGTGAGGATTATAAATTGTAGCTTTGGTGGCCCTGTGACCCCTAATAAGGGCCACAGGGGCCAAGCCCTAAAAACCTATTTTCATCTTCTTCTCCAGAAGCATAAGGCCTAGAAAGATGAAACTTTGTATACAGACTCCTTGACTAGTGAGGATTATGAATTGTAGCTTTGGTGGCCCTGTGACCCCTAATAAGGGCCACACCCTAAAAACGTATTTTCATCTTCTTCTCAAGAACCATAAGGCCTAGAAAGCTGAAACGTTTTAAACAGACTCCTTGGCTAGTGAGGATCATAAATTGTAGCTTTAGTGGCCCGTGACCCCTAATAAGGGCCACAGGGACCAAGCCCTAAAAACCTATTTTCATCTTCTTCTCCAGAAGCATTAGGCCTAGATAGCTGAAACTTTGTGTACAAACTCCTTGGCGAGTGAGTATTATAAATTGTAGTTTTGGTGGCCCGGTGACCCCTTATAAGGGCCACAAGGGGCACGCCCTAAAAACCTATTTTCATCTTCTTCTCCAGAAGAATAAGTCCTAGGAAGCTGAAACTTTGTGTACAGACTCCTTGGCTAGTGAAGATTATAAATTGTAGCTTTGGTGGCCCTGTGACCCCTGATGAAAGCCACAGGGA
The DNA here is from genome assembly GCA_916613615.1 of Steromphala cineraria. Classification (NCBI taxonomy): domain Eukaryota; kingdom Metazoa; phylum Mollusca; class Gastropoda; order Trochida; family Trochidae; genus Steromphala; species Steromphala cineraria. Next base: position 46,915,121 of record OU744724.1, read on the forward strand.
CCAAGCCCTAAAAACCTATTTACATCTTCTTCTACAGAAGCATACGGCCTAGAAAGCTAAAAGTTTGTGAACAGACTCTTTGACAAGTGAGGAATTTGATTTGTAGATTTGGTGACCCTGTTGCCCCTAATAAAGGCAACAGGAACATCCTTAAAATCTATTTTCATCTTCTCCTCCTGAAGTTTAAGGCCTAGAAAACTGAAACTTGTCGCCTATATACTTAACTTTATGATTGGTGACCCTATGGCCCCTACAATGAGGGAATCACATTGGCCACACTCTACAGCATAATTGATAATGAAGCCTGATGAGCTACAGAGCCAATGGCTCTATTTTTGCGTCATTTGATAGGGTTTTGAAATATACGATACTACATGTTTATACAATTATAATTGGCTTGAATAAATCGTTATTAAGTCGTTGGATATCTAAACTTTCGGAATATACAAAAATTAAGTGTTTTTTGTGAATATTTGTTTGTTAAATGAGGATTAAAAAGGTGTCATTTCCCGTTGAAAAATGTTCATTAGGTGAAAGTACTCCCCTACTGCTATGTCATAGTAGGTGGGCACGCTCGGGACACGCTTCAGTGACCACATATTCTGTTCGCCTGGGCTAATTAGGCAGTGTATTTTAAAAGCCATCTTTAGTCAGGTTGCGAGACCTTGACCAGTTTTGAAAATGTTGTTAGCGCGATATCTAATTAACTGCTCAACCTAGAATCTTCAAACTTGGTACCAGTCTTCATCTGGGGAATACGCAGACCTGAAAAGCTTTCGGTGACCTTGACCTCATTTTCATGGTCACGGCCAGACCTTGACCAGTTTTAAAAATGTTGTTAGCATGATATCTAATGAACTGCTCAACCTAGAATCTTCAAACTTGGTACCAGTCTTCATCTGGGGAATACGCAGACCTGAAAAGCTTTCGGTGACCATCACCTCATTTTCAAGGTCACAGCGAGACTTTGACCAGTTTTGAAAATGTTGTTAGCATGATATCTAATGAACCGCTCAACCTAGAATCTTCAAAGTTTGTACCAGTCTTTATCTGGGGAATACGCAGACCTGAAAAATTTTCGGTGACCTTGACCTCATTTTCAAGGTCACGGCGAGACTTTGACCAGTTTTGAAAATTTTGTTAGCGCCATATCTCATGAACCCATTAACCTTGAGTCTTCACGGGGGACATAGTATTCAGCTCCGTACGTCCGTCCATACGTCTGTCACGCTTCTTGTTGTTAACATCAATTTGCGGCGGGGGATCTTGTCACCTTTGTGACAAATACTTGTTTTTTTTAAACTCAATGAAAAGTGTTCATTGAGTGTGTGCTTGAGTGTTAGTTTAGGCCTGTAGAAGGCGGAACAGAGGAAGGCAAAACCCCCGAGTTTCGGGCCTGCTCTGCTTTTGCGGAAATCAACTGAAATTAAAGGCTCTCTTTGAAGGACTGTTCAAACCTTACATGAAGGTGACCTGTAATAATTGTTATATATCCATAAAGACAAATAGTGTACCTTCTATTGTATATAAGTATTTTCGTTGTGATTTAAGAAATAAAGACAATCTTTAAAACTAAACTAACATTAGAACTTTTCATACTTTTTAGCTCATCAGGACTGAAAGTCCAGATGGGCTTATGGCATGGCCCGTCGTCCGGCGTCCGTCCGTCGTCCGTCGTCTGTCGTCCGTCGTCCGTCGTCCGTCCGTAAACTTTTGACACTTTTGACTTCTCCTCATGAACCATACACATTAGAGAGCTGGAATTTTGTGTACAAGTACCTTAGCATATGGAGATTCTAATTTGTAGATTTCGTGACCCTGTGACCCCAAATAGGGTCACAGGGGTCACAACTTTAAGAACCTATTTTCATCTTTTTCTCCAGTTCCAGAAGGACTAGAGAGTTAAAAATGATATGTGCAGACTCCTTGGCTAATGGGGATTCTAATTTGTAACTTTGGTGACCCTGTGACCCCAAATAGGGTCACAGGGGTCACAACCTTAAATACCTATTTTCATCTTCTTCTCCAGTTCCAAAAGGAGTAGAGAGTTAAAAATGATATGTGCAGACTCCTTGGACAATGGAGATTCTAATTTGTAACTTTGGTGACCCTGTGACCCCAAATAAGGTCACAGGGGTCACAACCTTAAAAACCTATTTTCATCTTCTTCTCCAGTTCTAAAAGGACTAGAGAGTTAAAAACGATATGTGCAGACTCCTTGGCCAATGGGGATTCTAAATTGTAGATTTCGTGACCCCATGACCCCAAATAGGGTCACAGGGGTCACAACCTTAAAAACCTATTTTCATCTTCTTCTCCAGTTCTAAAAGGACTAAAGAGTTGAAAGTGATATGTGCAGACTCCTGGGACAATGGGGATTCTAATTTGTAACTTTGGCAAACCTGTGACTCCAAATAGGGTCACAGGGGTCACAACCTTAAAAATCTATTTTCATCTTCTTCTCCAGTTCTAAAAGGACTAGAGAGTTGAAAACGATATGTGCAGACTCCTTGGCCAATGGCGATTCTAAATTGTAGATTTCGTGACCCCATGACCCCAAATAGGGTCACAGGGGTCACAACCTTAAAGGGGGTCTGCGGCTAGGGCTGAACTTGTGCATAAGACCGCTCGGGTTAGCCTGCCTGCTAACGAGCTTCGCTGCTAAGACGGTGAGCTGAGAAGGGTGTAGGCTTCGCTTCTCAGCGGGGGATTTCCACCGCGCGAGTCGAGATTGGTTGATAATATGAGAGGGTCGTCATTCTGTAGCAGCAATGTCAACTGACTCCCAAATGGTGGCCCTAAATATGAAAGAATTCATTTGAGTGCATAATGAAAAGGGACTTGTCCTGATGCCAATTGACAATACAATGCATACATCGCTTTACGACCAAGATCAAAATAAGGCTACTAGCAATTTACTAACATTTCAATATTTGCCATACATCTTCCCGATACTCAAATATTTGAACAATGTAGATGTTTTAAGTAACTTGTCATTTATTAGCAAAATGATGGAAAAGAAAATTAACAATGGATTCATTTCGAACATAATAAATACTGCAGAGCTCCATATAAGCTGCGTATTTGCGAATTATACGCAAAGGAAAAGTCAAACTACGCAAGAAAAATAATTGTCTGCGTATAGAAAAGCACTAAATATTACGGTTTACGCTACTCACAAATAACAGTGCATATTTACCCAATACAACTCAATCAGTTTGCGTATCCTTCCAATTACACCAATCGAAATGGCTACGAGAAGATCTCAATTTTGAAGACACTGATGCAAAATTAAAAACGGAAATTTGCCACTCGTATGAAGCACTGACCTATTGGTTGCCAGTTGTGTGGGGAGTTTGAAGGCTACTTCATGATCAAAACTTTACCGTTACCGTCTAGCCTAGGATTTTCGTCTTTGTTTTCAGAATAATGACTCTAGAATGTTTGTAAAACTTGCCTTTCTATATTTACAAAGCTAGGCTATTAGTAGACAAATGATAATCATAATTTATTAATTTTGCTAACGGTGGTTCAAGAACAAAAACAAACTTTCCCATCCTGAACTCCATCAGTCATTTTCGTATGCTTTTTAAGATTAATTTTTATATGTGACAGGGGATCTTAGTGAATAAAACCCCCCCTTATTTGTATCGTGTTTGAAACCTCGAATGTTCTGCTGTTTCTTGGTCAATCAGAGCGAAAGTAAAGTTTTTTTCGTCAGCTATTATGTTTAGATAGTTGGTGCCCTTGCTATAAAAAGATCACTCAAAATTCGGGTAATATATATACCTACATAGGCAAAAGCTTATTTGGAGCTTTGAAATACACAATATATTAGGCTATCCGGTGCTGAATTCCTTTATCAGTCTAGAAGTCCTCTCATGCATGCAAAGACCGGCAGTTCTAAATAACATGTGTTATCTAATAGGTTATAATCAATCAGTCAGCCACAATAAAGCACAGCTGTCCTCAGAACAGGAAATGATCGGTCATATCAATTAACATAACGTAACATCAATTATGTTTATAGTACTTACAAGGTCTGGTTCAAACAATCACTGCAATCTCGTTCCACCTCCCTGGCTGCAGTTGACGAGCAGGAATAAACAAAAGATATATGTCGGTGTCATTGACCACCATAATTTTAAACCGTAAATAAATCACTCCCCCCCCCCCCCCCCCGTCTTCCTGCTGAAGATCGAGTTCCATCAGCGTAAGACATGTGACTGGATTCCAAATCGGTCAAACTTGTGGTCGCCCCAGCATTTGTATTTATAAGATGAAAAAGTAATACTTTCGGAAAACTAGTTGATTATAATACAGAAGAATTAGAAAATAATAGGAGGAAAGAAATGTTTTTTTGTGGGTTTGGTTGTCAACTTATAGCTCAAGATAAAATAAACGAGGCGGAATTCCTCCATTTTGGTTACCAACATGATGTAAAGTGTAAATGTTCCATTACATTATTATCTAGGTATTTACTGTAGGGTGTTATATTCAGTTCAGCTCATCACTACATTACTAATGTTTACCCACCTAAAGCCGTGGCAATATATCCAGGTTGCTCCCCCCCCCCCCCCCCCCCCCCCCCGGTTTGTGTGAACACAATCACAGAAGAATAATTATTGTTACAATAAAATGTTAAAATATGTTATGTGCACCGAATAATGTGTGTACATCCGACGGCACAGGTCGGATCGTATCTGTTGAAGCAATTTGTCCGAGAGAATACAGGCTCGATTATGATATCTGAACATAACAGCAGCTAACATGTAGCATGTAGTTATAGGAATCATTTTATATTTATTTTCCATACGTCCATTCTTTTCACAATCAGTGTATATGAATTGCATTTGCCTTTAAATAGTATATGATTATACAATATAAAGAACCTTTCAAAATACACATTTCAATAATGTGTGTTCTTTTGATAATTCTTTAAAAAATTGTGTAGAATTTTGTTTTGACATGATAAGTATGTTTCCAATACAGCAAAAAAAATTGAATAAAAATATCCATGACAGTTTTCTTCCCTGCTATATAAATAGTAGGATCGTTGTAAAACATTTTAGGTTGAATTGAAATTATCTCAGCTTGAAGTACATAATTCAAATAAATGTATTTGACTAATATTAAATAAATGCCATTAGATTTACATCATAATGCGCATAAAAATGTAAATTTTATGTATATTTGTTCCCGTCGTTCCCTAGGTAACCAATGGAAATTTAAGTTAAATTATGATATTGTAGCCCAAATTATTCTTCATAAATGCGTTTTATACTAGTTTACGATAGCAATCAAAACTATTTAGACTACACTATAATAACTAATAGTCAATGGAAATATCGTAAAGCGGCGAATTCTTTTTGAATTATGTACTGTACCTGCACTGACACATGCACCTTTGCAACTGTTCATAAATGTTGATTTTGAAGCGTCTCTTCTCGTGACCGTTTCCCGAATACCACGCATTTTTGCCGAGTCTGACCCCCTCCCAATTTCTCAAGAGTTTGGCGAAAATTCAAAAACGGGTTCATAATTATACACCTTTGACGCTTTTATGTATTTCGAAATAAAACTCATGATCACTGTCAAAGTTATTGAGATGACTCAATCTTGATTGAATAATCTCCTGTGTACTCATAAAAGATTACACACTGAAGTGTTTAGTAATAAAAGCAACTCATTGTCTAAGAGCTGATTCAATCAATCAACGACAATTAACCCTATCAAGCCCCTTGCGATGACGAGCTCTAAGCTCCTTACCGCGTTGGTTTTCATTAGCGCTGCGCTGAGCTGAGCTAGCCGACTTGCTAACGAGCTAACGAAGCCTCAGTCGATAAGTATGAGACACATATTTATCCTCAACGTAGTCCCGCTTTAAAAACCTATTTTCATCTTCTTCTCCAGTTCTAAAAGGACTAGAGAGTTGAAAGTGATATGTGCAGACTCCTTGGACAATGGGGATTCTAATTTGTAACTTTGGTGAACCTGTGACCCCAAATAGGGTCACAGGGGTCACAACCTTAAAAACCTATTTTCATCTTCTTCTCCAGTTTTAAAAGGACTAGAGAGTTGAAAGTGATATGTGCAGACTCCTTGGACAATGGGATTCTAATTTGTAACTTTGTTGACCCTGTGACCCCAAATAGGGTCACAGGGGTCACAACCTTAAAAAGCTATTTTCATCTTCTTCTCAAGTTCCAAAAGGTCTAGAGAGCTGAAATTATATGTGCAGACTCCTTGGCCAATGGGGATTCTAAATTGTAGATTTCAAACCCCATGACCCCAAATAGGGTCACAGGGGTCACACCTTAAAAACTTATTTTCATCATCATCTTTAGCTCCTAAAGGTCTATTGTGCTGAAAGACTGCATGTAGACTCCTTGGCCAATTGGGATTCTAAACTGTAGGTTTTGTGACCCCATGACCCCAAATAGGGTCACAGGGGTCACAATCTTAAAAACCTATTTTTCTCCATTAGATGACAGTCTATGGCAAATTTATTTCTCCTTGGATATTTTAGTGTGGACTTCTTTCACTGTCTGATATTGGCGATCTAGAAAGTGTTGAATAATAATACATTTGTTTCGTAATTTTTTTATAGGTTTTCTTGCAATAGGTAACATCAGTTTCATTTTTAGCTCATCGTGCCTGTATAAAGCAAACTTGATATGATGCCTGATGAGCTACAGAGCCAATGGCTCTATTTTTCTCCATTAGATGACAGTTTATGGCAAATTTATTTCTCCTTGGATATTTTAGTGTGGACTTCTTTAACTGTCTGATATTGGCGATCTAGAAAGTGTTGAATAATAATAAATCATTTGGGTAAGGAAATTTATTCCGAAATCGTTACATTTGTTTTGTAATTTTTTTATAGGTTTTCTTGCAATAGGTAACATCAGTTTCATTTTTAGCTCATCTGGCCTGTATAAAGCAAACTTGATATGATGCCTGATGAGCTACAGAGCCAATGGCTCTATTTTTTTTCATATTTTCGTCAACAGGATTTAATTTATATACTAATATGTTTGTTTTCAGGCAATAGAATCCATCAGAAAAAACGGCATTGGTTACAAGATGAACTTTAAGTTCCTAAAGTATTCCCAGTCAAGTGAGTGCAAAGGTGCAAGTGACTCTTCTGTGAGCTATGCAGCTGGCTATCTCTACCTTCAAGGATCTGACAGCCAGGAACTCGCTGACTGACCTGTTTCATGCTGGAGGAATGTTTGTCTGACCAATGTATAAATGGTTTAAAACTCTTCTCAATATGCAAGCTGAACAGTTTAATGGACTGTTTCCTTAGGACTCAAAATATTCTTTATGCAGTTTTACCAACAAGCCTTTTGCCAGTTATTTATTCATTCCTCTTTTGGTTATCTCAATGATTGGTGTGTGAATGCTGCAACATCATCTGCCATGAAGTACTTGTGCTGTATTAAATAAATAGTATCCACTTGTTTTTTTGGTGAAGCCTTGGAAAAAAGTGATAATTATTGGCGTAAATCTGCCCTCTGGGACGAAACATAAGCCCCTCTCTTCGTTCCCTGAACGTGCCTGTCTAAATAAAAAATAAAGAGAAAAAACCTAAGTCATTAGTGTATGCAGCTCCTCTTTTCCACCCTGGAGTTATCTCCCTTGTCAAAACCATGTGCTCCCTTCATATTCTCTTCTGCACTTCAGATGTCTGAATACTTTTCAAGTCTACTTCCTTTCTGTGTGTTTTTTCTTGGATATACTGGTATGTGAAGTCGACATTAGGTCTCCTGTAGACAATCGCATTCGTTTTTGTGTCTTTGAACTGTGTTTTTTGTGACTTGTGAAATTTTTTTCTGTGACTGTCAGTGTTGTTTTCAACAAAGTACTGTGTGTGTGACGTCATGTCCAGTCAACGTAAATGTGTCTCGTGTCAGAGATTTATGTCTGATCGTGATCCTCATTCTTTATGTGCTTTATGTGACAAAAATCCTATCTGTTTCTTGGATTCGCGATGTCTTTTGTGTAGAGATTTAGACCAGGATACTTGGGTGAAACTCTGTGAATTACATGCTAAGAAAGCCTGTGCTAATTCCAATGCTCCTATCTCCCCTTCCCCTACGTTGGATGACAATAATTCAGATCATTCTATCCCTCCTTCGGGAACTGTCGCAAATAATTCTCTCAATTAGACAGCCTTTCTTACTTCGTTCAAGCAAGAGATGTTTCCCTTATTTCAACAGAACTTTAAAGATCTCGATACTAAACGGCAGTGTTTACTGGACTCGGGACTGCCGGCGGACGGTCATGGTGACCAGGTTGTGAATTCCCTAACCCAGTCTGGCGTCTATTCTGTCACAGAGCTGGGTGGGAGACATGTTGTTGACGCTGATAACCTGCTCAGTTCCTACTCTGGGACGGTCCAGGCCGGGTCACGCGTGCTGAGGGATCAGCCTGTCAACAGCTCTAATGCCACAGCTACTGGCCCAGTCCAGGATGCCACTGACATGGTTAGCATGCGTGATCCGTGCCCGGCTCACGGTCGCAGCAACTCGCCACGGACGGCACGGGCCCCTCGGCATTGTAAACAAGCAGGAGCCACTTGATTTCGTGGACACTTCTCACTAAGGGTGAAAGGGTTCACGACTACTGTAGTTGAACCACGGTATTTTGCTTTCGGTTCGGTACACGGTACATTAACGTGAATTTTCAGTACGTATACCGAATGCATACTTCATTCAAACAAACGATAGTGTGTGAATGACTTCGTGATTGCCTTATATAAACGAAAGTGTTTGAATGACTTGATATCGTGAGATCTCGTTCGAAGGTAATCAAAATGGCGACGGACATTCTTGGTTTTGTACCGAACCGAAAATGTACCGAACCGAGGGTTCTGTACTGCAATATGTACCGAACCGAACCTCAAGCGTACCTTTTCACCCCTACTTCTCACCCGCCGTTACTACCAATTCTAAAGGACTTAGACTCAGAGGACAAACAACCTGTGGATGTCAAGTTGCACTCGCATGAAGGGTTAGTGATTATTCCAGCCGTTGATTCCTCAGATATTCCAGATTTAGTTCCCAGCTGGAGCTTTGTTAAGAAAATAGATTTTCTTCAGAAGTTAAAGCCTTGCACTCGGCCGTCTTCAGTTGATGAAATTTTAGATCAGCCTGTACCATAGGAACTTGGTTCGACGGGTGTCCTCCCACCTAAGCGTGCTCCTAAACGCTCTCTACCCCATTCTACTGTGGTCAAGAACGGCTTAGATGTTGTGAATGCTAACCTGGCTAAGGCTAAAGATGCGTCGTCTTTGTCAAAACTTCCCTTAAAACAGGCCTACATCATTTACGATCGGGTGTTACCCGCTTCTGCTCCGGATGTTGACAGAGATTTTTCTAGGCTCAACTCTAGACCTCTCCCTCGTTTTCAAGGAGATAAATTATCTGTGCCACGCAATGATGTGAAAGATTTGGACGCCGCCGCTCGTAATTCCGTCGACATCCTTTCATACATAAACTGGTTTGCCGCCGGTGTTAGGCAACTCCTACCTCCAACTTTCCACAATTATGAAGGAATCAAACCACAGACCCTTACTGTTATGAGTGCGGAGGAGGTCGCTCTCGCTCACTCGTTTTTGGACGTAATTTGACAGGCCGTTGGGGACGCCACTCAAGCTCAGGTCGCCTCCCTTGCTCGACTTAATGCCTTGGAGAGGTTTCAACTGTTAGGATCAGTTAGGAATCTACCTCTCAACGCGTAGGAGGATCTCTTCCAACAACCTAAATTGGAAATCGATTTTCAACGGACAATGTGCACAAGCGATCGCATCTCAAGGAGCTCAAACTAATCGCCATCTTAACCAAACCAACCAAACTAGGCAACGTGGTTCCTTCCGCGGCAGGAGAGGCCAGTCTACTTCTACACCCTGACCCCCCCTCCACAATTCTGCTTTCGATCGTGCCAGCAAGCCCTTCAATCGTTCTCGACCTTCTCCTTACCAACCTCAAGCTCCTATGGAAAATCAGGGACCGCCAACCTAGTTCAACTTTCGTGGCAGAGGTAATCGAGGAAACAAGACTGTTGACTCTTTCCCGGCCGCTCAAGTTGTTCTGAACCCTTACGATCCTGCTATGCCCATGGACTCCTCAAGATATCAATTTTGTGACGCCAGTTGACTCCTCGCCAGTGGGGGGGTCATCTGCAACAATATTCTCGGAACTGGCAACTGATCACCCCGGATTCTTGGATCAACTCTGTGATCGACGATGGTTACCAGCTCCATTTCCAGACGCGCCCGCCCCTAGCACTTCACCCAGTGGGAAGAAGATCGCGTCGGGTCGCGTCTGGACGCTGCTCTACTGGCAATAGAGCAGCTCCTGCTGAAGGAGGCAATTGTGGAACTCTCTCCTCTCGACACGTCTCGAGGTTTTTACTCTCCGGTGTTCCTTGTGCCAAAACGCGACACGGCCGAAATGAGGATGATTATCGACCTCAAGATCCTCAACAAGGAATTTCTTCAGCTTCCTCCCAAATTCACGATGGAATCGCTAAAGAACGTAAGGAAACTTGTGCAACCAAACAGCAAATTCATCAGCATGGATCTGAAAGACACTTATCTGCATATTCCTATCCACAAACACTCACAAAAGTTCCTAAGGTTCGCCGTAAACGGAAGAAGATTTCAGTTCCAAGTTCTTCCTTTTGGAGTATTGATCGCTCCCTGGTTATTCACCATGGTGATGAAACCCGTCCTACACTTTCTACACATGAGGGCTATCGCGATCCACGGGTACTTGGACGACTTTCTAGGAAGGCACATTTCCACGGAGATGCTAATCAAGCATACAAAGTTTGCCATACATGTATTTCACATCTAGGTTGGATCATTCATCTGGAGAAGTCCGAACTAACTCCAACTCCCATTTTTCCCATACAGGATCGTTGGATCACGACTCAAAATCTTATCCTCTCGCTCCTTGCCATTCATGTGGCCACTCTCAGGAAGTGGATGTCGCTTCTCGGTTTTCTCACTTCGATCCAGGCCTTTACCTACAGAGGCCGACTCAATCTGAGACATACTCAAGCGTGGATAAATGCGAACAGGTCTCGGGAATTGGACTGAGTCATAGTGTGTCCTTCTCACGTGTGTCACAAATTGGTGGACGTCGGAGTCCAATGTCATGTCGGGAACTCGTTTCACGGATCCTCCTCCGAAATTCACCATTTTCCCAGATGCTTCACGGAAAGGTTGGGGAGCTCACATGAACTCTATGGAAGCATAGGGCAAGTGAACGGAACAGGAAGTGCGTTCTCACATAAATTCCCTTGAACTTCTCTCCATGATAAAGGCTCTCAGTGTGTGGTGGAATTTATACTAGACAAGCTTGATGATTGCCACGGACAACACAACAGTGGGTCTGACTCGGCAGTTATTTTCCCTTGCGGACCAATGCAAGATCATCCTCAGGGCAAGACATATTCCAGGCAGGTTAAACGTTCTAGTGGACTCTCTCTCCAGGAGCAGTCAAGTAATTCAAACAGAGTGGACCCTTCACGAGGACGCCTTTCAACTAATCGTGAACAAGTGGAAGACTCCGTTGTTCGACCTTTTGTGCCACGTGTCGGAATCAACAGCTTCCAAACTATATCATCCCTGTTCCGGATCCAAACGTCTGGGCAGTGGACGCTCTTTCAATATCTTGGGAAGGAATGACAGCGTACGCGTTCCCCCCCTTAAAGATCATCCCGGATGTGTTAGCGAAAATCGCGACTCAGGACTGTCCCATTTACCTAGTAGCTCCGGCGTGGCCCACGAGAGCCTGGTTTCCGAACCTCCTAGATCTTTTGACAGACTTCCCTCTGAGACTTCTGTTGTGGAGCAATCTTCTGTATCAACCTCTTTCGTTGAAGACTCACGGGAATCTGCTAGCCCTCAATCTTCACGTGTGGAGATTATCCAGAAATCACTCGCGTCTAAAGGTTTCGGCCGAGACTCTTCGGCCAGGGTATCGGAATTACATGCCATTGATAATTCTTCAATTACATTCTCGGACGGATACAAGGAGGTCTCTTGTCAGGCTCTTCCTGAATTTTTAGCAAAGAATCAATCCACCTCGTTAGGTCCACTAAGGCACTCGTGTATTTATAAGATCCCAGCTCTGCCTGCTTCTACTTCTCGATCAGACAAGGGAAGACTATTGTGTCCGGTGAGGGCACTTAGGAGGTATCTCCAGAGGACAGCTTCTTTTCGTTGTAACAGAAGGAGATTGTTTTTATCATGCAAGACTGCAGTGGATTCGGAAATATTTAAGAATACTATTTCATCTTGGTTGAGGAAGACAATTGTACTAGCATATCAATCTGTTGACCAAGAGGGTGTTAATATTAAATTCTCGCCTCACGAGATCAGGGCTGGAATTGGGGTCGGGGTCGTCAGAGGGTTGTTGACGACAGACCACTTCTAGAGTCATCTTGTTCCTTCAGAGGTGAGACAATACTGTGTTTGAGTTATGGTGAAGGATTCAGGGTGGAGGAACATTGTTGTGTTGTTTGCGCACTTAGTTGTGGATTGGTATACCCACCAGACTCTATCACCAGAGGTAGTGAGTCTGATTATGACGTAAGGTTAGGGATAACTGGAAGTGACGTCATAAGGACCGGAAGTGACGTCAGATTAACCAAAAGTGACGTTACTAGCGAAATTCAGTTGAATTATATGATTATATGTATATATACATTAGAATTGTTGAAAACTTACGTCATATTCAGTCAAACTCCTATCTATAAACCAAGTGGTATGCACTCACTCCTAACATTGATATTCAGGTGAAAGGAATAATAAACCATGGGAGATTCGCATGAGGTGTTGTTGGAGTTGTTTTATTAGTACTACAATTCATAGATCTGAGAATCATACAAACTAAGATAAAGTTATTGTATTGATTGTAGAGCTAAAGTAATATTAGCGAATAAAATAAGGGGGTTATCATCCCCTGGATCCCTCCACCTTTATGTGAAATTGTGGACTTACGTTTCGTTCCAGAGGGAAGATGTACGCCAATTATTGTCAAACAATTACATGTATTGTTAGTAATTATTAGTAAACTTACCTCTGGGACGAACAATTAACGCCCGCTCAGAGGTTTTACTAATTCCTCCCCACATGTGTTCCAGGTGATGACAAACTGCAGGACAAGAATATGAAGGGAGCACATGGTTTTGACAAGGGAGATAACTCCAGGGTGGAAGAGAGGAGCTGCATACCACTAATGGTAAATATGACTTAGGTTTTTTCTCTTTATTTTTTATATAGACTTCTGCAGGCACGTTCAGGGAACGAAGAGAGCGGCTTACATTTCGTCCCAGAGGTAAGTTTACTAATAATTACTAACAATACATGTAATTGTTTGATGATTATCTCAATAATTTCATCAACAGGATAACCCTTCTGTTTGTTGAATTAAAACTATGGGAGGAAACTGAAATTAAACATGAAGGAAGACTATGAAATGAAACCTTGTCTTTGCCTGAAACTCAAGCAAAGTTCTTTCAATAAGATATAAACTGCAAATTCAAAATAAAAGCAAAAGGCTATGGGTATATCATTCAGGGAATCAGAAAAATCCCCCCTCCTCCATAATAAAAAGATGAGAGAAAAAAAGGTTTGAGGTGATCAAATATTGCTTTTACTTGATAATGTTAACTTATGGTAAATCAAAATCAAATGAGAAAAAAATAACCATGATTCAAGACCTTTTAATAGAATAAACAATTGTGTATATCAGACTCCGATGATCTTTTGATTTATTTACCTTGTACATTATGTTGATAGTTTGGCTTTGCTTCGATTAGTAAATGATGAGTGTCCAAGGGCGATAAATCATTGGATCCACTTCACTTGAAACCTAATAAGGGCCAGAGGGTCCACGCCCTAAAAACTTTTTTCTTCTTCTCTAGAACCAAAAGGTTTCGAAAGCTTAAATGTTGTGTAAAATCTCCTTGACTACTGAGGATTATAAATTGTTACTTTTTGTGACCCTGTGACCCCTAATGAGGGCCACAGCGGCCAAGCCCTCTAAACCTATTTTCATCTTCTTCTTCAGAAGCATTATTAAGGCCTAGAAAGCTGAAACTTTGTGTACAGACTCCTTGAGTAGTGAGGATTATAAATTGTAGCTTTTGGGGCCCTGTGGCCCTGTGGCCCCTAATAAGCTCTTTGACTAGTGAGGGCAACCGTAAGGGACCACCCCCTCAACAAATTATTTTCATCTTCTTCTCCAGAAGCATTATAACGGCCTAGAACGCTGTAACTTTGTGTACAGACTCCTTGACTAGTGAGAATTAAAAATTGTAGCTGTGTTGACCCTGTGGCCCTTACTAAGGCGGGAACATCATTTGCCACACCCTAAAGCAAAATCAATTGTAAAGCCTGATGAGCTACAGAGCCAATGGCTCTATTTTTATATTTTGAGTGATGCTGTTCTGGACAAACACTGCCTTTTCTGGGGCCAGTGAGGAAATCATTGCAACCTTTTTTAAACATCAGCCAATGCACTTCAAGTTTACTCTCTTTCCAGGCCTTCTGCTTTTCAACAATATTTTTTCTTAGCCCGGACATCATTATTGAACCACTGAATATTTGGTCAAACAACATTATAGCTAAAATGGATGGAATTGTCATGAAAAACCCCTCAGAAATGAGCAGGCCGCTGCAAATTTTAATGTAAGTGTTATAACGAATTTATCTTACTGAATGTTAAACACAACGCAAATTTAAAAAGGTTAAAAACTGCTGAGGCACATGACAAAGGCCAGGGTCACAAACCGGAAGTGTTGTTTTGAAAACTACATTATCAATCGTGTCAGTGCCTCGCTTAGTCAGATGAATTTCTTTTTATGAACACAGTTCTTGAAGCATAATTTTGATGTTAAACAACTTCCCTTGCAAGACACACAAGGAAACAGTGAGTGAATACTGATATTTCGAATAAATGTGAACCGATTCGCATATGCAATGATAAAAAAAACCGCGACACAATATGGACATTTTTTTTAGAAGAAACATTTTAAACACCAAATCTTAGATTAATAAGGTAATTATGGCAATATACATGTATGTTTATTTGCATTTATATAGTTTGCAATTACTTTAGTTTGTATAAAGCTACATATTATTTGAGCAAAGGTAACATCAATGTATTCTACAAACATACTTTTCAAGGAGCTCAATCTGCACGCTTTTTTCATGGCAGGGTATAAATAAGTTCAATTTGCACGCTTTTTTCGTGATTGGTTCATGGCGGGGTATAAATAATTTATTCTCCCGCTCAAGAGGGTGATATCAGTAGTTTTCCAAGGTCACGTGAACCAATCAGAGATCGAGATTCTAACATGAGGTAGGATAATGGCCCGCTTAACCCTGACGACAGACCAAAGTCTCCTCATAGCCAGGTGACATCATGTTAAAACTAAGTTTTGAATTCAAGCTGTGACTCCACAAGCCAGAACAATAGATGTAGCAACTCCTATTGTGTTCCAATCCACTGGACAAGCCGTAGTGAGCTGGGGATGGACTGTATTACCTACACAAGGGACAAGCTTTTCAACATCGGACAAAGGCTCAATCAACCCAGTGCTGATTACACACTCACGTCAATCAAGCTTGACAAGCCTGTCAACCACCGGATAAGGTTACGCCCCTTCAGGAGAGGAGTCGGAGAAGGAGTATCAAAGTTGTTTCTGGATTACCTTGCTATGAAACAGCCAATCAGAGATGTGTTAATATCGGCAATCTTATCATCCTATCACCCCCAAATGTAAACACAAAACTGAACGTATCCTTGATCAACATTCGTTCTGTACAGAATAAATGTGAAGAGATACATGAGTTGATCCTTGATAGGAAAATTGATATCCTTGTGATAACAGAGTCATGGCTTCGGTCATCTTGGGACGAGTCAAAGGTGGCCTCGATGACTCCACCTGGTTATGTCTGTGAACACAAGCCTCGCCCGACCCGTGGAGGGGGCGTTGCTCTAACCTAGAGAAGTGTTCTTGGTGTGAAGATACTTCAGAACTCCCAAAATCTTTCTTCATTGAGATGTTGGACTTTATGGTCACCATTGGTAAAACCTCAACAAATCTGGTTGCCATATATAGGCCGCCGCCTTCTCAGAAAAACAATCTCTCCTTTGGTCAATTTCTTGATGAGTTTTCAGACTTCCTCGAAGTTAAGTGTGCATCTAGATCCAGACTCATTGTGTCCTCAATCCTGAAGTCAGTGATCTTCAAATCTCGGATCACTACCTAGTGTCATTCCATCTTGACACCGACAAATTGCTGCTTTCAAAGAAGTCCCTAAAGTGCCGTAACCTGAAAGGAATTGACAGCAATATCTTACGTCAAGAACTTTTGGAATCCGACCTCGTTGTCAGTCCTCCCTCGGATCCTACTGACCTGACTGATCTCTATAACTCTGTACTCTCAGAGCTACTTGATAGTCATGCTCCTGTTAAACCAAGAGTGTCACAGTACGACCAGTTTCATCCTGGAGTGTAACCCCAGAGGTCATAGTTGCCAAGTCCTCCTGTCGCAGAGCAGAGAGAGCCTGGAGACGTTCCAACTTAGAAGTGCACCGACAAATCTACTGCATTGCCAGAAACACATCCAATTCGCTGTTAAAGAAGTGTAAGCAGTTGGCCCTTAATGCTAAAATCAAAGAATTTTCATCTGACCCAAAGGCACTACACAGACTGATGTCCAGACTCCTTGGTAAAGAGTCATCTTCCCCCCTTCCCCAAAGTGATTCTCCAAAAACACTGCCGAACAAATTTCAAAACTTCTTCATGGAGAAAATATTGAGAATCCGGAAGTCAATGGTTGATGCAGACCCCAGTAACAACCTTGATGTTCACCAAGACTCATTGGAAACTATAGAGACAGTGCCGGCGCAAGATGAACCACAGTCCAATGTCAATAGTCCTCAAAGACTCACCGAGTTTCGCGATATTACATCCAATGAGGTGCTCAAGTTGATAAGAAAATGCAACCCAACAACTTGTGCTCTTGATCCGATGCAGACTCCTCTCCTTCTCACTTACATCAACATTCTCCTTCCTTCCTTGACAGCAATTATAAACAATAGCCTTAAGAACGGAGTATTCCCAGCTGCTTTCAAGTCTGCTCTGGTTAAACCTTTGCTGAAGAAGCCCAAGCTCGACCCTGATTCACTGACTAACTACAGACCTGTGTCAAACCTCTCATTCTTTTCAAAACTTGTTGAAAGGGCAGTATGTGAAAGACTTAATGAACATCTCAACAATCACAATCTCCATGACGCTCTTCAGTCTGCCTATCGCGGTAGCCACAGCACCGAGACAGCCTTGTTAAAAGTCCTCAATGACTTAAGATTGGGAATTGACAAGGGCAAGGCTGGCATTCTCATCCTTCTCGACCTCAGCTCTGCTTTCGACATCATTGATCATGACAGACTTCTCCAGCGACTTCAGTATGATTTCTTCATTGATGGCACAGCGCTACAATGGTTCAAGTCTTATCTGACCTCACGTCACCAGCAAGTTGTCATAGATGAGTGCCATTCTGACCCAGCCCACCTGTTATGTGGTGTACCACAAGGATCTGTCTTTGGTCCAGTCCTGTTCAGCCTTTACATGAAAGATCTTGGAAACATCATTGATTCTCATCAAGTTGACCGCCATCACTTTGCCGATGATTCCCAGGTTTACAAGCTCTTCATGCCAAATCAAGCAGGTAACGCTCTTGTCGAACTTCAGCAATGTTGTGAAGAAACAAAGGGGTGGATGTTCAACAACAAGTTGAAATTGAACAGTGCAAAGACAGAATGCATCCTTCTTGGTCCCACAAAACGTCGTTCACAGTCATCAGTCAATGCTCTAGACTTTGATGGAACAAGTATCCCATTCTCCAACAACGCTAGAGATCTTGGTGTTATCATTGATTCTGACCTTTCCCTTGATGATCATATTACCCTACTCTCCAGGGTTTGCTTTGCAAACTTACGCAACATCAGTTCAATCAGACAGTATCTGACGATGAATGCAGCAAAATCTCTCACCCTGTCACTCATCATAACGCGCATGGATTATTGTAACTCCCCCCTTGCTGGTGCAACCAAAACCCAAATCCAGAGAGTTCAACGAATTCAAAATGCTGCTGCACGTGTTATCACCAAATCAAGAAAGTTCGAACATATAACTCCAATTCTTCAGTCTCTCCATTGGCTTCCCGTCGAATCCCGGATTCGCTTCAAACTCCTGTGCCTCACCTTCCGCTGCCTGTCCCGTTGTGCTCCATCTTATCTCTCCAGCCTCCTTGTGCCATATAAACCAGCCAGATCTCTCCGCTCTCAGGATAAAAATCTTCTGATTGTGCCAAAAGTAAACAGTGTTCGCTATGGCACCAGGTTATTCGCTTATACAGCCTCCACAGCCTGGAATGATCTCCCCCAGTCTCTCCGTGACTCCAGTGACTATTCCTCCTTTCGTTCCAGACTTAAAACTCACCTCTTCCAGACGTCTTTCAAACTTTGAACTGTCGACTGTAGTGCTTTGAGCATACATATGTGTGGATATATGCGCTTTAGAAATGTCCTATTATTATTATTATTATTATTAATTTATAAAGCGCCTAATTTCCAGGTGAGGCCTGCTCAAAGGCACTGAGAGAAGAAATCAGTGACAGATGGGGTAAAATATGAGAGTTATTGGCAGTCCGTGGTTGAATAGGAAGGTTTTAAGATTTTACTTGAATGATAATACAGATTCTGCAGACTTTATATGCGTGGGGAGAGAATTCCAAAGTCTAGGAGCTTGCACAGAGAAAGCGTTGTCAAAGAGTTTGGTCCTAGTACATGGTACAGAAAGCAACGACTGGTTTGATGAACGGATAGATCGCTGAGGCTGGTATATAGTGAGAAGTTCCTTCAGGCAGCGAGGGGATGAGTCAACATAAAGAGCAGAGAAGGTTAGTAGAAGTTGCTTGAATATAACTCTTTGATGGACTGGAAGCCAACGGAGCTGTCTGATAACTGGGCTGATGTGGTCTGATGGCTTAGTGAGAGAGATAATTCTGGCAGCTTTATTCTGGATGTGTTGAAGGTGGGAGATGGCAGTAGAACTGGACAACAGAGAATTGCAGTAGTCTAGGCGAAAGTTACAAAGGAGTTGATGAGAGTCTTTAAGATGTATTTGAATCATGTATTTCCGGGTTCTTCCTATGGTGGAAAAATGGTAGTTGGCTGAACGGGTGATGTTGAGAGACTGTTTCTGCTTGACATTGACTGGTTGAAGATAACACCAAGGTTTTTTATTTGAGCAGATGGTTGTATGTGAACTTTGTCAACTGTAAGAGTGGTCGGGGGAAGATAACTGCTTCTTAGTCGCAATAATGATGAAATCTGTCTTGTTGCCATTGAGCTTAGGCGAGTTTGACAACATCCATTCGTCTATCTCTGTGATACATTGTTCCAGTCTGACAATGGCTGATGAAACATTGCCTGGTTTTATAGATAGATAGAGTTGCTGATCATCAGCATATCCGTGAAACATCAACGAATACTTCCTAACAATGCATCCCAGAGGCTGAATGTACATTGTAAAAAGGACTGGTCCTAACACGGATCCTTGAGGTACGCCATGTTTAAGTGAACGGTTTGAGGAGATCTTACCATCAACATTGACACACATGGATCTACCTTGCAGATAATTTCTAATCCAGGAGAGAGCAAGCAAAAGTATGCTGTAAGCAAGAATGAAGAATATTAGATAGTTGTGACAGGACAACCTTCTCGAGTATCTTAGACACAAACGACAGGTTAGACGTTTTTAAAGTCTGTAGTATCTAGTGATGGCTTTTTAAGAACTGGTGTGATGATGGCCTGTTTGTAAGTACCAGGGACAATTCCAGATTTCAGTGAAAGATTCATGATTTTACAAGTTGCTGGAATCAAAGATTGCAGACAATCTTTGAAGAGCCATGTTGGAATTGGGTCAAGAGTACAGGATTTTGGTGCCGTCAAATAATTGACGGAACTTATTTTCAGTCACAGGATTGAATGTTGCAAGTTTTTGCCCCTCGAATTCCTGATCATGTTGCAAAGGATGATAATGATCAGAACGCTGGTAGTCAACACCCTGAATAATGTTTTCGACTTTGTCGAAAAAGTCAAAGAGTGCTTCAGCATGTTCAACTGATTCCTGCTGGAACCTGCTGGTTGTGGAGCTGGCCTTGGACTCCGTGAGACTGTTTACAATGGAAAACAGGTGTTTGGTATTACGTTAACACTCACTTATCTTCTGTCGGATATGAGATTGTTTGGCTTGTTTCAACAGGGAGGTAACCTTATTATGGCACTGCTTGTAGAATTGCCGGTGTATCTCAAGTCTGCTCCGCCTCCAAGTCTTTTTGGCACGGCGCCGCTCATGCTTAGCATTTGCAATGTCATCTGTCATCCATGAGGTCTTTGGCCTGACCAAAACCTTAGCTGTTTTCATTGGAGCATGTTTATCAAGTGTTTGCAACAATGCAGAATTGAAAGTTTCAGTCACAGTATTCACAGTATCTTCATTGATACAAGAGTTCTCAGTGTTAACATTTGATGAAAAAGAATTTGTGTGCTTGGAGATAAGCATTTAGATCATTTTGGAATAGTGTCTTATCAATAGTTCAAGTTTTCCTGTAGGTTATTGTCTGTCGTACCGATTTGGCTTCCGCATATTGATCTGGTAGAAGACACAAAAATGGTTTTGAGATAACTTGATTAACAACATCAACAGAAGAGACAAGATTGTCCTCCGCCTTGGTAATTACAAGATCTAGGATGTGGCCATTCTGATGAGTCGGTTCTGTTACATGCTGTGTCAAATCAGATGTAAACAACATGTCAAGAAACTAATCAGCCAGAGTGTTACCCGGACAGTCAACATGTATGTTGAAGTCACCAACTAAAAGAATATGACGATTAGTGTTAGTGATAAGTTCTATAAGAGCTGAGAGTTCCTGTAAAATAGTTGATGAGGATACATGGAGTTTCTATGATGCTGGTGGTCTAGATATAGCTACTACATTTACACAGACACCATGAACACATAGACACATATCCAGAAATTCTAAACTACTCCATGAGCACATTTGTTGTTCAGAGTTATGTTGAGAGAAGATCTAAAGCCAGCCAGAATACCGCCACCTTGTCTTGTGAGTCTGTTTGACAGGACAAACTTGTATCCAGGGGAAACAATTTCATTAATGATAGTATTGTCAGTAGATTTTAACCAGGACTCTGTAATGATACATACCGGTATATCGAGGTTGTGGTCTAAGATAAGTTCATTGATTTCAGTTGCTTTATTTTGGACGGATCTTGCATTGAGAAGACTGGCATTTATGTTGTTAACAGTCTGTTCACCATGAGTTGAAAAGAGTTTGTTGTCAAGCTGACAGGTGGATAACACTTTTGTCAAGCGTCCCCTGTGATTGATGACGGGTGGACAATACATGTGAACAGAAGGCAATTTGTCAAAGTTAACAGGACATTATTAATTAACTATCAATGATATGGCACTTAAACAATTTATACGGCCTGCACTATACGAATCCACAACTGGGCCAATACAGGAAAATTGGGCCAATACGAGCAGACTGGGCCAATACAAGTCTGAGCATGCGCATAGACACAAATGGCGAGAGTCCGAAGCTATCACTTCAAAACTTTCAACATATATGACAGTTCATCAATCTCATTGATAATTTTGATTTCGGTAAAAATTAACTCTCTAATGTTGTGCAAGTAAATTACAAAGAAGTTAATTAATAAAAACGTCATTAATCAAGTTTTTCGTATTGGCCCAGTTACAGGTCCTCGGTCTCCTTTATTGGCCCTTGGCTTAACCTCGGGCCAATACCGCAGACCTTGGACCTTTAACTGGACCAATACGGAAAAACTTGATTAATAACATTATAGTATCGAGCACAATATCCATAAATACCGGAGCGCCGCAAGGTTGTGTCATCTCGCCCGTCCTGTTCACCCTCTACACTAACGATTGCGTTAGTTATAGTTCAACCTGCTCAACGATCAAGTTTGCGGATGACGCCGCAATTGTTGGAAAATTAAATAATGATATATCTGAACAACTGTATAAAGATGAAATTACCAATTTTACAACTTGGTGTGCAGACAATCAACTACTTTTAAATGTCAAAAAAACGAAGGAACTGGTTATTGACTTTCGAAGTAAACCATCTCAAATGCTTACAGTCATAATAAATGGTGAATGTGTTGAGACTGTGTCGGAATATAAATATTTGGGAACCTACATTGGTTCTAAATTGAACTGGAATTCCAACATTGAAGCCTTGTATAACAATTGTCAGCAACGTCTTCATCTAATGCGAAAACTCAGATCTTTCGATGTTAACTCCTCCGTCATGTCAACCTTTTATACAGCTTTTATTCAAAGCATATTAACATTTTCATTCCATTGTTGGTACGGGTCTCTGTCAGTTCATCTTAAATCAAAAGTTAACAAAATTGTGAACGTTGCGAGTAAGATTGCCAGTGTCAAGTTCGAGTGTTTAACTGATATATGAGCGGCAAATCTTCAAGCTGTCAAAATCATAACTGACCCGACACATTACCTTCATTCAGAATATCCCCTTCTCCTTTCAGGCCGCGGCTACAAAGTTCCAGTTTTGAAAACTAAGAGAGCCTGTACATCTTTTGTTCCAAACACAATATGTCTATTAAATAAATATGAAAAGAATTAAATGCATGTACATAAATATTTTATATGATTGTTCTCCTGTTCAAGGTCTGTGTTGATGTAAAACAAATTCCTGAAAAGGCAATAAATAGAGGATACTAAACGACCTTCCATTTAATACTATTTTTATTAAACGAGTTAATGATTTTGTATAAAACGAGCGAAAGCGAGTTTGATACCAAATCATTCACGAGTTTAATAATAATAGTATTAAATGGAAGGAAGTTTAGTATTCTGTTTATTACTTGCCCTAAAAATCACGCAAACTTGCCGAAAATGTGCTGAAACTAAAAGTGCCGTGACTCGGCACCCATTGTGACGAAGCGCTTACATTGTGACGTCACAACAGCTCACTTCTGTGACGTCATACTTGCATTGTGATATTACACTAGTTTAATATTGCCGTATAAATATTACACTGCGGTATCTTACACGGGGGTGTAATAAATAGAGGATACTAAACGACCTTCCATTTAATATTATTTTTATTAAACGAGTTAATGATTTTGTATAAAACGAGCGAAAGCGAGTTTGATACCAAATCATTCACGAGTTTAATAAAAATAGTATTAATGGAAGGGAGTTTAGTATTCTGTTTATTACTTCCCCTACAAAAAAAAATCTCTTGAAACCTTGTTGCTATAACTTTGCCACAGAAAATTTTACCATTGCCAGAGTGTATCCACAAGAAACCTCTGGAGGGGATTTGGAACCAAATCTGGATGGTGTCTGGGGTTGTCTTTCCGCACCACATTCACTTCAGTAATCTAGCAAGCAATTTTACGGACTGCTTTCGGAAAGAATGCCAAAACCATTGTAATAAAACCTTCCCTATGCACTCCAGAGCTTCATGATTGTAGCATTGGTTCGGAAAGGCAATAAAACCTTCCGTTTATACTCCAGAATTGGTTAATGGCATTGGTACGGAGAGGTAATAAACCTTCCCTATGCACTCCAGAACTTTATTATTGGCATTGGTATGGAAGGGCAATAAACCTTCCCTATGCACTCCAGAACGTTATTATTGGCATTGGTACGGAAGGGCAATAAACCTTCCTTATGCACTCCAGAGCCTAAGTATGGCATTGGTACGGAAGGTCAATAAACCTTCCCTATGCACTCCAGAACTTTATTATTATCATTGGTACGGAAGGGCAATAAACCTTCCCTATGCACTCTAGAGCCTAAGTAAGGCATTGGTACGGAAGGGCAATAAACCTTCCCTATGCACTGCAGAATGTAATTGTGGCATTGGTACGGAAAGGCAATAAACCTTTCATATGCACTCTTGAGCATGATTTTTGGCATGGTTTTGGAGAGGTAATAAACCTTCCCTATGCACTCCAGAACTTAGTTATGGCATTGGTACGGAAAGGCAATAAACCTTCACTATCCACTCCATAACTTAGGCTATAAGTCCCTTCCCAGAACTCAAATACTTCGGAAAGGAAATTAAAACTTGTCACAAAGGTAAAAAAAAACTTTGTAACATGATTTGTTGCAGTAACTTACCATATTTTTTTAACCAATGGTTTGTTGCCAAGTTAAGCCATTTAAGGGGCAGTACCACGTTTTTAGGGGCAATATAAGGTGATGTCAGGAAAATGAAAATTAATGCTTTCAATTGTAAGACAATGTATTAAAGCTAATTGGAACAGTAATAATTCAAATATATGAAGTAAAGTTTAGCCATTCAATTCTTTCACAAAATGATTTAAAGGTGTTCACATAAAATGACTGCCAATTGATTTTATGTGAATCTTCATACTTCCTCTGACTGTGGATGGTTGGCTTGTGTAATGAGATTTTTGACACTGTCAAATTGATACATTTTGCATTGACTTACTATTATCAGTGAAAATTTTGAAATATAAAATTATCAAAAAACGTGCTACTGTCCCTTTAAAATACTGATTTGATTCAAGATCATAACAAACTAGCAACCATCTTAGGGCAGGCTATATATGGCTTTACTTACTGCGTGCATTTAATTGCCAATTGATAACAAAAAACAAAACAAATTTGCGGATCTATGTTTTTAAGTTTAAGTTTTAATACATGATGGTCCCCGAACAGGGACCAATTGTTGATATAATCTTTGATGGGCGTGGCTGTGGTTGTTACACTGGCTGTCATCATAATGAACTCTGGATTACTCTATCCAGGCTGAGCTCCTAAAAACAGAAATGTTGTTATTGTCAAAGACCTGTCAGAAAGAGAAGAAAAGTCAATATCTTATGATTTTTCATTTAACTCAAATTGTTACATTTATGACCAATAAAAAAATTGATTTACTAGTATGTCATATATCCATTTGGTAGAACTATCTTGCGAGGGTGTTATTTTCATTATCATTCATAGTGTAAGAAGTCAAATTTCCATCACTAGAAAATTAAAGGCATTATTTTATTACTATTTTAGTGTTTTTTCAACATCAAATGTATTAGTTATTGGCATCATTATTGAAAGAGACGTGATATTATGATTTGCTTTTAGATGAGAGTAAATAGAATGATTAACTAAGAATTAAATTTCTATAAGGTAGTTTGAATATTTATGAAAGAACTTGCATGAGAGTCTGAATAATAAAAAAACCATTCAGGATTATTCAGTATGATATCTGTCAATGACTCTCCAATACATGCCTAAGTACTAGTAAATAAGTTTTATTCTTTTATTAACTAGTATTCTTTATCTATGAGGTTTTCTGATATCAGATGATTTTACATTCATTGTCATAAAAGTATCAAATATACAACATTCAGATCAAAACACACATTTAATTCATGTACGGCATAAAAAGGAGTATAAATAGTACATAATAAGTATTTATCATATTTACTTCTATTGTTATTAAAACAGAGGCTTGGTTGAGTGATATCAAATTGGCTGAAAAATGGCTGGAGGGAAGCAATTAAGAACAGAATTGCACTGTGGCTCTTATCTGTAAATTCATTTGTTATTTCCTAATCTGTTTGTATATTTCACAATTCAGAGTACTTACAGTGTTGACACTGTCTTGTTATCCTGTGAATTCCCTCACTCTGCCAGGTCTGTGTATTGTAAGCTTCATTGATCACCTTAAATAAACACTTTGAATATGACAGTGAATGGATGAATTGTTTGTTTAACATGTCATGCATAAAATAATAAAAAATACTGATTGATATTATACCTTAAGGCTTCAGAAGAATTATTATATGAAGAACTTTTTTGGATATTTATGATTTACATATAATGTTAAAATCCATTAAATCAAAATGAAGGGCAATTGTGCAATGCATGATACAATTGAACAGAAATGGACACACTTGAACATTCATTTGATCCCCTTGAAATCAAGTTACTCCAACATTTATTTCCAATATAGATTCAACCTATTTAGATGTTTACATATGTAAATGCCAGTTAAATAAGTCTATATATTTTCAAATTCATTGCAGCTTCTGGCAAATTGTCTATTACATCTAAAGCTCTACTGGATGCTTATACAGGAATTAGGTCAGCTTGCTGGCTGTAATATTACCTGATATTACATAATCACTTCCTGTGTCCAGGTTCATGGTAGTCATGGTCTAGTGCACACTGTTGTTTACAATGCATCTTGGGCTGAAAATTATCATGGAAAAGAATGAAACTGACACATCAAGTATCAAATCAAATTTGCAAAATTTAGGTTCAATAAAATAAACATTGACATGACAAAGCAAGATACATAACCAAAAAGAATCAGGGTTTGAAATCAATTGTCATTTTGACAGTGAAGCCAATTTTTAAGAAACACTTTACTCACTCTTTTATGATTTATAACATAAAAATGGGGAATATTAATTGGGAACAGTCATAAGATATACTCACTTTGGTAATAGTAACTGTAGAAATGCCAATTTGGGGCTCTAATGAGTTGTGATTTAGCTATAATCTCTAGTTGATTATGATGTCCATCATGGCTGCCATCTTGTCTTCTTGCTAGTGACTGGCCTAAAGTGGAAGTGGTGTTATGCACACAGACTAACGAGCAGTTCTGATTGGTCCAGGCAATCAGGTGGTCACAATGTATTGAATGGTGTAAGGAATCTAGGATTTGAGACAATTGTTTATGGCAGGGTGTTTTGATGAAATGTATTATTGCATAGCTTTGAAATTGAAAAAGTGCCATTGAATTTGTTTAAGCAAACAACGAAAAGTACCAATAATTTCTTTTTAATAATTTATAATCATTTTAAGTTATATTGTTTAGTGCCATTGTTTTTTTAATTGTGTTTATTTTAAGTGCCCTTTTTCATCAATCATACATGTTTTTCATTGTTGTTATTTAATGAGTATTTCTTTTAATTGAAAACTAATGAAATAACAAGATGAGTGTCAAATGAACATAGGAATCAATTATAGATTTCAGGCTTCACTCTGCCAGGTTAACAATATTTGAAATCAGTCATCTGTGTAACAAGAATCAAAATGGAAACTAACAAAATATTTGAGTTCCTTGCAGTCTGAGGGTCCCCTAAACTGAAACAACTCATAGCACACTTTCTATGGCAAATTTGTGTGAGTATAATTGAAGGGACTCAGACAATGGACCAGGAAATGAATTCATTGCCGCACCACATTTTAAAATATTTGAGTTCCTTGCAGTCTGAGGTAGGTAGTTCGGATAGAAAATTCAAATGAATGAAATATAGTTTTTACACTTTTTACTGATAAAAAAACATCTCATCAGAACACAGCCAATTAATTTCACCGAAATTCAAAGGGGAAATGGACTTAATTGACCAAAAACATTCGTATTGTTAGCTATTGTTTACAGTCTTTCGACAGGAGATATACGCCCCGCCCCAACACTGGTTGACCCTTATCTGCATATTCAAATATGTTGGTCAGAAGAGAAATGAGTAACGTGCCCAGATGAATGTAGGGGCCAGTCATTTCAATCAAAGAGAAAATATTCTTTGTAATATTTCATCACAATCAGTTAAATAAAGATCAGAAGATAAGTAAAAACTATGATGTCTACCTTTTAACACTTAATGCATCGACGGTAAATGTCCTCAGTAGTTCAATGATATGAAGTAAATGTAGGCAAATAAGAATTTTTACTAATGCAGTACATAAATTGAATCGGGAATACCAAATGGCAAAGAATTCTAAGACATAACTGTCAGTGAATATATAGCATTTAAAACAAATCTCGTTTGCATGAGATTGTTAATTTTGCTGCACTACGTTACACATCTCAAAGGGGAAAAACGTGGGGATAAATGCCCTCTGATTTTTTCAAGTCATAAATGTATGAAAGCATCGTGTCCATTTTCCTGGGGCCGGAGAAACGATTTCCAACTTATCTTACAATATTAATAGTAAAAACACTTATAATTTTCAAATAATTCAAAGGATAAGTTTGATTAATTGCATATGTTCATTCCAACAGATATCAATGTCGTATCGAGTTATAATAGTTTGACCTTTGACGAAAATGTGAATTTTCTAATTTGCATATCAATTTCAACAATGTGAAAAAACATCATCTTCAAGAATGATCTTTATTTTCTTAATTTCACTTTTTTTATTCTCATGGTTTCAACATAGTTGTGAAAATATTATTATTTATAATTTTAAAGAGGATACATAGAATATTAGAAATTAAAATAATGCTATTGCTTCACATTGCTAAAATAAATGGTCCCTATCCCATAATAATTTTCCTCCACAAAAGATTAGAACAAATATCAACGTTGTCGCAAGGTTTACATGCTGCTTACTAGTAATAACATAATGATCTACTACATCATTTTATAACATAGATAACCCTGTATTTTGCCGTACTCTCTATCCAATGTGTCATGTTATATGGCGTGATCGCTTTGTTTACATACCATGTACCCGAGAGTCATGAGGTACTTCAGTTTGATAATGATTTAGATGGTTTAAAACCTTAATGTCCAATGCACACAAAGAATATTCAGCCAGCGCATGGCGAAGCACATAAACACGTGAAGGAGAGTATTGCATATCATTAGGTGACGTCATCAGGATTGAATTTTATATGACAATGGGAGATGCGCATAAGTACTCCAAACTACCTATCTGAGGGTCCCTTCCTGAAACAAGTCTACATAGCTACATTCTGTGTGTGTCTTGTGGAAAGAACTCCAATAAATAGACAAAATAATTATTTCACTGCCACACCACACTTTAAAATATTGCAATCTCTGGGTCCCCTTCTGAACCAACTCCACATAGCAAACTTTCTGTGTGTGTCTTGTGGAAAGAACTCCAATAAATAGACAAAATAATTAATTCATTGCTGCACCACACTTCAAAATATTGCAATCTCTGGGTCCCCTTCTGAACAAACTCCACATAGCACACTTTATGTGTGTGTCTTGTGGAAAGACTGCCAGTTCCTAGCAGTCTGAGGGTCCCCTTCGGAAAGAACTCCACATAGCAAAGGCAGGCCTTCCATGGCCCATACAGAGACAGGCCCCACCCTTTCCAGAGCCCTTCCGCATGCGGCAATGGTAAAATTTTCTTAAAAAGGTGGTCTGGCTGTCCTCTGGAGTTGGTGCAATAACGAATTTTCAGAGATTTTTTTTATAGGGGAAATTGCCCTAAAAATCAAACATAATTGCCGATAAGTTGCCGAAACTAACAATTTCGCGACTCAGCAACCATTGTGACGGCGCGCTTACACTGTGACGTCACAACAACACACTTCTATGACGTCATCCTTGCATTGTGTTATTACACTAGTTTAATATTGTCGTATAAATATTACACTGCGGTATCTTACACGGGCGTGTAATAAAGAAACTTAGACTCCTGCTCATGTTATAATAAGATGGTATAAACGTAAGGATATTTCAGCACGGCAAAATCTCAATATGTAATCATGTCAAATCTGAAAATCTCGTAGATATTACGATATAATGGTGTACTGACTTTAGTAGCTCTACGTTTACATTTTGTATGTGGCCATATAAAATTGAAGGCACGTTAAACCCTAAAAATAAATTATATTTTTAAGAAATTATGAATAATACTGAAGTGATTTTATGTTATGCGAATAAGGTTTGCTTTCTCACACTACGAATAATTGAAAAACAATGAGTGTCGTTGAGGCATCATGTCATGAAATTGTAGCCGATTATCCTGTTCACAACCTAATACAATTCGATATACCTTTTGACACCATGTGTCATCATGTACTTTTGAGATTATGTTTTTTTCTTCAATTCTTAACTTCTAACGCAAAACAACTGTCTGAAATGATAAATGCGGCGACGGCGGTGCAAACTTCACAAAAACCGATAGCAGCCCCTGCTAATGATCATTTATGTTGGCTTCTATGCTTCTGTGAAAGACAAGCTCACAGTGGGGTTATGTGAGCTTTGCTCACTTTTTATACCCCTGACCAACGGTCCGGGGTATCTAGAAATACCCAACGATTCCGTGTGTGTGTGTGTGTGTCTGTCTGTCTGTCTGTCTGTCTCTGTCTGTCCGAGGACATTTTTTGTCCGACCTATAACGGGAAAACTATTTATCCGATTGATTTCAAATTTTGCACATGTCTTCTACCATACTAGGAGGGGTGCGGTGCAAAATTGCAACAAATTCCATTGATATTTCAATTTTTACAAATTTCAATATTTTGAACTTAGTCATTTTCCAAAATCAGATTTGTCCTTCCAAGGACATTTTTTTGTCCGACCTATTACGGGAAAACTATTTATCCGATTAATTTCAAATTTTGCACTCACTTTTTTGCTTGTTTCTTGTTGTAATATGTAAAGGGTGCAATTGAAAAGACAATAAGAATGAAACAGTTTGTAAAAGAACAAATGTAGGTCTACTGTATTTTTCATTTCAATATCTCAGACAACCCATACCCTAAAAAGGTTTTCAAATTAAATGATTTTTGAGGACGTGTAAAATTTGTTTCATCCGCTGGTGTATGTAACTTACCTGCTTTAAGTTACTATATAACATGTAATTGTTTGTGTAATTATAACAATGTCTTGACAGTATATTAAGAGGTTTTTTCTTTTGCTGGGCATATACTAAACCGAGACATGATGTGCTAACCAAGTGATAGTTATTTGACATATTGAATAACATATTCACTTTTTGTAGTCGTTGGCTCCGTCTGTCCGTCCGTCTGTCTGTCTGTCTGTCTGTGATCACATTGTTGCCGGGGCAGAATTTGAAAACCGTTACAGCTAGCTCAATGAAACTTGGTATGTTGACTCATCATTGCATGAAGTTGTGCCTTTTAGGGTTTTAAACTTTCGGTTTTTTTCTATTTTGCGGTTGCCATTGAAACGCAACTTAGAAATGTGGTCCCGGAGCAGAACTCGAAAACAGTTTGGTCTAGCTAAATGAAACTTGGTATCTTGACTAATCATCACATATGGTCATGCCTTTTGGGGTTTTCAACTTTCCGGAAATGTATATTTTTCTGGGTTCCATGGAAACACAATTTAGAATTCAGCGGAGCAGAATTTGAAAACCATTAGGGCTAATTCAATGAAACTGTTTACAAATGTGCCTTGCGGTGTTTTCATATTGCAGGGAGTTTAAACTCAATGAAATTATTATTTCCAACATTACAATTAATTTTTAAACTGTGTCTCACCAAGGAATGAAGATGTTTTAATCATTTAATATAGTTGTTTTCCTCTGTCTTCACATTAACATGAGGAAGTTGACGATGGCATAACATATAAGCATTTACTTATTAAAAATGCCTAGATGTTCTTTATCATAGTCTTATGTTGGTTATTAAAAGTCAAACAAAACTAGCTGCATGTATGAATACAACATTATTCACACAATCAATATCTCAAAATGTATGCTTAACGTGATTATTCAACTTCGGTGGGGCCGAGGGGATAAGCCATCTCTCCTGATGGCTCTTGTTATTAAATTGATGGCTCTTGTTATTAAATTGCTGATATGAAAGGGACACATAATGGAGTTTGACAAATACCAGGTGATATCTCCAGAACCATTCACTGGATTTTCTTCATAACTTACACAATGCATCTTATTGGGAAGGCGCCGGGCCCAGGAGATTTTGGTGACCTTCACATTATTTTCAAGGTCACAGCGAGACTTTGAAAATTTCAGCATTGAAACCTGCAGTTTAGGCTTGTCAGCGGGATATCTCAAGAACCATTCACTGAATTCTCTTCATAACTTACACAATGCATCTTATTGGGAAGGCGCCGGGCCCAGGAGATTTTGGTGACCTTCACATTATTTTCAAGGTCACGGTGAGGCTTATATTTGGAAGACCCAGGGACCAGTTGATTTGTTGTGGTCTAAATGACATCTAGTAGCATGACAAGTGTAGACAAGTGTTTCTATGTATACAGTATACATTTTGTTCACATAAATTTGCGACGGGGGATCTTGTCACCTTTGTGACAAATACTTGTTCTTTGATGGACTGGAAGCCAATGGAGCTGTCTGATAACTGGGCTGATGTGGTCTGATGGCTTAGTGAGAGAGATAATTCTGGCAGCTTTATTCTGGATGCGTTGAAGGTGGGAGATGGCAGTAGAACTGGACAACAGAGAATTGCAGTAGTCTAGGCGGGAAGTAACAAAGGAGTTGATGAGAGTCTTAGTTGTATTTGAATCATGTATTTCCGGATTCTTCCTATAGTGGTAAAATGGTAGTTGGCTTTAGCTCGAGGGCTGATATTGGTCGAGGGCTGATACAGAATGTGATATGAAAATACCCTTTTTATACTATTTTTATCATATATAGCCTACTTCCAAACAAACAGCTAAAATAATTGTTACATTTTAAAAGTTGAATTCATATCATTAGAATCTATGTAATATGAGTGTCCACTTTGCTAAATGTTAAGTGACACAAACCGATAGCACACACCTCTTGCGACTTTTTAGTTTATTTTTCGCTCTCGATATATTTCAACTGGAAAGTTAGATTGTATCAAACAGACAAATCCTATCCGCAAATGACTTTAGCGTTTTCTTTGTGATGTCGACCATGTTCAAACGTCATCTGTACAAAGGGAAACAACTTTAAATTCCTCGCGACTTCGACCTATTTTTCGCATTCATTGCCTAGG
Organism: Steromphala cineraria; assembly: GCA_916613615.1. Classification (NCBI taxonomy): domain Eukaryota; kingdom Metazoa; phylum Mollusca; class Gastropoda; order Trochida; family Trochidae; genus Steromphala; species Steromphala cineraria. Next base: position 46,948,007 of record OU744724.1, read on the forward strand.
GTTCCAGGTTCAAGTCCCTTGACGACAGGCTGATACAGGATTTTGCCCTTGACGACGGGCTGATACAGGTTATCTGCCCTGCGGGCTGATACAGGGTGCTCGACGGAGGGTGTATCGTGCATTCAAAATCTCTGTATTTATAACCAAGTATATGTTAATATATATATATATATAATAATAATAATAATAATGATAAGTTTAACGTCAAGTATCCATCTCTGGCATGTTGCTCACCGACGATTCACTAATGTGCATTATTACCCTGACGGATTGTACTTTTTCAAAGCTGCTAGCCTGCGCTGAGAGTCCATTTCGGACAGTACAGCCGTATAACCAGGTACCCATTGTACAGCTGGGTGGACTGAGTGCCATGTGGATGAAGTGCCTTGCCCAAGGACACAACACAGCTTTCGACCCAAGGCACAAATGTTTTGTGTCTCCACTCGGATTCGAACCCGGGTCGTTGGCGTGAGAGGCGGACAGGCTAACCACTACACCACCGTGCTCCACATATATATATATATATACATATCAATGAAATTGGAAGATATCGTCCCCTTAGCAAAATTGGTAGATCTTTTATTTCACTGATGATAATTCAAAGTATCTCATTGCTTTCTATAAAATAGATTAGTAATCTCTCTGCCGCTCTCTGTCATTGTGATCTATTCTTGTGTTATTTGTCATTTTAAATTAATGGTAGGTATCAATAGGTGCAAATCACTTTTTCTTTGGTATCAAGATCTGGTAGTGATTATACTCAAACTGTTATCTACAAATTTCCATATGATATGCGCTCTCCGCATGAACATTGAAATGCTTATGTTGTGTTTTATTGTTCTACTTGTATGGTATTTCCATTTCTGAATTTAAATGTGACGAATGTTCCAATAATAAATTACAAACTTGATTTAAAAGGTAACCTTTAAGGCTTCAGATATTAATGATCCTCAAAACACTATATGTGCATGGCAGAATCTAATATAGCTAGGTTCATGATCAGGAGATTTGAAATACACAACATTCTGTAGGAATTTACATTGAAAATCATTTAGTTATAACAACATTCATTGTTGTTGATCGTTGGCAATTTAACGTTAGTTATTAATGGTATCGAATTATTGAAGAAGAGGAAAAGAAATATATTAATATCTTTTCAGCAAAGGGTACAGGATTAAAAATTGGGACCTGGTGAATTAGTTTCCTCTAATAAGGACAGTAGTCTTCTTTAAAGCTATATTGTCTCCCTTTTCAGAACAAATTGACACCCTTTAAAGTGAATTCCATGATGTAAGGAAATTATTTTCATAGATATTGTTACCCTTGCTGTTTTTTTAAGAATTATCTATAAAAACCAGAAAAGAGCTATAAACAGATGAGGTTCAGAGCTAAGGCTAAACTTTTTAACTCACTGGCCTATAAGGTCTGATGGACTTATGGCATTGTATGGTGGTTTGGGTCATCAGTTAGCCAGTATATGCACACACGCTAAGATGTTTAAGCATTGCTCTGCCTTTACAATGCTGAGTGTCAAGCAAGGCGGCAACAACTCCCACCTTTTATCGTCTTTTGGTATGACGCAACCGGGAATCAAACCCTGGTCTTCTGGGTGACGAGCGAACACTCTACCACTGAGCTACGTTCCCGGTTTATTTAACAAGATCATAACTTAGTTTGGAGGTCGGAGTGGAATACCGGTATTCATTTTCTGTATATACACTTATACCATTACATAAAATCATAAACTCACGCACATCATTCCTTCCAGTAACTCTTCTAAACAGTCTCCACAGATGATGTTTGGTGGTGTGGTGACAGCTTCTTCACATCACGCAAGAGGCAGCAGCCCAAGCTTCTCTGCTACCTTGGGTCCTATGAAATAATATGACAAATTTAGAGACAGTTTTGCTTAAATTACTTTGATGAAATGTTAGTGAACTTTTCATGGGTTTTACCAATTATACTGTGACTAGAAGGAAGCAGAAAACATCCTGCAAGATAGATATAACAAATTTTTTAAGATATGCAGAGTGTATTTTAAAATATATTATTGTAGACAGCTGACTTTCGAAGACGATGTATTCCGCTCTTTCCTCGGTGACCTCACTGAAACATAACATTTGAACCAATAAGCATACAATATGGTTATTCAATTAATTTCAAAATCTTTCACTACTTGCATCATGCAGCTAATTTGATGTATGTTTAATTTTTATCCCACCGTATTTGTCATCACCCTGTCCGTCTGTCTGTCCGTCCGTCTGTAATCATTTCGTTTCCGGAGCAGAACTCAAAAACCGGTCCACATATCTTTCTGAAACTTTACATGTGTATTGCCCACCTACTGAAGTGGTGCCTTTTGATATTTTCAAATTTCTGAAAATTTTATTTTTTATTATTTCCATGGAAACGGCTCTTATTTGGACTCTGTTCATGAAAGGTTTCGTTTCCGGAGCAGAACTCAAAAACCGGTGCACATATCTTTCTTAAACTTTACATGTGTATTGCCCACCTACTGAAGTGGTGCCTTTTGATATTTTCACATTTCTGAAAATTTTATTTTTTATTATTTCCATGGAAACGGCTCTTATTTGGACTCTGTTCATGAAAGGTTTCGCTTCATATATATTAGCTTATACTATTATGAACCTTGCTTGAAAAATTTACAATTATCTTTCAAAGGTTTACATCTTACGATATCTAGACTTATTTTCCTAACATAACAAAAGTTTTTGTGCAACAAAAATCATATAATGTTTATTTTTTGGTATCGTTTTTTTGTAGTGCAAACTAAAGTCTACAGTGTTATTAGGTGATTTTAATATTTTGATTCACGCAAAATGTGTAAGTATTATGATTGTTTTCCAGCTTGTTTTATTTGATTATTGATACTTTCAGTTCAGTTCTATGTCTATGTTGTTGGTTGATTGTTTTAAACCATGTGTAGGAAAGGTTTACAAAAGTGTCCTTGCATCAGATGGCAGGACTCTTTGGCCTTTTTCCTTTCAGGCCGTATTGTTATTGTTATCTTGCCCTAGATGCTTTTTCACATAACATGTCGGTCACGCTATTTTACCTTTCTAGCTTAGGTAGCTTAGTTAGGTTTAATTTAGCTTTTATGGCGCCTTTTACCGAAGTGAGGAGCACCCCTGGGGGATCACTCAGCTTTGGGCCTGTCGTCCCTGGACGAGTCCGAGCTTCATATAAACGTTCTGGACTACATGCGTTCAGTAGGGTCTTCGACCACTTCCTGCCTCGGATACGGGGTCAGTTTGTACGGCTGGAACTAGACAATTACACAGCGATGATGTACATTCTGAAGCAAGGGGGTACGGTATCTCCAACGCTCATTTGGGAGGCGTGGCAGCTTCTACTCTGGTTCATCCTGTGTACCTCCTGCGGATGCTCTGTTTTGCCGCGTCCTGGCACCTCATGAGTGGATGCTCAGCCGAGAGACATTCAGGATTATTACCCAGTGTTACGGACCATTCCAGGTGCATCTGTTTGTGTCTGGAGTGACGAACCAGATACCATTGTTCTGCTCCAGAATCCCCGACCCCAAAGCTCTGGCGTCCGACGCCTTCGCGATAGACTGGACTGATCAAGTGCTGTGGGCGAATACTACTTATTCACAGGGTTCTGTCGCAGTTGGGCAGCCAACCGGCGGAATTTCTAGTTCTTTTGGCTCCCTTGTGGACGGCGCAGAGCTGGTTTCAGTTGGAATTCAGAGGATAAAATGGGTGGCTTGACCTCTATCCGGAATCGCCTCCAGGAGAGTGGTATTCCTGCACGAGTTACAGACACAATACTGGCTTCGAGGAGGGATTCAACAAACAGTCAGTATGAGCATAGATGGGCCTGTTATGCGCGCTTGTGTGGAAATAAAGGGCTTCTCAATCCCTTTTCTGCGGGTCTAGTTCAGGTGCTCGAGTTATTGCAATCCCGACTGGATGACGGCTTGGCCGCATCTACAGTTAGAGGATACTGGACGGCTATTTCCGCATTCCACGTCACGGTGGATGGCTCGTTTTGGGTAGTCATCCCATGGTCGAGCGTTTCTAAGCATACTGTGTATAATTATACCCCCACCTACGAAGTAGTGGGGGTATATAGCGCTCCGCCTGTCCGTCAGTCCGTCCATCCGTCCGTCCGTCTGTCCGGGCTTGTCCGTCCGGGCATTCTTCAATATTAACTATTGAATTCTACCACTTGTTTAACTGATGGGTTTTTTTTGGTATTGATATTTTGATGAACTTTATTATTCTCGGATCTAGAAAATATAGAGTGTATATGACGCTCTGCCCGTCCCTCTATGTGTATGTCTGAGCATTAGTCAAGATAACCTGTAGAAGTCTTCCACATTTTATTTATGGATGAATTTAATTTGCATATGGAATTTATCAGTAATTTACTGGAATTTAAAACAATGCCATCTAGAGCTTTTCGTTTTACCTCCCCTGAAACAATTCATGACCTTATTTGGATTTAGATTCATACTGTGCATTATTTCATGTCTTTTAGACCCTACTTCAAATTTATTGAAATTGTTCTGCCTTCTTAAAAATTCTGGAAATATTTATTGGCATTGTGTATGAGGTTCTGTAGTGCATTGTACGGGACAGACTTTTGAAAATCTTTGATGATAACATCATTTTGGGTTAATATTGTATATTTCATAAAGCCTTTGCCAGACATAAAAAATATTATCTTAGCTACATACCTACCCTCAAATTGCTCCATCTACCTGTCTGTTTGAAAATCAAATTCTAAAGACATACACATATCAATAATTTAAGAAAATATGTCTCAATCTTTGAGACTTAGAATGCATAGGACGGAGACAAGAATACCTGACTGTTTTTGCACAATAAGACAATTGAATTTTGCTACTTTAAAATAAGTTATTTATTTTAACTTTATGAAAAATCACAATTCTATGAATTTAAAACAGACAAATTTAACTATATTCAAGATGTATTGCAGCTACTATCAATGCATTCAAGAGATTGTCCCTTATTTTACCCAAATGTATAAGAAAAGAGCTCTGTGGTTAATATTGTTGTGAGAAAGGTTTTGGGCACATTTTTCAGTTTTTTTTTAGTATGGTTATGAGTAATGTGTCTTATGTCTTGTCCTCAGTATTTTAACCCTTACGATGCGGCTATATATTTTTGCTCTACAAGCCCACGTGGCGGAATTGTTTTGTCCGGTGCCGGCCACCGTTATATCCTGATTAACCGCTTCTTTATTTTTGTGCGCGGATATACATATGATACATGGAAATAAAGACTATTCTCTCTTCTGTACGATGATGTAAAAATTATAAAATTATCTCTAATGGTTCGTGAGATATAAATGCCGCAAGGTGGGTACCCTCAATCATTTTGAGGTAAACAAATTTTTTGCGGCACTTGTCGCAACGCTTTGCCGCTTCTTTATTTTTGTGCGCGGATATACATATGATACATGGAAATGAAGACAATTCTCTCTTCTACACGATGATGTAAAAATTATAGAATTATCTCTATTGGTTTGTGAGATATGAATGCCGCAAGGTGGGTACCCTCAATCATTTTTGAGAAAAGGTTTGATATTTTATATCCGGGAGCAGCCAAGACTGCTTGCAGTCAATATAAAGCCTTATCCTGAAAGTTACGGATTTCGCCAAGAGGGCTTACGTGCCATTTTATATTTGGCCCGTAAATATCACGCGCCCCGCATCGTAAGGGTTAACTTGTACAATGCAATTTTCTGTTTTTTTGCTCAACTTACAGCCAAACTTATCCCAAGAAATTATTCAATATGCATGGTTGTTGTAGCAAAAACAGACAAATGTTAACACAAGATTTATAGTTTATTCATCTGAACCATATTATGAACACTATATTTCCATTGACAGTTTTTCTCTCAGAGGTGACAATATCATGCACTGATAGTTTGGCAATAAGGGTTGGCAACATTATTTACAGGGGACATCATGGCAATAAAAGGGCCCAAGTTTTATTCAGCTCCCATTATGTTGCCTTGCTTGAAGTTTGAATTCTTTAGCCAAGTGACCAAGTTGTTATCAAATGTTGGCGTTGAAAAACTACAAAAGAAACAGAAAAAAGATTCCTTACTTTTTTATGCCCCCGAATCGGAAGTTCCGGGGGTATATTGTTTTTCACCTGTCCGTCTGTCTGTCCGTCCGTCCGTCTGTCTGTTTGTCCACAAAAACTTTAACCTTGGTCATAACTTTTGATTGGTCAGAGCTGGGTCTTTGATACTTGACATATGGATCCCTTGTGATGAGACCTTTCAGATAACACCATGACATTTGACCTTGTGACCTTGACCTTGACACAGCGAGCATTTTCCGAAAACTTTAACCTTGGCTATAGTTTCTATACTGTCAGTGCTAGGTCTTTGATACTTGACATGTGTATCCCTTGTGATGAGACCTTTCAGATGACACCATGATATTTGACCTTGTGACCTTGACGTCCGTCTGTCCGTTTGTCCACAAAAACTTTAACCTTGGTCATAACTTTTGATTGGTCAGAGCTAGGTCTTTGATACTTGACATATGGATCCCTTGTGATGAGACCTTTCAGATGACACCATGACATTTGACCTTGTGACCTTGACACAGCGAGCAGGATGCATCCGGGGTCATTCGTGTTTCACAAACACATCTTGTTTACAATTACAGAACAAACAAAACATTAATTAAGATACATTTTACAATACAACTTCATTGACAATAAAATACAAGATATTGTCTCAAGTAGTAAATGAATATTACCAAGATTTTTTTTTATAAATTATACAAATACAATTAAATATGAATATTTTATCAATAAGCAAATAATATAAAGCTTACCTTGATAACACAATAACTGAAGGTAAAAGATTACTTCCACTGAAAATATCTGCAAATGAAGCATTAATTTGTGAAAGATGTTATCACTGCAATAAAAAGCAATTCCAAAGTTAGAATTAATAATTCTTACTGAAAATCTCCTTTTTTACTTGACAAATTCATATTCAAATATATTGATACACAATAACCTAAAAAAAAGTAAAGTTATTGTCAAAAAATTAAAAATTCTCACCTCCTGCTTGCTGGCTTTTTCTATAGTAACAGGTTAGCTTGAGACTGGTAGAATGCCTAAGTACAGGCCTGTGGGGACTAAAAAGCTAGAAGATCATGCAAAGTGAGGTTAGTTGTATGCGGCATGAAAAAATCATGCAAAGAGAGCCAAGTCACATGATACTCACCATGACAGCCTAAGCCATCTAGACTTGAGCAAGACTCTTATTGGTCAAATAATAATACATATTTTTAACAAATAAAAGTGTTTCTTGATTTAATTAACTTAACTTTTGGAAGTAAAAATCCATAATTGAAAATAAGAAGAGATTCTACCGTTTGATTTTTTTAAACAAGATTGAAAAATAATGTGAAAATGAGTCTTGCTTGCAAACTGGCACAAGTTGTGATGATATGCAAATAGGGTCAGCTGACCTTTTGTTTATAAACATTGACATGTGCATTTTGTTTTGATCAACATCAAGGAGCATAATTAATGGTTTGATTACAGAATTTAGTTAGCCAAATTATAGAATAAGACAAGTAATAGATTATAGATAATGAAAATAAATATGAATATGCTTATAAGTGTATTTAATAAGCATTTTTAAAAGAAAATATAATAAATATGCTTACCGTATAAATAAAATTTTAAAAATTATTTTAGCCTTTTCACTGCTGTACTTAGGATTATCATATATAGTTCTTGGCTCTCTGTCTGTGATCATTGTTTGTAGAGTATATTGATTAATCAAAACATGCAATTGTATCTTTTTGGGTTTTCAACTTTCGAAGATTTTGAGTTTTGTAAATTACTCTTGGTATTTATCATCACTAGAGGTCGTGCTTTTCAGGGTTTTTATGCTTTCTCGACTATCATTTTTCAATATGATCAACTTTCAAATTAATTCCTTCCATGACTTAACACAACCAGTTTTCCTGACTAATCATTACAAGAAGTTCATTCAGTATTCTTGTTATGTCGGGGTCGGGGTCGGGGAAACATATTGGTTTGAGCTGAGTTCCCGTCGGCGTTGGCGTTCCCATTTCGTTTCCGGAGCATATCTCTAAAACTATGTGACCGATCATCACCAAACTTGGTAAACTGTCTCTCCATATCATGTAGATGTGCCTTTTGGAGGTTATAGATTTCTTAAAATTTAATTATTTATTTATTTCCATGGCAACAATTTGGACTTGGTCTTTTTCAAGGGTAGTGTTCGTTTCTGGAGCAGATATCTAGCCAAACTTGGTATATTGTCTCTCCATATCATGTAAATGTGCCATTTTAAGGTTTGAGATTTAAAACAAATTATTTTGTTTATTGCCATGCAACAATTTGGACTGTCTTTTTTAAAGGGTAGTGTTTGTTTCCCGAGCAGATCTCATTAATGGTGCTTTATGATAGTATTGTTTAGAGGTTTGGAGCATTTGAGGAAGGGTAAAAACGGGTAAAAACACTTTCTAGTTTATTTTGGAATTAGAGGTTTTCTTGAAATTTTTTAATTTCATAAGGTACTTGTATAAGGGCTGGATAGAAAAGACATCTTCTTCTAACATTTTTCTTATCCCATCGGTTTAATTTGGTCACAGCCTTCAATTAGGGAACTTGCAGACACCAGTCACTTTGGCTGACCATGACCTTTTTTTCAAGGTCACCACATCACTTTGACCACTTTTGAATTTATTGTCAAACTGATATCTCATGAACCATTATAATCCTTGTCTTATTTTCAACCTGGTAATCACAGCACATTGATAACTTTTGAAACTCTTGTTTACCCCGTATCTCTTAGCTTAGCATGAGCCTGGTGCATAATCCTTATGGGTTTGAAAACATGTCTCTTATGATTACTTATGTTGGCCTCTTTCCTTCTGTGAAAGACAAGCTCATAGTGAGGGTATGTGAGCTTTGCTCACTTTTTTCTTGTTGGAAATGTGGCAGCGCTGACGAATTTTTGTTTATATTCGAAAGCCGAAGCGAATCTACTTTTCTTCTCAGTGTCATATTGGTATATGTCAGTCATATTTTCTTATGCAAACATTATTAAAAAATCCCCTACAATTTTAACATCCAAGTAACTACGATACCGAACAAACAATTAGTTGACAATAATCCTAGTGGCTGCCATGATCAAGGCTTCGAGTTCGATCGGCTTTCCTCCGCCATTTTGAATTGTTAGCATTGCGAGAAAACAAATGTCCTGTATCATGTTAGTTCATTGAGTAAATCAGGGGAAAATAATTGATTGATAAAAGAGGGATGTTTTTACAAATGATTTCATAACAAAAGCTACCAGTAGAGACAATGCTTTGTGACAGTAAATGCCAGTAATGCATCTCACGCTCGTAGCTCCAATGATTGGCTTCATTTCACGATTTTTTGATTTTTTGGGGGGCGATACCCTTTATTCTTTGTCAAATTGTTGAATCATGAACAACTGAAATGTTAACCTCCTGAACATATTAAGTGAAATTCAAAAACTATTTTCGGTGTTATTCCGAGGTCTGGAACATTTTCCTTATATGTCGGGCGAGGCTGTTCCATTCGAGAACAACCAATTTCATGGGCAACGTTGCCCAGTACCTCGGATTTCAGAACACAAAGTCCGAGAGATTGCTTTCGCGCTTGATATTTCACTAACCAAGCGGCGCGCTCTAACACATGAGATATCGTTGGAAAGAGGATGAAATTGCCTTCATTTTGGCATATCATTTGTATGTCCGCCCATGCAAATAATTATACTATAAAGGCCGCAAAAGTATGTACTTTAATTTCGCGCTTGATATTTCACTAACCAAGCGGCGCGCTCTAACACATGAGATATCGTTGGAAAGAGGATGAAATTGCCATCATTTTGGTATATCATATGTATATGCGCAAAGAGAAATAAAGATGCAAGAAGCCCCGCAAAATGTGTTGATGTCTTTTTTTGACATCGGCAATTTTGTTCGGGTTTCGCCGTGACGCTGCGGCGGTTAGGTCCGTGGAACCTATCAAAAGTTGCAAAACTTTTGTAATCCACAACTGACAATCAGAGCTTCCCTGACGTAGATGGTTGTTTCGTTCGCGACTCGCCAACTCGTCGCCTAGGAAGTCAGAAGAAAGCCCAGATTTTCGACTTTGGGGGAGTCGTATGAATAAAAGAACAGGGGTTAGCCGGGACAGTCATGAAACGTCCAAATATGTGAATTTTACCATTGCCTTTGGTGCCGTCGGCGCCGATGGTGTGATTGTTTCAAATACTTTGGAATGACGGCAAATGAATGTCCATGAGGCTCACACTGGTTTTCTCTGTAAAATGCTCCTGAGTTGTTCTTTCTTGCACATGTCTAAATCTGTTTCAATCTATTACAGATGATATAGAAGATGCCAAGATTTAGAGGAAGGAGACCGAGGACTCGGAACTATGGGGGGCCGTATGCTTCAGACGACGAGTTCTCTTCCGAAGTCCATGCTGATGAAACTTCTGATATGGAAACTACTGATGATAGTGACGGGAATAGTGATAGTGATGGATTGGTATCGGACATGGACAGTGATCCAGATATAAGGAACATTGCAAGACGTATACTAGCTGCTACGGCGGGAGCTGCTTCTGCTGGTAGTACTTCCACAGACGAGTTCGTTGACTTGGATGATCAAGACAGTGACACCTCTGATACAGGGGAGGGTGATTTTGCGGCAAACTGGAAGGACGGGCCGAGGCCACGTGGACGTGTTGATCTGCCTTTTACGGGACAGACTGGGCTGGGACAGTTCAAAGAATTGCCTGAGCAACCAAAACCTATTGACTATTTCGAAATGTTCTTAACCCTTACGATGCGGCTATATATTTTTGCTCTACAAGCCCACGTGGCGGAATTGTTTTGTCCGGTGCCAGCCACCGTTATATCCTGATTAACCGCTTCTTTATTTTTGTGCGCGGATATACATATGATACATGGAAATAAAGACAATTCTCTCTTCTACACGATGATGTAAAAATTATAGAATTATCTCTATTGGTTTGTGAGATATGAATGCCGCAAGGTGGGTACCCTCAATCATTTTTGAGAAAAGGTTTGATATTTTATATCCGGGAGCAGCCAAGACTGCTTGCAGTCAATATATAGCCTTATCCTGAAAGTTACGGATTTCGCCAAGAGGGCTTACGTGCCATTTTATATTTGGCCCGTAAATATCACGCGCCCCGCATCGTAAGGGTTAAAAGAAGATGATTACGGATTGATGGCAACGGAAACCAATAGATACTTTCACCAAGAATGCGACAACAAGGTCCTCCCGCCCAAGTCAAGAATGCACCAGTGGAAGGATACGAATGCTGAGGAAATGAAAGTATTCGTAGCGATGACTATCGCCATGTCCTTAGTTGTACAGAGGAACTTTTCAGAGTATTGGTCGACTAGTGATGTTACCTCGACGCCTTTCTTCCCAAAGTGTATGCCTAGAGACAGGTTTTGGTTGTTGCTCACGTTTCTTCACTTATCTGATAACAATACAATGCCAGGACGAAACACACCTCATTTTTCCCCACTCAATAAACTTGGAATATTGTATAACCGCATCATACATCGGTTCTCAAGAGTTTACATACCGCATCAACATATCTCAGTTGATGAGGGATTGGTGCCTTGGAAAGGCAACCTCAGCTTCAAGGTTTACAACCCTGACAAACCTAAGAAGTATGGCATTAAGGCTTACATGTTGTGTGACTCGCACAATGGATACGTCTGTAAATTCAAACTCTACACTGGAAGAACCAACGAAGTTTCTATTGGAGGGAAAACGTATGATTTGGTCACGGATTTGGTCAAAGATTACTCTCGGAAGGGATATCATGTTTACATGGACAATTTCTATTCATCTGTGACATTGTACATCAATCTGTGGAAGTGTGGTTTCGGTGCGACGGGGACGTTGCGAGGAAATAGGAGCGGAATCCCAGTCAAACTGAAGAGAAAAGCGAAGAAACCAGAGAAAGGTTCTATGTTGCAGCAACACAACAAAGAACTTCTGATCGTCAGGTATGAGGACAGAAAGTCAGTCTTGCTTATGTCCACTGTTAAGGACACGGAAGATGTCGAGTCGGGAAGGAAGAACAGGGTGACTGGAGAACCAATTACAAAACCTCGTATCGTTCATGAATACAACAAGTACATGGGTGGCGTCGACCGGGCCGGTCAGATGTTGTCGTACACACCGTTCAAAATGAAAACTCTAAAGTGGTGGAAGCCTGTGTGGTTTCATATCCTCAACGTTGCTCTTTTGAATGCCTACGTTCTGTACAAAGAACTCTCCAAAGATAGAAGTCTGAAGACAAACAGAGAATTTAGGAAAGAAATAGTTCAACACATCATAACCTTTGCCGACAGAGAGAAGGTTGCTTCTCTCGGCAGACGTCCCCGGGGTCGGCGATGTACGACCGACGACAGTATTGTACGCCTGCATGGTCGTCACTTTCCTTCAAAGATCGTGCCTGTAGGAAGAAAGAAGAATTTGTCACGCACCTGTGTTGTATGTTCTAAAGCCAGACGTGAACTCATGCGACGTGGAGCGGCAGCTGCCAACCAGCCAGTAAGAAAGAAGAAAAGAGTAGGAAGAGAATCTTCTTTCGAGTGTCTAGACTGCAATGTTGCTTTGTGTGTAGAACCATGTTTCCGCCTATACCACACATCACAAGATTTCTGTAAAGCCTATATCAGTATGATAGAGAGGGAAGACGAAGATGGGGATGAAGATAATTGAAGAAAGAAAAAAGAAGTAGAAGTATGGACTGAACTCTAAGACCTTGTTAGGTTCTAAAAGGCTGTTATTCGCACCTTTGAAGGTGATTATTGTTATGATTATATATTTGTTGATTATATTGTACAAGCATTTATAAAAATAAATTTTTCTTTTTTTATTTCGTAACAGAGACAGAGAAAGTCAATGTGAGCTGTCCGTGGAAGTTCAACTGAAGCCGCATCATGAACCCCAAACCCTTCTTTGGCACTATATACAATTTTGGAAGGGGGTGGGGATCAAATCATTTACATCATTGTAAAGAGCGAAGAACGAGCTTCAATCCAATGTGTCATTTGTAAATGCGCACGAAAAACTAAAGAAACTGCAAGCGCTGCGCTATCTGTCGGAAATATCAAACCTTTTCTCAAAAATGACTGGGGTTACCCACCTTGCGGCATTCATATCTCACGGAACGTTTGAGATAATTTCAATTTTTTTTCTCCATTTTGTAGAGGAGTAAATTGTCTTCATTTCAATGTATCATTTGTCTATGCGCACAATGATAAAGAAGCGGCAGCGATGCACGGAATAAATGACATCGTCCACCCGCGCTACTTGCGCGCCGGCGTTCGCTAATTGAACTTGTATTTAACTCGCGCACCTTGCGGCACTCATATCTCACGAACCATTAGAGATATTTTTATAATTTTTATATCAACTTGTAGAGAAAAGAATTGTCTTTTTTTCCATGTATCATATGTCTATGCGCGGACAGGAATAAAGAAGCGGCAAGCGAAATATAAGTGATCGTTCACACGCGCTACTTGCGCGCCGGCGTTCGCTAATTGAACTTGTATTAACTCGCGCACCTTGCGGCACTCATATCTCACGAACCATTAGCGATATTTTTATAATTTTTTATATCAACTTGTAGAGAAAAGAATTGTCTTTTTTTCCATGTATCATATGTCTATGCGCGCAATGAAGAAGCGGTGCGCGCTCTACTTGCGCGCCGGCGTTCGCTAATTGAACTTGTATTTAACTCGCACATCTTGCGGCACTCATATCTCACGAACCATTAGAGATATTTTTATAATTTTTATATCAACTTGTAGAGAAAAGAATTGTCTTTTTTTCCATGTATCATATGTCTATGCGCGGACAGGAATAAAGAAGCGGCAAGCGAAATATAAGTGATCGTTCACACGCGCTAGTTGCGCTCCGGCTATCGCTAATATAACTTGTATTAACTCGCGCACCTTGCGGCACTCATATCTCACGAACCATTAGAGATATTTTTATAATTTTTATATCAACTTGTAGAGAAAAGAATTGTCTTTTTTTCCATGTATCATATGTCTATGCGCGGACAGGAATAAAGAAGCGGCAAGCGAAATATAAGTGATCGTTCACACGCGCTACTTGCGCGCCGGCGTTCGCTAATTGAACTTGTATTAACTCGCGCACCTTGCGGCACTCATATCTCACGAACCATTAGAGATATTTTTATAATTTTTATATCAACTTGTAGAGAAAAGAATTGTCTTTTTTCCATGTATCATATGTCTATGCGCGCACAAAAATAAAGAAGCGGCAAGCGGAATTAAAGACTTTCTTTTGATGACTGTGGGAAAATAAATATGAGGCGCATCGTAATGTTTTTTTTATATATATTTATAAAGAGGCACAGTGTATCTAGAAGTCCATGTAAAAAGAATTATTGTGTGTGCATAAATACACATTTTACAAGGCTCTAAATAAAAATCCGGGATCCGCGAAATAGATACACCAATTGTTGTAAAAGACACGGGACTCGCTACATAAAAATATTCAGTGGGCGGTGCAATCAAGATATAACGGTGGCTGGCACCGGACAAAACAATGTCGCCACGGGGGCTAGTTGAGCAAAAATATATAGCCGCATCGTAAGGGTTAACATTTTCATGTTATTTCGTGTAATTGAATGTCAAATTCACCATTAAATTCGGATTTTATACAAATTTGAAAGCGAAAAACGCAATAGAGTTAGCAAAACCTCTCTTCAGTCTTTGAAATAACAATACATGTACCAAACCTTAACCCTTACGATGCGGCTATATATTTTTGCTCTACAAGCCCACGTGGCGGAATTGTTTTGTCCGGTGCCAGCCACCGTTATATATTGATTAACCGCTTCTTTATTTTTGTGCGCGGATATACATATGATACATGGAAATAAAGACAATTCTCTCTTCTATACGATGATGTAAAAATTATAAAATTATCTCTAATGGTTCGTGAGATATACATGCCGCAAGGTGGGTACCCTCAATCATTTTGAGGTAAACAAATTTTTTGCGGCACTTGTCGCAACGCTTTGCCGCTTCTTTATTTTTGTGCGCGGATATAGCCTACATATGATACATGGAAATGAAGACAATTCTCTCTTCTACACGATGATGTAAAAATTATAGAATTATCTCTATTGGTTTGTGAGATATGAATGCCGCAAGGTGGGTACCCTCAATCATTTTTGAGAAAAGGTTTGATATTTTATATCCGGGAGCAGCCAAGACTGCTTGCAGTCAATATATAGCCTTATCCTGAAAGTTACGGATTTCGCCAAGAGGGCTTACGTGCCATTTTATATTTGGCCCGTAAATATCACGCGCCCCGCATCGTAAGGGTTAAAAGTAAAATTTCTATTGTTCGGTGAACAATAATGAACAATTGAACAAAAATCATTAAACTCATATAGTGACAAGTGCCGAGCGTTATATTTTCTCCGCCATCTTGTTGGTCAAGGTCAGCCGGGTAAGTCGGTGACGTCACTCAGGCGGAGGCTTAAGACCGGTGTCACGAAATAAAATCGCCCCCGGTATAAAATCTCCCCCCGGCGATTTTGTACCGGTACAAAATCTCCCCCCTCAGAATAAAATCTCCCCCCTTCACGAAATAAAATCTCCCCCCTGAATAGAATCGCCCCCCTCCATAAATGCTATTAAAATGCTGTTTACAGCTTCATAATGTTTGAAAATTGGATTGAATGAAGAAATATGATGTATTATACTTTTTGATAAGTATTTTCGGAGATATTTTAGTGATTTTTACGAAATTACATTCTCGTGAAAGAAGAGACGTGGAGTCCAAACTCTTTATTACTATCTACAGCTATGCGTATTATTGAATATATCTTTAGAGGAAAAGTGGAACTGTAGTTTAGAATATAATATACAAAGGAGGTAACATAACTGAGTTTGCAATTATGTCATTCAATTGTTGGCGGTAAAACCCCGTGCGTCTGGCTTTGTGCATTTGCTGCATACCCTATTAACAAGTGACTTGAAATAGTTGAAGAGAGAAAAAACGCTCAATACTGTTAACAAAATGAAACTGATATTCTAAAAGTTCTTTAACCCTTACGATGCGGCTATATATTTTTGCTCTACAAGCCCACGTGGCGGAATTGTTTTGTCCGGTGCCAGCCACCGTTATATCCTGATTAACCGCTTCTTTATTTTTGTGCGCGGATATACATATGATACATGGAAATAAAGACAATTCTCTCTTCTATACGATGATGTAAAATTATAAAATTATCTCTAATGGTTCGTGAGATATAAATGCCGCAAGGTGGGTACCCTCAATCATTTTGAGGTAAACAAATTTTTTGCGGCACTTGTCGCAACGCTTTGCCGCTTCTTTATTTTTGTGCGCGGATATACATATGATACATGGAAATGAAGACAATTCTCTCTTCTACACGATGATGTAAAAATTATAGAATTATCTCTATTGGTTTGTGAGATATGAATGCCGCAAGGTGGGTACCCTCAATCATTTTTGAGAAAAGGTTTGATATTTTATATCCGGGAGCAGCCAAGACTGCTTGCAGTCAATATATAGCCTTATCCTGAAAGTTACGGATTTCGCCAAGAGGGCTTACGTGCCATTTTATATTTGGCCCGTAAATATCACGCGCCCCGCATCGTAAGGGTTAATGTTGTCAAATTGTAACAACAGAAATGAGGCCAGAAGACTATATATCAATGTACATACTTACATGTGATAAATTTAGAGGGGAATGATTCTTTACTAGGTTTGATATACATATTGAGATACATTTCATGGAAACGATTCTAAACTCGTTTGTTTGTATACTATGTAGGGTTAAGTGTACGTCTACTTAGATACATTTAAAGGGGGCGATTCTATTCTGGTTTGATGTATATACTTAGATACATTTAAAGGGGGCGATTCTATGCCCGGTTTGATGTACATACTTAGAATACATTTTAAAAGGGGCGATTCTTTACCGGGTTTGTTATACATACTAAGACACATTTAAAGGGGGCGATTCTATACCCGGTTTGATGTACATACTTAGATATATTTAAAGGGGGCGATTCTATTCTGGGTTCGATAAACATACTTAGATACATTTAAAGGGGTAGTTCTATACTGGGTTAGATGTACATACTTAGATATATGTTAAGGGGCGGTTCTATTCTGGGTTAGATATACATACTTAGATACATTTAAAGGGGGCGATTCTATTCTGGGTTTGATGAATATAGTTAGATACATTTAAAGGGGGCGATTCTATACCGGGATTGAAGTTCATAGTTAGATACATTTAAGGGGGCGATTCTATTCTGGGTTTGTTATACATACTTAGACACATTTAAAGGGGGTGATTCTATACCGGGTTTGATGTACATACTTAGATACATTTAAAGGGGCGATTCTATTCTTGTTTGATGTACATACTTAGATACATTTAAAGGGGGCGATTCTATACCGGGTTTGTTATACATTCTTAGATTTACCTAAAGGGGGCGATTATATTCTGGGTTTGAAGAACATAGTTAGATACATTTAAAGGGGGCGATTCTATACCGGGTTTGATGTACATACTTAGATACATTTAAAGGGGGCGATTCTATTCTGGGTTTGATGTACATAGTAAGATACATTTAAAGGGGGCGATTCTATACCCGGTTTGATGTACATACTTAGATACATTTAAAGGGGGCGATTCTATACCGGGTTTGTTATACATACTAAGATACATTTAAAGGGGGCGATTCTATACCCGGTTTCATGTACATACTTAGATATATTTAAAGGGGGCGATTCTATTCTGGGTTTGAAGTACATAGTAAGATACATTTAAAGGGGGCGATTCTATTCCGGGTTTGACGAATATAGTTAGATACATTTAAAGGGGGCGATTCTATACCGGGATTGAAGTTCATATTCATATACATTTAAGGGGGCGATTCTATTCTGGGTTTGTTATACATACTTAGATTTACCTAAAGGGGGCGATTATATTCTGGGTTTGAAGAACATAGTTAGATACATTTAAAGGGGGCGATTCTATACCGGGTTTGATGTACATACTTAGATACATTTAAAGGGGGCGATTCTATTCTGGGTTTGATGTACATAGTAAGATACATTTAAAGGGGGCGATTCTATACCCGGTTTGATGTACATACTTAGATACATTTAAAGGGGGCGATTCTATACCGGGTTTGTTATACATACTAAGATACATTTAAAGGGGGCGATTCTATACCCGGTTTGATGTACATACTTAGATATATTTAAAGGGGGCGATTCTATTCTGGGTTTGAAGTACATAGTAAGATACATTTAAAGGGGGCGATTCTATACCGGGTTTGATGTACATACTTAGATACATTCATAAGGGGGCGATTCTATACCGGGTTTGATGTACATACTTAGATACATTTAAAGGGGGCGATTCTATTCTTGGTATGATGAATATAGTTAGATACATTTAAAGGGGGCGATTCTATACCGGGTTTGATGTACATACTAAGATACATTTAAAGGGGGCGATTATATTCTTGGTATGATGAATATAGTTAGATACATTTAAAGGGGGCGATTCTATACCGGGATTGAAGTTCATAGTTATATACATTAAAGGGGGCGATTCTATTCTGGGTTTGTTATACATACTTAGACACATTTAAAGGGGGTGATTCTATACCGGGTTTGATGTACATACTTAGATACATTTAAAGGGGCGATTCTATTCTTGTTTGATGTACATACTTAGATACATTTAAAGGGGGCGATTCTATACCGGGTTTGTTATACATTCTTAGATTTACCTAAAGGGGGCGATTATATTCAAGGTTTGAAGAACATAGTTAGATACATTTAAAGGGGGCGATTCTATACCGGGTTTGATGAACATACTTAGATACATTTAAAGGGGGCGATTCTATTCTGGGTTTGATGTACATACTTTAATACATTTAAAGGGGGCGATTCTATACCGGGTTTGTTATACATACTTAGATACATTTAAAGGGGGCGATTCTATACCCGGTTTGATGTACATACTTAGATATATTTAAAGGGGGCGATTCTATTCTGGGTTTGAAGTACATAGTAAGATACATTTAAAGGGGGCGATTCTATACCCGGTTTGATGTACATACTTAGATATATTTAAAGGGGTGGATCTATTCTGGGTTAGATGTACATACTTAGATACATTTAAAGGGGGCGATTCTATACCTGGTTTGTTATACATACTAAGATACATTTAAAGGGGGCGATTCTATTCTGGGTTCGATGAACATACTTAGATACATTTAAAGGGGTGGTTCTATTATGGGTTAGATGTACATACTTAGATACATTTAAAGGGGGCGATTCTATACCGGGTTTGTTATACATACTAAGATACATTTAAAGGGGGCGATTCTATCCCCGGTTTGATCTACATACTTAGATATATTTAAGGGGGGCGATTCTATTCTGGGTTCGATGAACATACTTAGATACATTTAAAGGGGTGGTTCTATTCTGGGTTAGATGTACATACTTAGATACATTTAAAGGGGGCGATTCTATTCTTGGTATGATGAATATAGTTAGATACATTTAAAGGGGGCGATTCTATACCGGGATTGAAGTTCATAGTTATATACATTTAAGGGGGCGATTCTATTCTTGGTTTGAAGAACATACTTAGATACATTTAAAGGGGTGGTTCTATTCTGGGTTAGATGTACATACTTAGAAATTTAAAGGGGTGGATCTATTCTGGGTTAGATGTACATACTTAGATACATTTAAAGGGGGCGATTCTATTCTTGGTTTGATGAATATACTCAGATACCTTTAAAGGGGGCGATTCTATACCGGGTTTGATGTACATACTAAGATACATTTAAAGGGGGCGATTCTATACCCGGTTTGATGTACATACTTAGATATATTTAAAGGGGGCGATTCTATTCTGGGTTTGAAGTACATAGTAAGATACATTTAAAGGGGGCGATTCTATACCGGGTTTGATGTACATACTTAGATACATTCATAAGGGGGCGATTCTATACCGGGTTTGATGTACATACTTAGATACATTTAAAGGGGGCGATTCTATTCTTGGTATGATGAATATAGTTAGATACATTTAAAGGGGGCGATTCTATACCGGGTTTGATGTACATACTAAGATACATTTAAAGGGGGCGATTCTATTCTTGGTATGATGAATATAGTAAGATACATTTAAAGGGGGCGATTCTATACCGGGATTGAAGTTCATAGTTATATACATTTAAGGGGGCGATTCTATTCTGGGTTTGTTATACATACTTAGACACATTTAAAGGGGGTGATTCTATACCGGGTTTGATGTACATACTTAGATACATTTAAAGGGGCGATTCTATTCTTGTTTGATGTACATACTTAGATACATTTAAAGGGGGCGATTCTATACCGGGTTTGTTATACATTCTTAGATTTACCTAAAGGGGGCGATTATATTCTGGGTTTGAAGAACATAGTTAGATACATTTAAAGGGGGCGATTCTATACCGGGTTTGATGTACATACTTAGATACATTTAAAGGGGGCGATTCTATTCTGGGTTTGATGTACAT
Source organism: Steromphala cineraria (assembly GCA_916613615.1). Classification (NCBI taxonomy): domain Eukaryota; kingdom Metazoa; phylum Mollusca; class Gastropoda; order Trochida; family Trochidae; genus Steromphala; species Steromphala cineraria. The sequence continues at coordinate 46,968,726 of OU744724.1, forward strand.
ACTTTAATACATTTAAAGGGGGCGATTCTATACCGGGTTTGTTATACATACTTAGATACATTTAAAGGGGGCGATTCTATACCCGGTTTGATGTACATACTTAGATATATTTAAAGGGGGCGATTCTATTCTGGGTTTGAAGTACATAGTAAGATACATTTAAAGGGGGCGATTCTATACCCGGTTTGATCTACATACTTAGATATATTTAAGGGGGGCGATTCTATTCTGGGTTCGATGAACATACTTAGATACATTTAAAGGGGTGGTTCTATTCTGGGTTAGATGTACATACTTAGATACATTTAAAGGGGGCGATTCTATTCTTGGTATGATGAATATAGTTAGATACATTTAAAGGGGGCGATTCTATACCGGGATTGAAGTTCATAGTTATATACATTTAAGGGGGCGATTCTATTCTGGGTTTGAAGAACATACTTAGATACATTTAAAGGGGTGGTTCTATTCTGGGTTAGATGTACATACTTAGAAATTTGAAGGGGTGGATCTATTCTGGGTTAGATGTACATACTTAGATACATTTAAAGGGGCGATTCTATTCTTGGTTTGATGAATATACTCAGATACCTTTAAAGGGGGCGATTCTATACCGGGTTTGATGTACATACTAAGATACATTTAAAGGGGGCGATTCTATTCTTGGCATGATGAATATAGTTAGATACATTTAAAGGGGGCGATTCTATACCGGGATTGAAGTTCATAGTTATATACATTTAAGGGGGCGATTCTATTCTGGGTTTGAAGAACATACTCAGATACCTTTAAAGGGGGCGATTCTATTCTGGGTTTGATGTACATACTTAGATATATTTAAAGGGGGCGATTCTATTCTGGGTTCGATAAACATACTTAGATACCTAAGGGGGCGATTCTATTCTTGGTGTTTACTATTACCATAAGATATTTTTAAGGTGAGCGATTTTAAATTTATTTACATACATTTTCCAGGGGCGATTAGATTACACTGTTTGTTTACGTTTACTATATTAACCTTTAATTCGGTAGACTACTTCATATTTAAGTTTTTATTGGTGCATTAACAATGCCAACATTTATTTCGGTTTTCAAGACTGTTTATTGCTTGCTATTATCATGATCATCATTGATCTGTGGTTGGCGTTCGTCCTTACACGTCCCTTCACATCTTACGCCTTAATCTATACTAAATGCCAATCAACCAGTTCATCTACGCATGGTTTCCTGTACATACATTTAGACGGTTCGAACGTTCTTAAGGGTGCATAACGTATAGTTAAAGGATTGTTACGAACATGGTATTTTTCTAAATTGTCCAGCTGATGTATGACAATAAAACAACAAATTTGTTTTACGTGTTTAACAACTTTATACAATAACAAAACAATGAAATATTTACAATTTAACAAATCTTGACTTGGGACAGCTGGTTCTTGTCTTTGGGAATGGGGTCACACGGCCTGTTTCCAGAAGGGATACCAGGTGGTCCCTCATTGCTTCCTGCACATAGAAACATCCTGCTGGCGAACAATCTAACGCGAGCTCAATAGCATTCGCAATTGCGAACACGCCGCAGTCGGAACCGTTCCTCTGGAGGTCACATGATAACAGTTCTATGTTGATATGTCCACTCTTGTCTCCTCGGTTGCTGAAAAGTTCCCTAATCTGTCTCTTTAAATGTCCACTCACTGTCCGTTTTAAACTGTCTGCGTAGAAGATATCTGAACTTGTGCCTGCGACTGTTACCCAATGATCCTTGTCGTGCAGTATCTGTACCGTGTGTTCCGTCTTTGGTACTGGGAGAAATTCCGTCTGCGCGAGAAGGGTCGTCTGGTTACTCCTGTTTCACGGCGAATGAGTGTTGATGCAGCATCGATAACTCGGTCGTTCAGCCATCGTCCGGAAACTATGGCATCCTTGTCAGAAAGCGTCAGGTTGAGGGATGAAATCCAAGTGTTCGAAACGGTTTGGGACGTAACAGCGGCGGATGAGTGCACTGGAGCGGTGGCGAAAGTCGGCGGTGAAACTGGAGCGGCGGCGGTGGACGGCGGAGAGACTGGAGCGGCGGCGGAGGACGGCGGAGAGACTGAAGCGGCGGCGGAGGACGGCGTAGAGACGGCGGAGGACGGCGGAGAGACTGAAGCGGCGGTGGAGGACGGCGTAGAGACTGGAGCGTCGGCGGAGGACGGCGTAGAGACTGGAGCGTCGGCGGAGGACGGCGTAGAGACTGGAGCGGCGGCGGAGGGCGGCGGAGAGACTTGAGCGGCGGCGGAGGGCGTCGGAGAGACTGGAGCGGCGGCGGAAGACGGCGGACAGACTGGAGCGGCGGCGGAAGACGGCGGAGAGACTGGAGCGGCGGCGGAGGGCGGCGGAGAGACTGGAGCGGCGGCGGAGGGCGGCGGAGAGACTGGAGCGGCGGCGGAGGGCGGCGGAGAGACTGGAGCGGCGGCGGAGGGCGGCGGGGAGACTGGAGCGGCGGCGGAGGACGGCGGAGAGACTGGAGCGGCGGCGGGTGGCGTTGTGGAGGCTAGTGCTGTGTCATGCCACGGTTTGAAGCGTTGTACTTGGTCTTGAGGATCTTCTCACCGTTCCTCAGGTAGTACACTCCTTTTCCAAGGACTTCCTCGATGGTGTAAGGTCCGAAATAGCGCGGTGCAAGTTTGTCCCCCATTCTTGTCTCTCTTCTTCGATTGACGAGTGCAACCTTGTCACCGATCTAAACAGGGTAGAAATAAACTCGTTACATAATTGTACTTCCAGTCATTGTCATTGTCATGTGAAATGCATTCATAGATTTCAGTTTAACGAGGCATAAATCTTACTGCCTGAAGGATTCATTATACTGTGCATTTTGTCTTTGGGAATAAAAGTTCAGTTCATTGAGTTTTTCTTTGGCTTGTTTCGATGATAATAGCCTACATCAAACTTCACAATAAAATAGACGAGACATATTTCCGAACGATTGGGCAAGTTTTTTGAGAATGTCAATAGTAACCTTGAAAGTTGGAGATGAATGTTTCAGGTCGTAGCGTATCTTCTGTTTCTCCTGCGCCTTCTGGATGTTGTCCCTGGCTGCAGATCTAGATGCAGGAACAGCGTCTGAAAGCTCCTTCATGCGCGCAGCTACTGCCTCCGTGTCAGGTTCCCAGGTCGACTCGGTACCGGAGGATGCCAGGTCGATGGGCAGACGGGCCTTCTGTCCGTACAGCAGCTCAAAGGGTGACGTCTTCGTTGATGCTTGGACGTTCGTTCTGTAGGCGAAAGCAACGGGCTGAAGGAAATCGTCCCAGTCGTTGTTGTCTTTGTTGACCATCTTCATCAACTGGGTTGTCATGGTCTGGTTGAACCTCTCGGTGAGGCCGTTGGTCTGGGGATGGTAGGGGGAAGTCATCGCCTGATCTGTCGAGAGTACGTCGCACAGCTCCCTGACAAGAGAATTGCAAAATTCTCTTCCCTGGTCATGTAGAAGGACCTGGCATGCTCCGAACCTGTAAACGTGTCAAATAAAATTGAAGAACGGTTCTTGCTGTTCATGTACATAAATGTTTAATTCACCTGTCACCTTGTCAATGTTGAACATTCTATTGTATGTCGTAAAACAGAAGATGTCATAAGATACTACATTACAATCAATTCATAGAAGTTTTACAAATCATTAGTAGATGTCAGATATCTATTATGACAATTTTTTTTCTTGGTGGAAATCCTAATTACATAGGACGCATACCAGGTTGTTTAACGTATATTATATATATATATATATCTTCATTGTAACGTTGAAATCAAATCATTTGATGCATAAGGGTCACACAAGTGGTCAACTATTCTAAAGCTGCAGTTTTTCGGTTCGCTATATGATACAAGTAGTAAAATGTTGCGTTTTTGTTACAGCTGCGTAAGTTAGTTTGTTTACTTATACGCGTATCCAAGTGCAAATGTCATTTAATTTTGGTTGCCTTTAACAAAGTAGCAATGCATCGGATTGTGTTGATATTTTGCAACAGATGTGTAGATTCATTTTGTGTAAAAACATATTCCATGTCACATATAACAGAAACAGTTTTGGCAGGACATTGAAGTGAGAAAATGAATAAATTTGAGAACGTCATTTTTTATTTCTGTACATGCACTTTATTACTGACCATCAGCATATAAGTCATATCTGTTTTTATGCCTTAACTCGATGTAACTGTACTGAACTTATTTCAATAGAAATTTTACATAATCGGAATTTCAAAATTATCAATTACCTATTCTGTCTACTCTATCATGCCAAATTTTGACAGTATGTATGAGACTAGACAAATCTAAAAATTAGTTTCAGATGGGTATTTTAACATATGAACAATGGTTGATTAATTGTTGATGTGTTTGATGGATGTCTAAACCCAGTTTACATGATAAGTGCACTATGATAAGAACTTAGAATACGCAGCTTGGTTTTTTTTGTATTTCTTGTATGTTATTTATGCCTGTAGTCATACCTGTACACAAGAGTCATCAGAAAACGATGTACACTTGAAGCAGTCTTGTCGGGAATAGCACCAACTTCAACCCATCTTGTGAGATACTCTGTCGCGACGATGATGTACTTCTGGCCAGAAGCTGTCTCCTTCAGGGGGCCGATCAGGTCTACTCCCCAACGGTGGAAGAGGTTCCTCACAGGCACAGGGTGGAGGCTGGAGACTTGAGGCTTGTTGTTGGGGTTGGCCTTTTGGCATCTGGCGCAGGTCTTGCAGTAATCCCGTACGTCAGCAGCCATGCTCTTCCACCAGAAAGGACCAGACACCTTCGCAATGGTCGCATTGGTGCCAAAATGGCAACCTCCGACGACGTTTGCGTGCAGTTCCTCTATGATCTTCATCTTCTCATCCTTCCCGACGACTCTCTGCTTCTTGCCCTGGTGGCCCAAATGATAGAGAACTCTATCGACCACGGTGAAGGAACTGGCCTTCTCTCGTAGACGCCTCTTCATGTCCTTGCTGTGGTCTTCAGGGTACTTTCCGGAAACTAGGTACTCCGTAAGTGCAGACATCTCAAGAGACTCCATGGTGAAATTTCTGAATGCGTTTGTGTTAAGATGCGTGGATATCAGACACTGAGGAATGATGCTCAGGTAATCCGAATCAACAGTATATATAGTGGACACTGGCTTCCTTCACATTGCCATTGGCTCTACTACATGTGCCCCTCTAGACCCTGACCCTGCCTGGGCCTTGGTGACATACATTGACACGGACATGTCCATCATTTGATTACAATTGCTCTCTGGGTCATTACGATCCTTGACACATGCAGGTTCCTCTGTTTGATGTAAAATGTCGTTAGTGGACATTTTAATTTCAAAATTCATCTCTTACCGGGCATAGCTGCATCAATTCCATTTAACAAACCCGTTCGCATCTTGTTATGGTGTCTTTCTGTGGTTCAAGGTTCAAATCAGCTACACTTGAAGCGCTAATTAAATTTTGGATGTAAGTAAGTACAGGTAAGTAACAGTAGTTCCGTGTTCACCATCACATTTTGCAGATTCATATTTTGTTTAATACGGAGGTTCTTCCTGTTTTATCGGGAGTCTTTTGTAAGAAAAACAATTGTTAAAGATTAATATCTTCAACTTTTAGAATAAAAATATCCACATTCTAGCAACAAACACTGGTTTTAATTTTCCTTAATTATTTCTTTCTGTTTCAAAAATTTGGTTGTTTTAAAGTTTTTTTTGTATAGATAGATTATTCCAAGCATCTTTGTTCATAAGTGTCCTTCAAGTTTGTATGACAAAAGTGCATTGTGTACTTCATGCATTTTTGGCTAATCGGTTGGTTTTCATTCAGATATCAGATTTTGCACCAAACTGACAAGTTGCTATTGATATTTATTTTTTTGTCCCTTTTTAATAACATTCATCACAAATGTTATGCTCATAAGTAGCACGTTTATGTGGTTTAAACGTATTGATTCCATGAAAAGATACATGAACTGGATTGGTCAACAAGCTCGTGTGAGCTTATGTGAAGACCGCTCCAACAACAAAATATATGAACATGATCATGACAAGAGCGACATATAGTAAACATGGTGTCTAAGAATTATAATACAGGTAGTAAAACTGAAAATAAGTTCATTATAGATTGGAGATGATGGCTGAATACATGTTTGATATCCGCAGTCAGTATCATACGTGTTCAGTCAAAACGTTTAGTTTCGATTATAAATAGATGTACTGATTTTAGAATTTCAGATTGGGTAACAGTGTTCAAAGATGGGTGGCCATATAAAATTGTTTCTTATGAAAAGCCATTTGTATAATAGAATTTGTTGGATCTAACTTAATCGAATCTTGAACAGACGAAAAAGTAATGAAGTGCGTCCTCAGTGGCATGGCCGCAAGAGCAATCTGCTTTGTCAGATATATGTCTGTTAAATTTATCAGCATTGAGATCGCTACACCCCAACCGTAGACGACAGTGAAGGATTTGACAACGCCTTGAGCCTAGATTTAGATCAAAGTGAATATTCTTATTTCTTCAAATTAATGCAGTTTTGAAAGCATTGACGCCAGTAAGGGATTTAACATGTTCGGGTAAAGCATTCCAGAGAATTACAGAGTCTGGTAAGAATGAGTTTTTATATAAAACCGTGCGGCATTGGATCCTCCCGAATGTTTCATAGTTCATTATTAGCACAAGAAGAACAATTTGAGTTTCCAAATAGGACCATATTTATTTAGCCAACATATATGGTTGTTTATTTGTGTTGATGTTCTAAGATGACTTAAAGGTAATAGATGATACAAGAAATAAAAATAATGAAAAAAAACCCAGTAGTTGCATTTATTTTTACACAGTAACTTCTTTTCATATTTACTCTTCCTCTGCTTGATAACGACACAGGAATCTGTATCGAAACGTCGCATACAATGAACAAATAAGTTGTCATCCATATATTCCTCAGCATTATTGTACACATTACTTTTCTCAATTACAGTTTGTTTCATGTGAAAACGATCAATAGTCTATCGAATTTGACAATGACTATTTGACAATGAGGATGACGGATACTGTGTTGATAACACTTAATTGATGTACAATAGGTTTGGTCATAGAGCGGATATAAGGCGCCAGACTGTCTCCAAGAAATTGCTGTAAAAACATCTCCACAAAAGGGGACAATCTTACAAGGGGTAAAAATAAACTGCAAATCAACGCTATGACATATGTCATCACAATCTACGACTTTTCATTCAAAGTTCAGTTAGAACATTACTAACATTAGGGAATTAAATTCTCAAAACGCAGAGGGTAAAATATATGCCGATGGCAATTTATCATGTAAAAGTATGTAATCGCCCCGTTTAAATGTTTAAATTTAAACAGTTCTCTTTATTTTTGTTTATCATGTTTTGTACCGGTGAGGTATTCAGATAAGAACATATTTTATTTAAAAAGTATTTTATTTCCATAAAACATATACAAAATACCTAACATTCAGAATATATATACAAAAGGGAAAAAGGATAAGCAAACGGTGATCGGTAAAAAGGTAACAGGAAAAAAAGTAACAGTTTTTGCTAGGAAAAAAAGTAACAGTTTTTTGTTTTGTTTTTTATTTAATGAGGTTAATGAGGTCTATAACCTGATTGAGATTGTTTGATCAATTCGTTAGTTTCTAGATAGTCTTGTAGTCTTGTAGTCGAGTGTTTTACATATATTTGATGATTGGGGACTGCTCTATATGAATCGGATTTGGTAGAGTCTTTTCCCTGTTTGTGTAATGGTATAATAAGATTTTATTTCCAGTCTATTGGTAATTTGCCGTCTTTCCATAACTTATTGTTTAAGTTTTGCTCTCAAATATTATGAAATATTTCCCGATTTGCTTTGTTAAAATTCCAACTGTTATGGGTATTGTTTTTGTGTGGTTAAAGGAGTTTTGATAGGTAATTATTAAGTAAATGAGCGAGGCCAGTGTGATAGTAAATGAGGGAGGCCAGTCCAAATTATCAATTAAGGGAGAGTATTATGTCGATATAATTGAGCAGGTGAGAAGGAAACAGTTAATACCAATGTAATTATGTTGTTTTAAGTAACAAGTGTACCTTTGATGTTAAATATGATGTAAGTGTGATAATCTTTTTTAATGACAAGATTATCAACACTAATCCTAATATAATTCAAACTCAATTTCCTACTAAAGTGTTTCTTTATATAAGAAGTGTTACTTTTTTTCCTGTTACTTTTTTTCCGTTACTTTTTTTCCTAAGTGTCTAAGCAAACAGGCAGCAAATACCTATATAAATGCTTCTCCTGAAAAACATAAAACAATTCGGATATCAAATACAAAATTTTCAATAATTTATAGAAAACTCTAATAAATATTCAACTTTGTCTACATTTGCATTTGGTAAAGGTTTAAGGAGAGAAATTTAAAATCGGTTGGTATAATTTATGAAATGGAATACAGATATAAATAGGTATTTGTTAGCACTCTGTGACAAGGATTTGTCGCCGCTTAGGACAGATTTTAATGTCATAGCATTTTTAACAAAGTATTGATTTGATCGGAGTCAAAATCTGGTACGTCTAGATCAGTTCCATGATGAAAATACAAATTATTTTTAAGGTTAAGTGGTGGATGAAAACCTGAGAATACAGTCATTTAATAAAACTGGGCTTAGCAAAGTCTCAGATAAACAAATAACATTTTGATTTAAACATATTTGGTTTAAACATATTTATTCATGTTAATGATACATGAATTAGGACACGCAAACAAGCCATAGGCTTATTAAAATGCGTGTCCTCATCAGAATACAAAAATAACTTGCGAATGAAAACATCATGTAGATAAGCACATTCCGATCATAGGATACAATATAAAATAGTGTTTAATAAGATCACTCATTTAAGAACAATTATTGATCTAACTTAATGTTTACCAAATCTGCCAGTTTGTTCGATGTAGCAATGAATAGATTCCAAAAGTTTAGAATTTTCTCGGATGGTTGCTGTAGGATTTCCAAACATGATAGATTTAATGTCGTACCCACGACTGTAAAAATACATATTATTTCTAAGGGCAACAAAATTACTGCAAATAAAAAAGAAATGTTCAGGGTCTTCATACAAGTGGCCGCATGAACACTCGGGGGTTTCTGAGATATGCCTTAGGAACCTGTGGGAGTTTAGATTTGAGCATTGGAGTCTCAGACGGCTATGGTTTATTTGAGAGGTTCTAGAGCCTTGATTTAAGTCAAAGTGGATATCGTTGTGTTGGGGAAAAACCGGCTTTATAATTAATCATGTTATTTTCATTTTTTTTTTCTGGCGGAATAGAATTCCAATCAACAATGGTTCTTGGTATGAAAGTCTTTTTATAATGAGATGTCCGACAACTCAAAGTTTTAAGTTTATTTGCATATCTAAAATCCCGATGCGTTGGATCACCTAATGTGGGCGGCACAAGTTCATTTAGATAAGTCGGTGTTAAGTTATTTACCATTTTGTAGAAAAATGACAGTCGTTGTTGATAAACATATTTCATTTTTTAACACATGAAATGGGATTGGCAAACAAGCACAAGCTTATATAAATGCCTCTCCCGAACATGAACATAGTTACAAAGCATATGCAAGAAGTCAATTACAAATGAATAAATAACTAAGTATTGTTACCACACGTTTGCTTATTGAAAAGTACATGGTATACGAATGTTGAACTTAAGTTTTATCAAATCGCTTTGAAAATTTAATTAAATAATGAACAGAGTCTATTAAACTTTGATTTGTTTTTGTGTCAACATTTCGGTTACCATATAATATTGAATGTATCTTAAAGCCATTTTGATAAAAGAACAATAGATAAAATTTTAGTGACTGTACCCTGCTGCAAATAAATCCGTTTTGCTTGTTAACCGAACCAGATTCTTTAAAAAACATTAAACTATATTTAAACCATTTAAACACAACACTTTTCACAACAAGACAGTTATTTACAAAATGAAATGTGATATATCCAAATCTTAAGGAAAAAGGATCAGCAAACAGGCTATAGTAGTCTATATAAATGCTTCTCCTAAGATAAACTTACAGAAAAATAATGTGACTACATTTATGGAAAATACAAGAAAAAGAACACGATAAATTAAACTAAAATTTGCATTTGGTACCTTATGGACATTGGAAGCTAAGAAAAACGATTGGTATCATTTATGTTATAATAAACTGATTTTATTAAAGTGTCGTTTTCAATCGGCTGTGACAAAGGTATTCATTCAATCTAATAGAATTTAAGAATATGTATCTTGGTATGTACTTCAAATCCGATATACATTGATTCTCAGAGAAAGGGGCAAATTCCACTTTTCAGGTTTCCCGCACATTTTATCACAAAACCTATTTACCCCACAGGTTAAAAACGACTTGGTTACAACCTTGGACATCAGTCAAACTAAATTCTAATATGAAGTACCTATTTAATCATTACGTTTGTATAAATCAGGGTCTATATACCCGAAAAAATTGCCCTTTTCGCTGTCCCGTTAACTGATCTCATAACTTGACATTTAATTGTGAATTTATTTCAATGCTTAAGCCTGATTGTAAGCTTATGCTACGTTAATAAGTAGCTTTCTGACGCTATTAAATTGACTTGAATTCAATATTTGTATTCATATTTTTAAAAAATCACAAAATTCCTTGTCCCTAAAACTACCGTCAGATACGTTAAACAATTTCCAGTCCACATACATTTCAAAGAATGTGGAAAATTTTAGATCGTATTTAACCATTATGTAGCATGAATTCCATAATATTGATTGTCATTGGCACTTTAAGTTAAGTAAAGTCATATCTCAACAGATAAATTAAAATGTATATTTTATGAGCTATGTTACATTTAAATTGCATCAGATACGTTAACCTTTTGCCGGTATTCATGCAATTTCTGAGATAGATAAATGATTCGGAGACTTGCAATATTGATGAATAGAACAAAAGGAACACGCTGGTTCATGGGATATCTTTACGGCATAATTTCTGTTGAAGAAAGTTTCAAAAGTCGTTTACATGCATCAAATACGTTTTTGTCAGATACGTTAACTAATGTGAATCATTTATGTTTTATTAGAAAACCTTGATTATCTCGACAGCAATCCGATTGATTCCGACTGTAAGACCATGCCACTTCAGTTCAGATACATTTTGGCGGGAATGAAGACCTGTTGTGATAGTGAATCGTGGTAGAACATTGGAACGCAAAACTGGTTACATGTTACTTTTCACAATTGTATTTCCTTCATGCGTTCGAATCAATGAAATTTAGCAATAAAAACCTATCATAATTATCCGTGCATTTCTTATTTATATGACACAATACCGATGCGTTTGCTCTGTAACGAATGAATGATGAAATCCTGCATATAACGTATTTGATGATATGTTAACGTAACTGATGTTAAAAAGCTGAAACTACGTGACAAACTTTCCATGGAACAAATGCATTTAAAGGCTTATTTTAGAGCTGTCACAGCAATGAATACATCTCACTTACTAATTTGTGTATGTTCTTTCAACAACACTTGCACAAGACATACAACGTATCTGATGTTTAATTAACGTATCTGATGAAACAGTTAACGTATCTGATGAAATAAATAACGTATCTGATGGCATAGTTATCATACTTGTTCTCAGGAAAATGAAATTGTATAATCACATGTAAAAGATTCCATAAATGTTGAAAACAAAGACTCATTTCTATAAAATAATTATGCCATAATTGTCTCTCACTTAGACACCCGTGGAGCATATAACGTATTTGATTATTGTTTAACGTATCTTATGAATCAGATACGTGAATTATATGTGCCATTATGTGGACAAGCAAATTGAAGAAAATTAAGTTAGGCTCTTTTTGGGACATAGTGCTTTGAAATGACAAGATTGATTTAAGTTACATTTAATTGGGTCACATTGTTTATATGTGTGATAAAGTATTTGATACATCTTCGATCAGAAAAGTGTTCATTTAATATTTTCGTATGACAAAATAAACTTCGAATCAAAATCACATTTCCACAAATATATCTAAGTATGTAGTTCAATCCCGGTATAGAATCGCCCCCTTTAAATATATCTAAGTATGTACATCAAACCCGGTATAGAATCGCCCCCTTTAAATGTATCTAACTATGTTCTTCAAATCCAGAATGGAATCGCCCCCTTTAGATAAATATAAGTATGTAGTTCAATCCCGGTATAGAATCGCCCCCTTTAAATATATATAAGTATGTAGTATAATCCCGGTATAGAATCGCCCCCTTAAATTTTTCCAAGTATGTACATCTAACCCAAAATAGAATCGCCCCCTTCAAATATATCTAAGTATGTACATCAAACCCAGAATAGAATCGCCCCCTTTAAATATATCTAAAGTATGTACATCAAACCCGGTATAGAATCGCCCCCTTATGAAAGTATGTAACTATGTACATCAAACCCGGTATAGAATCGCCCCCTTTAAAGGTATCTAAGGATGTACAGCAAACCCGGTGTAGAATCGCCCCCTTTAAATGTATCTAACTATGTTCTTCAAACCCAGAATAGAATCGCGCCTTTAAATATATCTAGGTATGTAGTTCAATCCCGGTATAGAACCACCCCTTTAAATGTATCTAAGTATGTACATCTAACCCAGAATAGAATCGCCCCCTTTAAATATATATAAGTATGTACATCAAACCGGGTATAGAATCGCCCCCTTTAAATGTATCTAAGTATGTACATCAAACCCGGTATAGAATCATGTACAACAAACCCAGAATAAAATCGCCCCTATAAATGTTTATCAGTCAAGATTCTCCTAAATTATCCTAATTACATAGGACGCATACCAGGTTGTTTAACGTATATTATATATATATATATATCTTCATTGTAACGTTGAAATCAAATCATTTGATGCATAAGGGTCACACAAGTGGTCAACTATTCTAAAGCTGCAGTTTTTCGGTTCGCTATATGATACAAGTAGTAAAATGTTGCGTTTTTGTTACAGCTGCGTAAGTTAGTTTGTTTACTTATACGCGTATCCAAGTGCAAATGTCATTTAATTTTGGTTGCCTTTAACAAAGTAGCAATGCATCGGATTGTGTTGATATTTTGCAACAGATGTGTAGATTCATTTTGTGTAAAAACATATTCCATGTCACATATAACAGAAACAGTTTTGGCAGGACATTGAAGTGAGAAAATGAATAAATTTGAGAACGTCATTTTTTATTTCTGTACATGCACTTTATTACTGACCATCAGCATATAAGTCATATCTGTTTTTATGCCTTAACTCGATGTAACTGTACTGAACTTATTTCAATAGAAATTTTACATAATCGGAATTTCAAAATTATCAATTACCTATTCTGTCTACTCTATCATGCCAAATTTTGACAGTATGTATGAGACTAGACAAATCTAAAAATTAGTTTCAGATGGGTATTTTAACATATGAACAATGGTTGATTAATTGTTGATGTGTTTGATGGATGTCTAAACCCAGTTTACATGATAAGTGCACTATGATAAGAACTTAGAATACGCAGCTTGGTTTTTTTTGTATTTCTTGTATGTTATTTATGCCTGTAGTCATACCTGTACACAAGAGTCATCAGAAAACGATGTACACTTGAAGCAGTCTTGTCGGGAATAGCACCAACTTCAACCCATCTTGTGAGATACTCTGTCGCGACGATGATGTACTTCTGGCCAGAAGCTGTCTCCTTCAGGGGGCCGATCAGGTCTACTCCCCAACGGTGGAAGAGGTTCCTCACAGGCACAGGGTGGAGGCTGGAGACTTGAGGCTTGTTGTTGGGGTTGGCCTTTTGGCATCTGGCGCAGGTCTTGCAGTAATCCCGTACGTCAGCAGCCATGCTCTTCCACCAGAAAGGACCAGACACCTTCGCAATGGTCGCATTGGTGCCAAAATGGCAACCTCCGACGACGTTTGCGTGCAGTTCCTCTATGATCTTCATCTTCTCATCCTTCCCGACGACTCTCTGCTTCTTGCCCTGGTGGCCCAAATGATAGAGAACTCTATCGACCACGGTGAAGGAACTGGCCTTCTCTCGTAGACGCCTCTTCATGTCCTTGCTGTGGTCTTCAGGGTACTTTCCGGAAACTAGGTACTCCGTAAGTGCAGACATCTCAAGAGACTCCATGGTGAAATTTCTGAATGCGTTTGTGTTAAGATGCGTGGATATCAGACACTGAGGAATGATGCTCAGGTAATCCGAATCAACAGTATATATAGTGGACACTGGCTTCCTTCACATTGCCATTGGCTCTACTACATGTGCCCCTCTAGACCCTGACCCTGCCTGGGCCTTGGTGACATACATTGACACGGACATGTCCATCATTTGATTACAATTGCTCTCTGGGTCATTACGATCCTTGACACATGCAGGTTCCTCTGTTTGATGTAAAATGTCGTTAGTGGACATTTTAATTTCAAAATTCATCTCTTACCGGGCATAGCTGCATCAATTCCATTTAACAAACCCGTTCGCATCTTGTTATGGTGTCTTTCTGTGGTTCAAGGTTCAAATCAGCTACACTTGAAGCGCTAATTAAATTTTGGATGTAAGTAAGTACAGGTAAGTAACAGTAGTTCCGTGTTCACCATCACATTTTGCAGATTCATATTTTGTTTAATACGGAGGTTCTTCCTGTTTTATCGGGAGTCTTTTGTAAGAAAAACAATTGTTAAAGATTAATATCTTCAACTTTTAGAATAAAAATATCCACATTCTAGCAACAAACACTGGTTTTAATTTTCCTTAATTATTTCTTTCTGTTTCAAAAATTTGGTTGTTTTAAAGTTTTTTTTGTATAGATAGATTATTCCAAGCATCTTTGTTCATAAGTGTCCTTCAAGTTTGTATGACAAAAGTGCATTGTGTACTTCATGCATTTTTGGCTAATCGGTTGGTTTTCATTCAGATATCAGATTTTGCACCAAACTGACAAGTTGCTATTGATATTTATTTTTTTGTCCCTTTTTAATAACATTCATCACAAATGTTATGCTCATAAGTAGCACGTTTATGTGGTTTAAACGTATTGATTCCATGAAAAGATACATGAACTGGATTGGTCAACAAGCTCGTGTGAGCTTATGTGAAGACCGCTCCAACAACAAAATATATGAACATGATCATGACAAGAGCGACATATAGTAAACATGGTGTCTAAGAATTATAATACAGGTAGTAAAACTGAAAATAAGTTCATTATAGATTGGAGATGATGGCTGAATACATGTTTGATATCCGCAGTCAGTATCATACGTGTTCAGTCAAAACGTTTAGTTTCGATTATAAATAGATGTACTGATTTTAGAATTTCAGATTGGGTAACAGTGTTCAAAGATGGGTGGCCATATAAAATTGTTTCTTATGAAAAGCCATTTGTATAATAGAATTTGTTGGATCTAACTTAATCGAATCTTGAACAGACGAAAAAGTAATGAAGTGCGTCCTCAGTGGCATGGCCGCAAGAGCAATCTGCTTTGTCAGATATATGTCTGTTAAATTTATCAGCATTGAGATCGCTACACCCCAACCGTAGACGACAGTGAAGGATTTGACAACGCCTTGAGCCTAGATTTAGATCAAAGTGAATATTCTTATTTCTTCAAATTAATGCAGTTTTGAAAGCATTGACGCCAGTAAGGGATTTAACATGTTCGGGTAAAGCATTCCAGAGAATTACAGAGTCTGGTAAGAATGAGTTTTTATATAAAACCGTGCGGCATTGGATCCTCCCGAATGTTTCATAGTTCATTATTAGCACAAGAAGAACAATTTGAGTTTCCAAATAGGACCATATTTATTTAGCCAACATATATGGTTGTTTATTTGTGTTGATGTTCTAAGATGACTTAAAGGTAATAGATGATACAAGAAATAAAAATAATGAAAAAAAACCCAGTAGTTGCATTTATTTTTACACAGTAACTTCTTTTCATATTTACTCTTCCTCTGCTTGATAACGACACAGGAATCTGTATCGAAACGTCGCATACAATGAACAAATAAGTTGTCATCCATATATTCCTCAGCATTATTGTACACATTACTTTTCTCAATTACAGTTTGTTTCATGTGAAAACGATCAATAGTCTATCGAATTTGACAATGACTATTTGACAATGAGGATGACGGATACTGTGTTGATAACACTTAATTGATGTACAATAGGTTTGGTCATAGAGCGGATATAAGGCGCCAGACTGTCTCCAAGAAATTGCTGTAAAAACATCTCCACAAAAGGGGACAATCTTACAAGGGGTAAAAATAAACTGCAAATCAACGCTATGACATATGTCATCACAATCTACGACTTTTCATTCAAAGTTCAGTTAGAACATTACTAACATTAGGGAATTAAATTCTCAAAACGCAGAGGGTAAAATATATGCCGATGGCAATTTATCATGTAAAAGTATGTAATCGCCCCGTTTAAATGTTTAAATTTAAACAGTTCTCTTTATTTTTGTTTATCATGTTTTGTACCGGTGAGGTATTCAGATAAGAACATATTTTATTTAAAAAGTATTTTATTTCCATAAAACATATACAAAATACCTAACATTCAGAATATATATACAAAAGGGAAAAAGGATAAGCAAACGGTGATCGGTAAAAAGGTAACAGGAAAAAAAGTAACAGTTTTTGCTAGGAAAAAAAGTAACAGTTTTTTGTTTTGTTTTTTATTTAATGAGGTTAATGAGGTCTATAACCTGATTGAGATTGTTTGATCAATTCGTTAGTTTCTAGATAGTCTTGTAGTCTTGTAGTCGAGTGTTTTACATATATTTGATGATTGGGGACTGCTCTATATGAATCGGATTTGGTAGAGTCTTTTCCCTGTTTGTGTAATGGTATAATAAGATTTTATTTCCAGTCTATTGGTAATTTGCCGTCTTTCCATAACTTATTGTTTAAGTTTTGCTCTCAAATATTATGAAATATTTCCCGATTTGCTTTGTTAAAATTCCAACTGTTATGGGTATTGTTTTTGTGTGGTTAAAGGAGTTTTGATAGGTAATTATTAAGTAAATGAGCGAGGCCAGTGTGATAGTAAATGAGGGAGGCCAGTCCAAATTATCAATTAAGGGAGAGTATTATGTCGATATAATTGAGCAGGTGAGAAGGAAACAGTTAATACCAATGTAATTATGTTGTTTTAAGTAACAAGTGTACCTTTGATGTTAAATATGATGTAAGTGTGATAATCTTTTTTAATGACAAGATTATCAACACTAATCCTAATATAATTCAAACTCAATTTCCTACTAAAGTGTTTCTTTATATAAGAAGTGTTACTTTTTTTCCTGTTACTTTTTTTCCGTTACTTTTTTTCCTAAGTGTCTAAGCAAACAGGCAGCAAATACCTATATAAATGCTTCTCCTGAAAAACATAAAACAATTCGGATATCAAATACAAAATTTTCAATAATTTATAGAAAACTCTAATAAATATTCAACTTTGTCTACATTTGCATTTGGTAAAGGTTTAAGGAGAGAAATTTAAAATCGGTTGGTATAATTTATGAAATGGAATACAGATATAAATAGGTATTTGTTAGCACTCTGTGACAAGGATTTGTCGCCGCTTAGGACAGATTTTAATGTCATAGCATTTTTAACAAAGTATTGATTTGATCGGAGTCAAAATCTGGTACGTCTAGATCAGTTCCATGATGAAAATACAAATTATTTTTAAGGTTAAGTGGTGGATGAAAACCTGAGAATACAGTCATTTAATAAAACTGGGCTTAGCAAAGTCTCAGATAAACAAATAACATTTTGATTTAAACATATTTGGTTTAAACATATTTATTCATGTTAATGATACATGAATTAGGACACGCAAACAAGCCATAGGCTTATTAAAATGCGTGTCCTCATCAGAATACAAAAATAACTTGCGAATGAAAACATCATGTAGATAAGCACATTCCGATCATAGGATACAATATAAAATAGTGTTTAATAAGATCACTCATTTAAGAACAATTATTGATCTAACTTAATGTTTACCAAATCTGCCAGTTTGTTCGATGTAGCAATGAATAGATTCCAAAAGTTTAGAATTTTCTCGGATGGTTGCTGTAGGATTTCCAAACATGATAGATTTAATGTCGTACCCACGACTGTAAAAATACATATTATTTCTAAGGGCAACAAAATTACTGCAAATAAAAAAGAAATGTTCAGGGTCTTCATACAAGTGGCCGCATGAACACTCGGGGGTTTCTGAGATATGCCTTAGGAACCTGTGGGAGTTTAGATTTGAGCATTGGAGTCTCAGACGGCTATGGTTTATTTGAGAGGTTCTAGAGCCTTGATTTAAGTCAAAGTGGATATCGTTGTGTTGGGGAAAAACCGGCTTTATAATTAATCATGTTATTTTCATTTTTTTTTTCTGGCGGAATAGAATTCCAATCAACAATGGTTCTTGGTATGAAAGTCTTTTTATAATGAGATGTCCGACAACTCAAAGTTTTAAGTTTATTTGCATATCTAAAATCCCGATGCGTTGGATCACCTAATGTGGGCGGCACAAGTTCATTTAGATAAGTCGGTGTTAAGTTATTTACCATTTTGTAGAAAAATGACAGTCGTTGTTGATAAACATATTTCATTTTTTAACACATGAAATGGGATTGGCAAACAAGCACAAGCTTATATAAATGCCTCTCCCGAACATGAACATAGTTACAAAGCATATGCAAGAAGTCAATTACAAATGAATAAATAACTAAGTATTGTTACCACACGTTTGCTTATTGAAAAGTACATGGTATACGAATGTTGAACTTAAGTTTTATCAAATCGCTTTGAAAATTTAATTAAATAATGAACAGAGTCTATTAAACTTTGATTTGTTTTTGTGTCAACATTTCGGTTACCATATAATATTGAATGTATCTTAAAGCCATTTTGATAAAAGAACAATAGATAAAATTTTAGTGACTGTACCCTGCTGCAAATAAATCCGTTTTGCTTGTTAACCGAACCAGATTCTTTAAAAAACATTAAACTATATTTAAACCATTTAAACACAACACTTTTCACAACAAGACAGTTATTTACAAAATGAAATGTGATATATCCAAATCTTAAGGAAAAAGGATCAGCAAACAGGCTATAGTAGTCTATATAAATGCTTCTCCTAAGATAAACTTACAGAAAAATAATGTGACTACATTTATGGAAAATACAAGAAAAAGAACACGATAAATTAAACTAAAATTTGCATTTGGTACCTTATGGACATTGGAAGCTAAGAAAAACGATTGGTATCATTTATGTTATAATAAACTGATTTTATTAAAGTGTCGTTTTCAATCGGCTGTGACAAAGGTATTCATTCAATCTAATAGAATTTAAGAATATGTATCTTGGTATGTACTTCAAATCCGATATACATTGATTCTCAGAGAAAGGGGCAAATTCCACTTTTCAGGTTTCCCGCACATTTTATCACAAAACCTATTTACCCCACAGGTTAAAAACGACTTGGTTACAACCTTGGACATCAGTCAAACTAAATTCTAATATGAAGTACCTATTTAATCATTACGTTTGTATAAATCAGGGTCTATATACCCGAAAAAATTGCCCTTTTCGCTGTCCCGTTAACTGATCTCATAACTTGACATTTAATTGTGAATTTATTTCAATGCTTAAGCCTGATTGTAAGCTTATGCTACGTTAATAAGTAGCTTTCTGACGCTATTAAATTGACTTGAATTCAATATTTGTATTCATATTTTTAAAAAATCACAAAATTCCTTGTCCCTAAAACTACCGTCAGATACGTTAAACAATTTCCAGTCCACATACATTTCAAAGAATGTGGAAAATTTTAGATCGTATTTAACCATTATGTAGCATGAATTCCATAATATTGATTGTCATTGGCACTTTAAGTTAAGTAAAGTCATATCTCAACAGATAAATTAAAATGTATATTTTATGAGCTATGTTACATTTAAATTGCATCAGATACGTTAACCTTTTGCCGGTATTCATGCAATTTCTGAGATAGATAAATGATTCGGAGACTTGCAATATTGATGAATAGAACAAAAGGAACACGCTGGTTCATGGGATATCTTTACGGCATAATTTCTGTTGAAGAAAGTTTCAAAAGTCGTTTACATGCATCAAATACGTTTTTGTCAGATACGTTAACTAATGTGAATCATTTATGTTTTATTAGAAAACCTTGATTATCTCGACAGCAATCCGATTGATTCCGACTGTAAGACCATGCCACTTCAGTTCAGATACATTTTGGCGGGAATGAAGACCTGTTGTGATAGTGAATCGTGGTAGAACATTGGAACGCAAAACTGGTTACATGTTACTTTTCACAATTGTATTTCCTTCATGCGTTCGAATCAATGAAATTTAGCAATAAAAACCTATCATAATTATCCGTGCATTTCTTATTTATATGACACAATACCGATGCGTTTGCTCTGTAACGAATGAATGATGAAATCCTGCATATAACGTATTTGATGATATGTTAACGTAACTGATGTTAAAAAGCTGAAACTACGTGACAAACTTTCCATGGAACAAATGCATTTAAAGGCTTATTTTAGAGCTGTCACAGCAATGAATACATCTCACTTACTAATTTGTGTATGTTCTTTCAACAACACTTGCACAAGACATACAACGTATCTGATGTTTAATTAACGTATCTGATGAAACAGTTAACGTATCTGATGAAATAAATAACGTATCTGATGGCATAGTTATCATACTTGTTCTCAGGAAAATGAAATTG
This sequence comes from Steromphala cineraria, assembly GCA_916613615.1. Classification (NCBI taxonomy): domain Eukaryota; kingdom Metazoa; phylum Mollusca; class Gastropoda; order Trochida; family Trochidae; genus Steromphala; species Steromphala cineraria. Next base: position 46,989,598 of record OU744724.1, read on the forward strand.
TATAATCACATGTAAAAGATTCCATAAATGTTGAAAACAAAGACTCATTTCTATAAAATAATTATGCCATAATTGTCTCTCACTTAGACACCCGTGGAGCATATAACGTATTTGATTATTGTTTAACGTATCTTATGAATCAGATACGTGAATTATATGTGCCATTATGTGGACAAGCAAATTGAAGAAAATTAAGTTAGGCTCTTTTTGGGACATAGTGCTTTGAAATGACAAGATTGATTTAAGTTACATTTAATTGGGTCACATTGTTTATATGTGTGATAAAGTATTTGATACATCTTCGATCAGAAAAGTGTTCATTTAATATTTTCGTATGACAAAATAAACTTCGAATCAAAATCACATTTCTTCCTTTTCTGTAATGGCAGCCAGTCTATATGAACACGGCGAATTGAAGGATATGATCTAGCAAGCTATTCCAGTTTAAGGGTTGACCATAAGGTATGACAAGAGGTTTTAATAGCATAACCTGTATAACGTATCTGACGATAACGGAAATTGATAGGTCATATTCAAGTACATGTAAAATTTTAATCAACGCACTTTTGGGGGTCCCAATAACAAATCATCAAACTGGAGGTATGTTGGTGTCGCATTAAACCAACATATTGCTGTTTATGCAAATTTATTTTTCTGAAAGTAGAACTCAGCAATTTGCCCCTTTATCTGAGAATTAATGTATAGAATCGCCCCCTTTAAATGTCTAGAAGCTTGTAGAACAAACCCAGAATAGAATCGCCCCCTTTAAATGTATCCATAACTATGTACTTCAAACCCGGTATAGAATCGCCCCCTTATGAAAGTATCTAAGTATGTACATCAAACCCGGTATAGAATCGCCCCCTTTAAATGTATCTTACTATGTACTTCAAACCCAGAATAGAATCGCCCCCTTTAAATATATCTAAGTATGTACATCAAACCGGGTATAGAATCGCCCCCTTTAAATGTATCTTAGTATGTATAACAAACCCGGTATAGAATCGCCCCCTTTAAATGTATCTATGTTCTTCAAACCCAGAATGGAATCGCCCCCTTTAGATAAATCTAAGTATGTAGTTCAATCCCGGTATAGAATCGCCCCCTTTAATAACATCTAAGTACGAGTATGTACATCAAACTCGGTAAAGAATCGCCCCCTTTAAATGTATCTAAGTATGTACATCAAACCCGGTGTAGTATCGCCCCCTTTAAGGGAATCTAAGTATGTTCTTCAAACCTAGAATAGAATCGCCCCCTTTAATGTATCTAGGTATGTAGTTCAATCCCAGTATAGAACCACCCCTTTAAATGTATCTAAGTATGTACATCAAACCCAGAATAAAACCATCCCTTTAAATGTATCTATAACTATGTACATCAAACCCATAATAGAATCGCCCCCTCATGAAAGTATCTAACTATGTACATCAAACCCGGTATAGAATCGCCCCCTTTAAATGTATCTAAGTATGTACATCAAACCCGGTATAGAATCGCCCCCTTTAAATGTATCTAACTATGTTCTTCCAACCCAGAATGGAATCGCCCCCTTTAAATATATCTAAATATGTAGTTCAATCCCGGTATAGAATCGCCCCCTTTAAATATATCTAAGTGTGTACATCAAACCCGGTATAGAATCGCCCCTTTCAAATATATCTAAGTATGTACATTAAACCCAGAATAGAATCGCCCCCTTTAAATATATCTAAGTATGTACATCAAACTCGGTAAAGAATCGCCCCCTTTAAATGTATCTAAGTATGTACATCAAACCCGGTGTAGTATCGCCCCCTTTAAAAGAATCTAAGTATGTTCTTCAAACCTAGAATAGAATCGCCCCCTTTAATGTATCTAGGTATGTAGTTCAATCCCAGTATAGAACCACCCCTTTAAATGTATCTAAGTATGTACATCAAACCCAGAATAAAACCAACCCTTTAAATGTATCTATAACTATGTACATCAAACCCATAATAGAATCGCCCCCTCATGAAAGTATCTAACTATGTACATCAAACCCGGTATAGAATCGCCCCCTTTAAATGTGTCTAAGTATGTACATCAAACCCGGTATAGAATCGCCCCCTTTAAATGTATCTTACTATGTTCTTCCAACCCAGAATGGAATCGCCCCCTTTAAATATATCTAAGTATGTAGTTCAATCCTGGTATAGAATCCCCCCCTTTAAATATATCTAAGTATGTACATCAAACCCGGTATAGAATCGCCCTCTTTAAATGTATCTATGTTCTTCAAACCCAGAATGGAATCGCCCCCTTTTGATAAATCTAAGTATGTAGTTCAATCCCGGTATAGAATCGCCCCCTTTAATTACATCTAAGTACGAGTATGTAGTTCAATCCCGGTATAGAATCGCCCCCTTAAATTTTTCCAAGTATGTACATCTAACCCAGAATAGAATCGCCCCCTTCAAATATATCTAAGTATGTACATCAAACCCAGAATAGAATCGCCCCCTTTAAATATATCTAAGTATGTACATCAAACCCGGTATAACACCACCCCTTTAACTGTATCTAAGTATGTACATCAAACCCAGAATAAAACCATCCCTTTAAATGTATCTAAGTATGTACATCAAACCCATAATAGAATCGCCCCCTCATGAAAGTATCTAACTATGTACATCAAACCCGGTAAAGAATCGCCCACTTTAAATGTATCTAACTATGTTCTTCCAACCCAGAATGGAATCGCCCCCTTTAAATATATCTAAGTATGTAGTTCAATCCCGGTATAGAATCGCCCCCTTTAAATATATCTAAGTATGTACATCAAACCCGGTATAGAATCGCCCCCTTTAAATGTATCTAACTATGTTCTTCAAATCCAGAATGGAATCGCCCCCTTTAGATAAATATAAGTATGTAGTTCAATCCCGGTATAGAATCGCCCCCTTTAAATATATATAAGTATGTAGTATAATCCCGGTATAGAATCGCCCCCTTAAATTTTTCCAAGTATGTACATCTAACCCAAAATAGAATCGCCCCCTTCAAATATATCTAAGTATGTACATCAAACCCAGAATAGAATCGCCCCCTTTAAATATATCTAAAGTATGTACATCAAACCCGGTATAGAATCGCCCCCTTATGAAAGTATGTAACTATGTACATCAAACCCGGTATAGAATCGCCCCCTTTAAAGGTATCTAAGGATGTACAGCAAACCCGGTGTAGAATCGCCCCCTTTAAATGTATCTAACTATGTTCTTCAAACCCAGAATAGAATCGCGCCTTTAAATATATCTAGGTATGTAGTTCAATCCCGGTATAGAACCACCCCTTTAAATGTATCTAAGTATGTACATCTAACCCAGAATAGAATCGCCCCCTTTAAATATATATAAGTATGTACATCAAACCGGGTATAGAATCGCCCCCTTTAAATGTATCTAAGTATGTACATCAAACCCGGTATAGAATCATGTACAACAAACCCAGAATAAAATCGCCCCTATAAATGTTTATCAGTCAAGATTCTCCCCTTAAATGTATTGTATTCAGTTTAACCGTTAATTCTCCCTTCTAGATTCGTAGAGAACTAAGTTACTATATAAACGCTATATTAAGTCATTATTTTTATCAAAATATTAGTCAAATTATCTCAAATATCAATCATCACAACTTATTTTTCTATCTCAGTAAATGAATAAGTTCAACATTCATTTTGAAGATAAAAACACAAGGCAGCAAAGGGGGGGAGATTTTATTCTGAGGGGGGCGAGAAATATTTCCGCCGGGGGGCGATTTCATACCGGAATAAAATCTCCGGGGGAGGATTTGTACCGGTATAAAATCGCCGGGGGGAGATTTTATACGGGGGCGAATTTATACCGGGACACCGGCTCTCAGCCGGTTCCGAGCAAATCAAGCGCACCCGTTTCAATAAAGAGGCCGTTCAAGACCTCGATATCAACCCTCTAGAAGGTGGAAGAAGAAAAGCATAGTTACAAAATCTACAGTAACACATTTAGGAGTGTACACGAAAGAAGGTGTATGAACAGAGAAGCGACAACAAATCGTACAAACTTCGCTTTATACAAAGAAAAGGATAAAGGACAGAGATAATAACTGTGGCATTCAAAGTTTATCCTAGTCAAGACACGTCAATTCACGGGAGAGAGTAAGTACACAAGTACTTGGGGCATGGATATTGCTCATATACTATATATAACAAGGCTTTCCAACCGGCATTTTGATCCCGAAATATAAACATAATTACAACGTCGCGACCTTTTGACAATATTTTGAACACTTCCGTCGTGCGATGACGCCGTAAGAATGCCCTGAAATACTTAAACGCTAATTAGTTCTAATTATGAAGGTGACATATGTATAAGATCAATGTCGAATGAAAGATAAGGCATTTGGAAACACGTTATAAGTGATATGTAACTGATTACAAGAAAGCCTGTGACTTTCTGTGTAAACAAGCTGAGAAGGCGTATACCCTATTAAAAAATTCCTTTGTCGATTTAGATCCCTTCCCATTAATACATTTTTCAAAATATTCAATGGTAAAATTCAACCAATCTTGCTCTAGGGATCAGAAATATGGGGAACGATGTATCCACAGGAACCCGATATCGTAAATAAAATGTAGGTAAAATGTGGGTAAGAAAGATCCGTTCCTATATGTATATAGAGTAAAGGAATAAAGGCATCCATGTTGCCGATCTCGACTCGCTTCCTAGTTAAGTCAAAATTATCGCTTCAAATCGGTGACATCTCATTCACATACACAAGAATCTCTTAGTTATACATTTCTCAGCAAAACTTAGCTTGTTTCAAACACATGTCACCCTTCAAATAACTTTTATATCTATTTATATTCGCAAATCGACCGCAGAAACCTCTGGGGTGAACGTTACTCCGCAGCAAATGCCTCTCGGGCGATCTGATTGGTCCGTTAGGCGAACTCATTTAAAGAATCGCTTTACAAACAAAACGGCGTGGTTTGGACAGTGCAATGTTTCGGAAATGATTTCGCTGTCAATTTCTGATCAGAAGATTGCTTTGTCTTTAGTAGAAAATGAACATTCTGTTGTTTTCATTGGCCAGACAGGCACCTGTAATACTGTCTTGATTGTTTAATTAAAAATTGAAAGAAAGTGTATATGAACATGTCAAAACTCTTCACGACTGGGCTTGGCTCAGTGATGTACGTTTGACCGAAGTTGAATTGCCAAACTTTCTGTCCAGTGATGAGGTAAAACATAAGAGTGATTCTCTACAGTTATTCATCTAAATATCAACGTCAAATATCTAAACTATTAATTTCTGATGTTTCATTCTGACATTTTGTGTTTTTCAGTTTTCAGTGTCATGAACAACATCCTCAATTATCAGGGTGTAGGTTTATTCGTAGATAAAAAAACTGAATACCAGTGCTATAATTTTAGTCCACCGGCCAATAGGGGTCCCCATGCACCCCCCCCCCAAGGCAGAACGAGACTAACATTTTTTGAAGCCTTGACATGTCTATTAAGCAAATCTGAATGTTAACAGTGTATAAACTGGGATGAACTTTGTCATTTTTACATATGTTCATGGGTACCCCCATCAGCGATATTTTCTCTGAAGCGACACACTAAAAGGTGGATATCATCATATCTCCAGTTCTAATTATCATAGAACCATAATCTTGGTATCTAAATGTATGTTTTTTAGGTCATAGAAGCCATTAGTGGACCTTTCAGACAGCCAGCATTTGTCCATTTTAAGAAATTTGAGTTTTTTAATTCGCAAAAGCTCGTGATTTATGACCGATTTTTTGACATTTCTATTTTCACCAACCAGTTAATGAAAACCAATATTTACATTCTGAGTAATAAATGTAGCATAAGGAGAACTAATAACATTTATTTGTACTTATTTGGCACCTTATAAGGATCCAAAAGCATACATAAGGAGCTAATGATCGATATTCTACTCTCACTACTATCGTAGAAACACACAGACATTGACTTGGAGGAACCCAATCCTTTTTGTATTTTGAGTTAGCTAGCTGGTTGGTTAGTTAGCCATTTGGACTTAAAAGTTATAGATTAAAAGGCAACAAAGAAAAAGAATCCACACATGCATTCCTTCATTACAAACATTACAATGATTTTGCATCAAAATACATCCTGGGTTGTTTGATTCAGCTGATCTCTGTACATCACAAATCTAACACATGTCATCATCGCTATCATAGAAATGAGAGGTCGCATCATCATTCTCATCTTCATCATCATCATCATCATCATCAGAGCTGCCATCTGGCTGCGCCTGTATGTCGATCAACTGCTCAGGTAGAGCCCTGCAATCAAACCACAATGGCTCCAGCTTGCCATCAACAAGAGTTCAACCATGATTCTCATTGGCAGCAGGAATATCAGGGTTTGGAACATGTGATTTCTTTCATACAGCAACCTGGTAATTGACATGCTGTATGTGTTGTTCCAAACTTTTGCGACATGGTGGCACCTTGCTCATGTCCATGTTCCACGATTTTCCTCAAAACCATAGTCGTTCAGTTTCTCTGGTGAACCCTCCAAGAAACGGAGGAGGACAAGAGAACACACATCAACATGCCTGAGATCAGTGTGTGTTATTCATGTTCCAGGATTGAAAACAGACAGTTATGGTGATATAAAGACTTTATCTTCCACTGCAGATGCAGAGGAAACACTGTCTAAGCTACAGGAAATAAAAAGGAGGAGACTTGCTGAACCATTAACCTCAACATACAGAATGACAAATATCTGTGCTCAAATTCCTGACAAGTTATTTTCTCATCATGGCTATCGCAGAGAATGCTACCAGAGGTTGACTATGAATTTGAATCGCCTTTCTCAGAAAACCAAGGAACAGAATGCCTCATCTAGAGCCAGAAGACATACTGTTGACAGTATAATCTTCACACCTGAGCGTATATTCTGTAACTCTGATAAACAGAAGAAGATATTAGTAAAAGGATGTTGGACGACTGAGGGGCTTTGTGGGTTGAGTTTGGAGGATGGCAGGATCTTGAACGTAACAAGCTGAAATGAGAAATGATGATCGTTTACTCACGAGAATTAGAGGCAAGGATCTGTTTGCAAGCAAAGCAAAGTACCAACGCTCATGCCGAAAGTTATACTATATTCCAGATCCAAACAGTTGGCGAAGTGAAAATCAAAAACAGAAAAACATACAGCTGGCATTGGAAGACGCTCACAGATCTGCTTTCAACAAAGTATGTGTGGTAATAGAAGACGAGGTCATCAACAGATTGTTGAAACGTATTGATCTGAAGGAACTATACATAGCACACTTGGATGAAACTGATTTTCCCTATCCAGATTACAGAGCCACGAACCTGAAAGATAAACTCCAGACTCATCACAAGTATTCATCTGTTTCATTTTGCCAACTGAGTGAATCTGGACCGCAGTACCATGGGTACATCATGTACAATAGTAACATGAGCATTGATGCTGCTATTAGGAAGGCATATGAACTTGGGTCATCCAATATAATCAAAGAGTCAGGGATGCAGCTGTATGGTGTCATCAACCAAAGCTTAAAAGATGCTGATGAGATTAAATGGCCTCCAAATGTGCTTGATTTGGAATGCAACACAAAGATACCGACAGAACTGGAAATGTTTCTGAGCCTTGTCTTCACAAAACAGACTGTCGCCAAAACAACAAGGCTCAGCGACTAATACAATCAATAGGACAAGACATCTGCCGGGCTGCAACCGGTGGCGAGTGGAAGTTGCCAAAACACATCCTGTTGAGTATGACTCTGAGGCACCTGAGGAGTGAGCAACTTGTGACTATTCTCAATAGGATGGGACATTGTGAGAATTATTCCTACACCTTGGAGATGGAGACTGGCTTAGCTAAAGCAATTGCAGAGACATCAACACTTCTTTCAACACAAATTGTTAGAGCTCCAGAATCCAGAATCCAGATAAGTTTTTCACTCCGAGTTTGACAATTTTGATCCGCTTCTGAATTCCATTACTGGAAAGGATTCTGTTCACACAGCTCGTGGGATAATGCTGCAGGATTTTGCCGGACCTTCAGAGTCTCATTCTGGTCTCCGTGTTGAAATGCCGTCAATAGAAAGAACCAAAGAGCGATCTCTTCAAGAACCAAAGAGCGATCTCTTCATCTTGAGACAGCAGAATTGCCGGAGTGCTACATGACAGTACGTCAAAGCCACAAACTTACTATCACACATGTGACATATTCAGGTGGTGAAGATGCGTTCCATGAGGCTAGCCTGAAGCAAATGTTATGGATCTATGCCAGGAGGAAAGACAACTCCACACAGAAGCATCACAGGTTTCCTTTCCAAGACTGGCAAAAGCCCAGACAGCTTGACATCTATTGACTACTACCCGGTCATTGCGAATCCCATCACAGAATACAAAACTGTACAAGAATGCCTACGATATGCTGAAAGTGCTACCGACGAGGTGCAGCAAAGATTCACTATCACCACATTTGATCTGGGAGTGTATATGAAGGCATATTCTTATTATCTTATCACATGGAACAATCCTGAGAGATACAAAAACCATATCATTCTCATAGGAACATTCCATCTTGAATGTGCATTTATGTGGATGTTGGGTAAGAAGATGGATGGAAGTGGTTTCTCAGATATCCTACTTGAAGCTGGACTCATTGGGTCAGGATCATTGCAAGGTGTTCTTTCGGGGGGAAATTATGACAGGGCACTTCATTGTCACAAAGTTGTAACAGAGGCTTTGGAACAACTTCTCATGAGGCACTACCTTGAGGGTCAGAGTGTTGAAGGACGTTGTAACAAACTGTTCTTCTGATACTATTGAATCAGCAATGAGCAATGATTCAGTTCGAGAATACTTTGACAGATTCTTACATTACTGTGAAGAATGCAGAAAAGGATCCCTTGGAAAGACTGTGCAGCTGTGGCTGTCTTACATGGATCATGTGCGAGTACTTCTGGCTCTGATCCATGCAGTCAAGCACAACAACTTCACCTTGTATGCACACTGCATACATGCCATGACACCCCATTTCTTCAGCTTTGGTGGACAAAACTACGCAAGGTACTTGTGTTTCTTCACAATGCTTCTGTTCAACATAGAATCAAGCCACCCTGGAGCAACAGATTTGCTGAAACAAGGGGAAATCAGTGTTGCACGTTCTTTCATTCCAAGAAACTGCTCAGATGGCAGCTCTGATGATGATGATGATGATGATGAAGATGAGAATGATGATGCGACCTCTCATTTCTATGATAGCGATGATGACATGTGTTAGATTTGTGATGTACAGAGATCAGCTGAATCAAACAACCCAGGATGTATTTTGATGCAAAATCATTGTAATGTTTGTAATGAAGGAATGCATGTGTGGATTCTTTTTCTTTGTTGCCTTTTAATCTATAACTTTTAAGTCCAAATGGCTAACTAACCAACCAGCTAGCTAACTCAAAATACAAAAAGGATTGGGTTCCTCCAAGTCAATGTCTGTGTGTTTCTACGATAGTAGTGAGAGTAGAATATCGATCATTAGCTCCTTATGTATGCTTTTGGATCCTTATAAGGTGCCAAATAAGTACAAATAAATGTTATTAGTTCTCCTTATGCTACATTTATTACTCAGAATGTAAATATTGGTTTTCATTAACTGGTTGGTGAAAATAGAAATGTGAAAAATCGGTCATAAATCACGAGCTTTTGCGACTAAAAAACTCAAATTTCTTAAAATGGACAAATGCTGGCTGTCTGAAAGGTCCACTAATGGCTTCTATGACCTACATACATTTAGATACCAAGATTATGGTTCTATGATAATTAGAACCGGAGATATGATGATATCAACCTTTTAGTGTGTCGCTTCAGAGAAAATATCGCTGATGGGGGTACCCATGAACATATATAAAAATGACAAAGTTCATCCCAGTTTATACACTGTTAACATTCAGATTTGCTTAATAGACATGTCAAGGCTTCAAAAAATGTTAGTCTCGTTCTGCCTTGGGGGGGGTGCATGGGGACCCCTATTGGCCGGTGGACTATTTAACATTGTTTGTATTATGCAAACAAAGGATGTATTTATAAATATTTAAAATACATTATATATATGAAAGATAAGTTTTGAAGGTCTCTTCGAAACTGTTATCTACGAACCTGGTGTCTCTACGAAAAATCGGTCTCTACGAACCTGTTCCCAATTATCAAAACCTTTTGTGAATACTTTTATAAATAGGCTGTTAATTCTGAAATAATGTAAAATTAACATTTACAAAAAAAAGTTTGTCTGAAAATTATTGATGATTGCCAGCATTTTATTCATTAGGTGTACAAGTTAACAAAAATATGCATTTACAGTTTTGGTATAAAAGATTCCAAATTGACATTAATAAAACATAATAATGCTTAAGCTATTTTTTACATAACGTAATTGGTAAAAACCATCAAATCACAATTTCTAGAAAAATATAAACTTATCATTCCACAGATTGTGTTAATAATGTTGATACACTTTTGTATAACACAACGTTGTGGTCGTGTTTCACTTTACTTGAATTAAATTGTTTTACTTGAAATAATTCAATGGTATAATACATCAATTTAAATTTACTGATATGTAAAAGTATAGTATGATTTTTTTTAAATATTTATTATTTTCTTGTAATTATACACAAGAGACAAACAAATCTTAAACCTCTCTTTTTAGCTCATCAGGACTGAAAGTCCAGATGGGCTAATGGCATGGCCCGTCGTCCGGCGTCCGTCCGTCGTCCGGCGTCCGTCCGTCGTCCGGCGTCCGTCCATCGTCCGTCCGTAAACTTTTGACACTTTCGACTTCTCCTCATGAACCATACACATTAGAGAGCTGAAATTGTGTGTACAAGTACCTTAACATATGGAAATTCTAATTTGTAACTTTGGTGACCCTGTGACCCCAAATAGGGTCACAGGGGTCACAACCTTAAAAACCTATTTTCATCTTCTTCTCCAGTTCCAGAAGGACTAGAGAGTTAAAAACGATATGTGCAGACTCCTTGGCCAATGGGGATTCTAAATTGTAGATTTTGTGACCCCATGACCCCAAATAGGGTCACAGGGGTCACAACCTTAAAAACCTATTTTCATCTTCTTCTCCAGTTCTAAAAGGACTAGAGAGTTGAAAGTGATATGTGCAGACTCCTTGGACAATGGGGATTCTAATTTGTAACTTTAGTGAACCTGTGACCCCAAGTAGGGTCACAGGGGTCACAACCTTAAAAACCTATTTTCATCTTCTTCTCCAGTTCTAAAAGGACTAGAGAGTTGAAAGTGATATGTGCAGACTCCTTGGACAATGGGGATTCTAATTTGTAACTTTGGTGAACCTGTGACCCCAAATAGGGTCACAGGGGTCAGAACCTTAAAAACCTATTTTCATCTTCTTATCCAGTACTAAAAGGACTATAGAGTTGAAAATGGTATGTGCAGACTCCTTGGCCAATCAGGATTCTTAATTGTAGATTTCGTGACCCTATGACCCCAAATAGGGTCACAGGGGTCACAACCTTAAAAACCAATTCTCATCATCTTCTCCAGTTCCAAAAGGTCTAGAGAGTTAATATTGATATGTGCAGACTCTTTGGACAATGGGGATTCTAATTTGTAACTTTGTTGACCCTGTGACCCCAAGTAGGGTCACAGGGGTCACAACCTTAAAAAACTATTTTCATCTTCTTCTCAAGTTCCAAAAGGTCTAGAGAGCTGAAATTATATGTGCAGACTCCTTGGCCAATGGGGATTCTAAATTGTAGATTTCGTGACCCCATGACCCCAAATAGGGTCACAGGGGTCACAACCTTAAAAACTTATTTTCATCATCATCTTTAGCTCCTCAAGGTCTATTGAGCTGAAAGATTGCATGTAGACTCCTTGGCCAATTGGGATTCTAAACTGTAGGTTTTGTGACCCCATGACCCCAAATAGGGTCACAGAGGTCACAATCTTAAAAACCTATTTTTCTCCATTAGATGACAGTCGATCTATGGCAAATTTATTCTTCTTGGATATTTTAGTGTGGACTTCTTTCACTGTCTGATATTGGCGATCTAGAAAGTGTTGAATAATAATACATTTGTTTTGTAATTTTTGTATAGGTTTTCTTGCAATAGGTAACATCAGTTTCATTTTTAGCTCATCTTGCCTGTATAAAGCAAACTTGATATGATGCCTGATGAGCTACAGAGCCAATGGCTCTATTTTTTAAATAATGAAATGGAAATTTCCAAATATTAATTCTACAGTGTGTGAAGACAAGCGACTGGGCCGTCACAATCCCCTAGTGCAAAAAATGATTCTACATACCAAAACAAATAATCATTTGACTCTATTGTCACAACCTGGTTTGAAAATGGTGGAACATCAATAAAAATCGCTTTTTAAATTTTTCACGATGTTAAGAAATTATCTTCAGAAATTCGCCCTTACGATTAACATTAACGATTACCACGCCGTTTTGTTTGTAAAGCGATGCTTTAAATGAGTTCGCCTAACGGACCAATCAGATCGCTTTTGGTGCGGAGTAACGTTCACCCCAGAGGTTTCTGCGGTCGATTTGCGAATATAAATAGATATAAAAGTTATTTGAAGGGTGACATGTGTTTGAAACAAGCTAAGTTTTGCTGAGAAATGTATAACTAAGAGATTCTTGTGTATGTGAATGCGATGTCACCGATTTGAAGCGATAATTTTGACTTAACTCGGAAGCGAGTCGAGATCGGCAACATGGATGACTTTATTCCTTTACTCTATATACATATAGGAACGGATCTTTCTTACCCACGTTTTACCTACATTTTATTTACGATATCGGGTTCCTGTGGATGTATCGCCATAATATTGAGAAAGTACATTATAAGTTTTGCAAATTTGTATTGGGTGTTGGTTATCGCTCCCCAAGTAAAGCTGTGCTAGCAGAATGTGGACGATACCCACTCCATATTAATTATCAAACCAGAGTTATATCATATTGGTTACGACTAGTCTATCAGTCAGCAACAAGACATACGAATCATTGTTATAATATGTTGAAAAATCTTGATGATAATGGAGATAAAAACTGGGTATCTTCAGTGAGAACTTTATCCCATTACGGTTTCGCGCATGTATGTATCCAACAAACTGTTGGAGATTGTGATATGTTTTTAAAGATCTTTAAAGGGGGTCAGCGTCCTACCTGCGTCTTCAATAGAAATGTGTCTCTTACTTATCGACTGAGGCTTCGTTAGCTCGTTAGCGAGTCGACTAGCAGCAGAGCTTGCGAGCTCAGCGCAGCGCTAATGAAAACATACGCTGTTAGGAGCTCAGAGCTCGTCATCGCAAGGTGTTTGATAGGCTTATTGTCGTTGATTGATTGAATCAACTTTTTGACATTGAGTTGTTTTTATAACTAAAAACTTCAATGTGTCATCTTTTAAGTGTACACAGGAGATTACTCAATCAACATTGCGTCAAAGGTGTAGAATTATGAACCCGTTTCTGAATTGCCAACAATCTCTTGAGAAATGGAAAGGAAGGCATTGTCAGACTCATTTTTATGAACAGTTTCAATGGTGCAGGTGTCAGTGCAGGTACAGTACATAATTCAAAAAGAATTCGCCGCTTTACGATATTTCATTTGGAATTGTCTAATCTACAATCAAGGATTATAATGCATGTGTATTCAAGAGTTAGATTAGCATGCCAGGTGTGCAGTTTTCAAGAATTAGATTAGCAAGCCAGGTGTGCAGTTACCTGCAGTTACATAATCTCTGCCTGTGTCTAGCCTCAGTTGTCCTCTCATGGCAGCCATGGTCCAGTGCACACTTGTGTCAACAATGCCATCTTTTGCTGAAAATTACCAAGTAAAAAAACCTAATGACACATCAAATCAGTATCACATTGCAAAACATAGAGGTACATAATAATGTACAATAACAATACTTTACAAGATATTCAATCAAGAAGTAACAAGGTTTGAAACCATTTGTCATTTTGACTGCATGTGAAGCCAATATTATTGAAACATCATAAGCTCATGTTTATGATTTGGAAAAGAACATACAGGCAACATGAACTTGGAATAGTATTCAGATGTACTTACTCTGATATCAGTGACTGAAGAAATGCCATTTTAGCTGTTAATGGGCTGTGATTTAACTATTATATCCAGTTGTTTATGTTGAGAGCCGCCATCTTTCCTCCCTCCTTCTTGCATGTGGCTTGTGCAATAGTAACGAGCTAAATATTGCAGAGATTCTGATTTGCTAATGTCTAGCCCAACTTGATTCTGATTGGCTAATGCACAATGCACAGTGCACAGAGTACTTGACTGATGGTTATGCAGAGGGTTTTGATAAAATGTATTATTTTATAGCTTGGAAATTGAATTGTTATTGAATTTGTTCGTGCTGACAATGATAAGTATAAAAGTGTTTTTCTTTTTAAATCTAAAAAATATATTGTAGGTTTATTGTTTAGTGCCACAATTGTTATAATTGTGTTTCTTTTAAGTGACATTTTTACAATCATTTATTTCCTTTATAATTGTTATTCAAGAAGTTTTTCCCTTAATTGATTACTTATGAAAAATAGAAGGTAAGTATCCAATAGACATAAAGATCAATTTTACATTTTACAACCAGGTTTACAATATAAAATTAGTCTTTTGATTAAAAAAGATAAAATTGGAATTAACAAGATAGAAAAACCTGGAAATAGAAGGAAATAGAACCTGTGAGACACTAAGTGATTATTTGTTTTCAAATAAACAGATGTCACTTACTAAGCAACTTCACAAGTTTTGAGTAATTAACAGATAACTGACAAAAGACTAAACCAACAAGCTCGTCAACACATGATGGTCAGTGTAAATGACAGGAAATCACAACTTGAAATAACAACTAATTGTATAACTGATATCCCTTACATAGCAAAATAACAAAGTTAATGACCCTTGAAGTAAATACATTTTAAGGTGGCAATCAACAATGCTGCTTTAAAGAGGGATAATGGATGCTTTTGTCATTGGCTAATACTAAATATTAGCTCCACCCATCTCTATCACTGTAACTAGTTCATTTACATCTTAAACAATGTCGACAAGTTATAACAATGCAAAACATGAAAGTTTTATATACTACAATATCAAACTTCTTTTATGTAGGAGAATAATAAAATTTATTAAAAGTGATAATCCGAATTAAATTTTATAAATCTTATTTCAAATGATTAAAAGGGGAATATCCAAATTATGTGTACAATTCTGTTGTGTTTGATGAATGTGTGATATCCTGATGTTTACTTAAAGAGTCCAACAGCAGGAGATTCAATTTATCTTAAATCTGTAATAACAATCCCTATATGAATAATTTGAATATTGAGATTTGACTTCACAGCTTCTCCTCACAATACTTACTTAGGTTGTTATATATAATTAAAAATATTGATTAAATCTTGTATAAAAAGAAATACAACCTGTGAAACAAAATGTGTTTTCAAATTACCAAGTGTTGCTTATGAAGCAACTTAACATGTTGAGAAATTAACAGATAATTAACATGGTATTAACTCTTTAAGATCACAACCTTAGTTTAAGACTTGAAATAACATTTTATTTGGTGACTGATGTCCCTACCTAAACAAACAAACTTAACGACCCATGAAGTGATTACAAGGTAGCAATCAACAAGGCTGGTTTAAGAGATGGACAGTGGATGTTTTTCCCCTGCTTATTATTGAACCATAATACATTTGCTCCACCTATTTTTATCCCCCGCAACAACAAAGTTGCGGGGGGTATTAAAATGGGTACCGCCCATCCGTCCGTCCGTCCGTCCGTTACACTTTGTGTCCGGCTCATTACTTTCTAACTTATCAACCATTTCAATTCAAATTCATCATGGACATGAAGAAACATGTAATAATGTGTCATGAGAAATTTTTTCTGAAAATCTACATAAAATATTAGGATTTTGGAGAAAAAGTGGTAAATTTTGTAAGAAATCTGTTACAAGTCCCGTCCGGCTCACAACTTCTAAACTAATCATCACATATTGATCAAATTTGATATGAAGATACATAATCATCTGAAGGTGTGTCATGAAGAACAATTTTGAAAATATTTTTATAAAATTTTGGCCTTTTTTGGCAAAAAATGAGGACTCTGTTGGAAAACTGTTACAAGTCCTGTCCGGCTCATAACTTCTAAACTAATCATCACATATTGATCAAATTTGATATGAAGATACATAATCATCTGAAGGTGTGTCATGAAGAACAATTTTGAAAATATTTTTATAAAATTTGGCCTTTTTTGGCAAAAAATGAGGACTCTGTTGGAAGACTGTTACAAGTCCTGTCCGGCTCATAACTTCTAAACTAATCATCACATATTGATCAAATTTGATATGAAGATACATAATCATCTGAAGGTGTGTCATGAAGAACAATTTTGAAAATATTTTATAAAATTTGGCTTTTTTGGGCAAAAAATGAGGACTCTGTTGGAAAACTGTTACAATTAAGTCCTGTCCAGTTCATAACTTCTAAACTAATCATCACATATTGATCAAATTTGATATGGAGTATATAATCATATGAAGGTGTGTCATGAAGAACAATTTTGAAAATGTTTTTATAAAATTTGGCCTTTTTTTGCAAAAAATGAGAACTCTGTTGGAAGAATGTTACAAGTCCTGTCAATATCACAACTAAACTAATCATCACATTTTAATCAAATTTGTTATGGAGATACAAAATCATATGTTGGTGTGTCATGAAGAACAGTTTTGAAAATATGTTTGTTTAGATATGATCAAATTGATCTTGGAGATCCAAATACATAATATATAAATTCATTCGTTTGATTTTAATTTTGTCAGTTAACTCGAATTATGCCCAACAGTAAATAGAAGTTGGTATGATTTAGTTTTTTTTATTAAAATAGTTTCTTTCATATCCTGGAAATTTTTTGTTATTTTGTGCGACAAAAGTAAATCAGCAATATGATAAGGAAAACCTATACATATTGTGCAATTTGCGGGGGATATAACTCGACCATGTCAGCTGCTTGTTATTTCTGTAACTAATTCATTTTCAACTGAACAAACTAAGCTTACATCTTTATGAGTTATGTTGAATATGTACTTTTTTCCTTACTACAAAGTCATTCATTCATATCATAGTAAAGAAAGAAAATTAAATGAAACAAAATAAATAAGGTTTGTTTTTTATTTGGACAATGATTTTGAAATATTATATCATATTATATTACTATATTATATTACAAAAATACTGTCCTGTTGTCCACTTTGACTTTATGAAGTCTTCTTTGCTTGCATTTATGAAATTTCCGTTATGCTGTGTATTCATGACCATGGACGTGATCTGAAAGTGTTTTGAAATTTTGAGGGTCGAATTGATAGAGAAATTACGGTATTTGCAAGTCCACTGATGAGATATGAACTTCAATCAGCATATTAGATATTTTGTAGCTTATCAAAACCAAATAAAATTTTAAGAAAGATACTGGGTGTCACTTTAAGGAGCCACTCGATCGCGAGTTCACACCCGACTAGTTTCACCAAAGACGTAAATAGAAATACGTGACACGAACTGGGCGCCGCCCGGCAGCCTTAGATGATTTCGTAACCTCGGTGAAAGCGTGATCGCAATCATAATAAAATATGATTTTTACCCAGATATCATAAGGAATTTTAACGAAAGCACTATTATTTGATAAAGCCTTTAGCATAGTCAAAGCCTCGTCGTAACACACTCAGCTTTATTCTCAATGGTCAGTTGGGCTACATTTTAATAAAATGATTTATTACAAAGAGGATAAACGTAGAGAATCAGGGGTTCAAAATTCCCATTGCCCGACGCCCGGGGCAAGTATATTTACAGTGTTGGGCAAGTAAACTGCTTACTTCAGCTTGCCCGTGGGCAAGTAATGAAAATATATGACTGAACTTGTATTAAAAGTTCCCTACGTCAATCTCTGTGTCTTTGTTGTTTTTTACAATGAAATTGATTGAAGTTTGATTAAACTATGAATAGTGAACAAAGTCGGGCAAGTATTAAAAAAAACAGGGCAAGTGGAAACATGGGTTTGACTTGCCCTGTGGCAAGTAAAGTTTTCAGAAAAATTTTAACCCCTGAGAATGAAACTGTCTATATGTTCAGATGAATAGTATCATAATTGCATTAACGTTCCGTCTATGTACTACTTTTCACCATATATGATAAATACAACGTCTTGGTTTTGAAATAGTATTTTCTTTGTAACGTTAGTAGGTTAACTTCGCTAATGCATGAATGTGTGGCTAAAATTTTCTCATTTTGTAAATTTTATTTTTCGAAATATATTATTTTCATACAGTGTCAATTTAAGCCTTAATGATATGACAACAACGTTTTAATCCCCGTTCTAAGTACAGTGCTTTTACCAAACCCTTTCAAATAGAAGAATGATTTCTATCTTGTATGATATGTTGAAAATAGTGTACATCGTTTTCAATTCCGTGACCGCATCTGACACGGTAATTAGAAAAAAGTCACAAATTAGCCTAGGGAAAAAAGTCACAATATTTTATGATAGTAATGCTTAATGAAATGTTTGGTATTTCAAATAAGTTCTGTGTTAAAAATAAGTGGCCACATGATATGACTTATCTTATGTTGTCTTTGTTAAAAATATTTATCATTTTATAATTTAATAAATATTGAATATCATAGTTGTCCGCAATTTGTATTTTTGAAACCGTGTTATGTATATCTTTATTTTGGATATCAGGATTTAACGAATTCCATACTTTTATTGCACCATAAAAAACTACCAAGCATTTGTCCCCTTTCTTCATTTCATTGTCCGAAAGGGTAATTTTCTCTGAGCTTTTAGTGGTTTTAATGTTGATAGCGCTCTGGGATACAACAGTTATGTTACAGTTGATGGATGGTGATCTCACAAGAAAAGGAAGTTTATATAGAAATACAAGAATGCTTTCATGACAGAGCTTTTAGTCAGTTGTTTTAGGTAGTTTAGGTGAATGAAGGACTGCGACTTTTTCCCCGATCATCATTGAGGCAGGAGTGCACACGGATATTTAGATGCGATATTCATTTTATGAATATGATAACTTCGTTCAAAGTATAGATAAGTTTGTGATCTAGCAATGATATAACAAAATATGAGCAAAAAATATGCCCCTAAGATCCTATCTGTTACTTTTATTAAAAAATAATTATACTGGAACGGTTTTGAAATCATTTTAAAACTTTTGATCATTTCATTCATTAGCTTATTTTTTTCACGAATAAAATATGATTAAATCATATGCCTAGTTTTTCCCTAAATCTTCTAAAAAGAACATATTATTTCTCACAGTTTAAGTAGATAAAGTATTCAATCAAAGAGTGAAATATGATATTAATGTTTTTTATCTATCATTTTTCATTGTTAAGTAACATCGTTTTAAATTTGTATAATAAATTTAACAATGATGCAGAGGAATATATAGTGACATCTTTGTCATTCCAATTTGTGCCTCTCAAAGAAGTTATAAAATTTAACAGCATGCAGTTATATATAATACACTTTAAAAAGTGCCTTGAAGACAACGAGGAATCTGCCTTTTGAAGTTGTGTATCAAAGAGCCGGATGTTACAGATAACAGGTGTGAGGTGTCAGTTTATTGACATCCAGTGACTCTAGTCATGTGTCGGAACAGGTCATATAACTGCCAGGCCATTGCTTGATGGCGCTGTCGTGTCTGGCATAGTGGACAAGAAATATGTACAATACAATCACCGCTAATTATTGTGTAATTAAATGATATTTCTTTCTCCGGCACAATGTCTAGCTTAATGAACCAATGAAGTTGTAGAACATTAAATCTGACCAATGAAAATTTTAATGAATGGAAACTCATCATCAGGAACCACTCCCAAACTGTAAGATTATACATTACGAACATAGATTATCTACATGGATTATCTGAGCAGGTTCGTTATGAGCCCTGCTGGAAGCGATCGCTAACTCTCAAAGTAAGCACGTTCATTGTTTTCTTTCACTAAACATGATTTATATGGTAACGATGTAAATTAACCTGGTACTATGTTGTTTTTACCATTGTTTCATTGAAAGCATTTTAACTCTTTCTTCCCAATTTTGCTATGGTCTCTGTCTTTGAGTAATAAATCCTAACTCGAAAACTTTTCGTTTAGATATTTATCCTATCTTTATGAAAAATGAATTTTGAAATTATCCCATAAGATTTCTTCTGACCCAGATCATTTGTTACACTGTGAATTTGTAAAGCTTCTTTCTTGAAAAAGATATTTATTAACGCTGGTTTCAAACCCATAGTGGTTTAAATGCCTTTATTCCCTATAGTATTCCTGGTCCATTGAATAGAAGAGCGTTTAATTCCAGCGCAATTGTAGTCGTATAACCAGTCGAAATTATCCCAGCATGCAACTGCAAAACAATAACAAAGTCAAAGAGCCCGTCCCTGTATTTACTCAGAGAATGGACCCCCTTTAAATGTTATAAATTTGAACACTTTTAATGATAAATTTCCAAATTGCTATTTAAATTTCTTTTGAAGTTATGAATTACATTATTCTTCAACTGGGCTCTGCTCACAATGTGGACAGAAAATGCAGTTTGTGTCCGAACAACTGATAAAAGTGTTGCAAGATGAAGATGAACCCAGTCATTGCGGTGAATTTCCCACACACACAACACAGCTGATTGTCTGTGGCACTGTCGGAAAAACTGTCAGTAAATGTTGTCACTGGGGGCGTGGTCTTCTGTTTCTTTCTTCCGTGTGAAAGTCTCTTTCCTTTAGATTTGTTTTGGCAATAATTTCCTTTTGATGATTTAGATGGTGAAGCTTTTGATTTCCTCTGTTTCACGTTGTTGACTTATTAATCACAGACTTTGTTATCACATATTTGTGTTAATTTTTTTGTCTTTACGATGATATAAAAATTATAAAAATACAGTGATTGGTTCGGAATACTGAATTGTGAAAGCGGTTTACATTTAGCTATTTGAGAACAAATTCTGAAAATTGTGACAGTTGTCACATCGTTTACCATTCCTTTATTTAACTTGCTGAAATACAAATTTTATGTGGAAAAAAGCGCTGAGCAGTTAAAAAAATATCGAGCAAGAAAGGAAAGGATGTAATAAAATCGCTGCACAGTTCAACTTGAATTCAATTGAAGAAAGTAATTGTTTGTGCGGCGCTCGCTATGTGAAACTTTTTCTTTGCATGTGCACAAACTTTACATTGAATAAAAGATTGTTCTTTACTCTTTATTCTGATATATAATTTTTAACCTACCTAACTTAGTATATGCCACTTACCTTCTCACGAGAGACAGAGGTTTACCACGAAATTCATCGTGCTTACCGGATGGGCTGCCCCCAGCCCACTGCGCATGAGCGGGAAACCGGAATCCTGGGTAAAATTCGTATCATACTTTCTTTCTCTCTCTTAGAGAACGCATGTATTATCGTCTTGCTTACTGATTTTCTTCTACGGTTGGTTTTTCTGGTCTTTTTCCTTCCTTTCCTTCCGTCATTATTCCTTTTGCTGCCCCCATCGTTTCTAATGTATCGATGTTTCCTTCTAACTTCGCTTTCGCGATCTTTTTGCACTTGGTGATTTTGATCATGTACGTGGCACCTCGCCATGTTTACGTACCTTGCATGTTCTATTTCACTTGGAAATACCTTCTGGGGGGTCGATCTGCCTGTTTTCGTACCCCCTTCCTTCTTTTCCCTCTTGTTTTTCCATCTACGTGGGCTGGTTCTGTTGACCTGCTTTTCTGCACGTCCGCATTTCCTGCTTACGTCACATCTACCTTTGCTTTGGTCCAAGGACTATGGCTGCCTGTTTTTTCCTTCTAAAAACTCGTTTTGCATTTTTAATCACTTTCTAAGTGTTTCTATGCATTACTTCCATCAGCCTATATCCCATTTCATATAAAAATAATAATATATCGCATTATATTTTATTTTCTATATCTCTTTCACAAAAAATTTCATAAAATTGTTTTTTCAATCACAAATTAATATATATCATAATCACTTATCCCTATATATTAATTTCATATTACATATTCCATCTAATGCATTTCATTTTTGCATTCATTCTTATTAAATAAACTTGTAATAATAATTTTTTGCTTCAAATTATTTCATTACATCTTATTTAATTTTCTACGGCAACCCTTCCGGGACATAAATTTTCCCGTTTTCGCTTGCCCTTAAAGGGGCATGCTCTTAAACAAATTTCTAATTCTTAATTTCAAATTTTTTATGCATTCCCCTTGTGTTTGTCTCCATGATTGGCATGTCTCTGTCTTATGTGTTACAGTATTTATGCCAAGAGTCTACTGTGTCTTGTGTCGTTCCTCCAAGTCGGCCAAGGACCCACACCTCCGCTGCCCAGACTGTCTTCCCAGGATCTGCCTCGTGGACGACCGCTGTGCAGAGTGTTCTGACCTCTCCCCCCTCGACTTCAAGGTCCTCGCCTCCGCTCGCCGGAAGAGACTCACCCAGCGTCGACGTAGGAGTATGTCTGACCCCACCACCGACCTCCCTCCAGTCGAGCCGGCCGGCTCTCTGGACTCTCCACGCCAGGAGGAGCCTCGTCGCTCACCTACGCCGCCTCCTCCTCCTCCTCCTCCTCCTCCTCCTCCTGCTCGGCAGACGCCGCCTCCGACGCCCAGCACGTCTTCGGCCCTCTCCCGTCCGGAACTGTAGCTCATCATGTCAAGCATGTTTGACAAGTTGATGGCCCGTCAACCTCTGTCGCAGGACCAGGACCAACGCCAGCGCCAGGACCAGCGTCCGGACTCTCGCCTAGACCAGCGCCAGGACCAGCGTCCGGACTCTCGCCTAGACCAGCGCCAGGACCAGCGCCCTGACACTCGCCAGCGCCACGACCAACGCTCGGACCAGCGCCAGGACCAGCGTCAGCGTGTCAGGACGCAGCCCTCCAGATCAGGTCCCTCCTCGCAGTACCAGCGCTCTGCCAACTCCTCCAGAGGAAGGGACGCCCCCAAGCCACGCGGAGGCAGGGGTGGCAAGCGACCCTACGCCAGACAGTGATGCCTGCGCCCCACGCGGCTGGGTCCTCCCGCCCCCAGTCGTGCCGGTGCACCCCACACCCGTAGGCGGGAGATTAGGGATCTTCTGGCGCAACTGGACAATACTAGAAGATCCTTACGTCACCAACACCCTGAGGACAGGTTACAAGTTGCCATTGACCTGCCCTCCCCCCGTGACCGCGACTCCCCTGGCACGGGACTACTCAGAAGCCCAGAGCGCTCTTCTAGCAGAGAACATCAAGACGCTTACCGACAAGAACGCTCTGGAGTTGGTGCTACAACCCGATCACGCCCCAGGGTTTTACTCACCAATCTTCCTGGTCCCGAAGAAAAATTCCACCAAGTTCCGAATGATCCACAACATGGCGACATTCAACGAGCTTTACATGGAGCCACCATCCCACTTTCGCATGACCTCCCTAGACGCTCTCCGAGCCCAGCTGTCTCCAGGCGATTGGATGGTCAGCCTCGACTTACAGGACGCCTATCTCCACGTGCCGATCTACCCGCCTCACAGGAGGTTCCTGCGGTTCGTCTTCCAGGGCCTACATTACCAGTGGCGGGTCCTGCCGTTTGGAATTTCTTCGGCTCCGTGGTTATTCACGAGGATCACAGCTCCCATCTGCCGCTATCTCCATCTCAGAGGGATGCATTTCGACCCCTACATCGACGACTGTCTCATGTCCAATCCTCAACCACTCGTTCTACGCAGACAGGCGGCGTTGGCCCTCGACCTCCTCCGCCAGCTGGGATGGCTAGTCAACCGGGAGAAGTCTCAGCTTGTCCCCTCCCAAGACTTGACCTTCATAGGAGGGCGCTTCCGGACAGACCTGGGACAGACAGGTGGACCAAGATCCAGGCCTTCGTCCACCGAGCCTTGGTGTCCCCTCTCCGACTCCGAGATTGGCAATCTCTTCTGGGACTCCTCACGTCCGCCCAGGCCCTCACGCTCAGAGGTCTTCTCATGATCCGCCCCCTCCAGGTGTTTCTCAGCCCTTACATCCGGTCGGACGACACGTCAGTAAGGATCTCCCTGCCTGCGCACCTCAGCCAGTACCTCCGTTGGTGGACACAGCCATCGAACGTCTGCGAAGGCGTCTCTTTGCTAGAGTTTCAACACAACCAGGAACTATTCGTGGACGCTTCGCTCCAGGGCTGGGGAGCTCATCTCGGGGATCAGACTGCGTCAGGCTTTTGGACGCATCCTCAGACCACCTGGCACTCAAACAATCTGGAGATGCAGGCAGTAATCCTAGCAGTGACGCATTGGCTTCAAGTTCTACGAGGCAGCCGCCTTCTCCTGGCCTCAGACAACTCCACGGTCGTTTGGACTATCAGGAACCAAGGAACGACAGGCTCTCCTCAGCTCCTAGAACAGGCCTTCGAGCTCTTCCATCTTCTGGACGAGAATCAGATCTTCATCAGAGCTCGACACATTCCAGGCTGCAGGAACGTCCTCGCGGACGCCCTGTCCAGACCAGACCAACAGAGTGGATGTTGAACCCGGAAGCCTTCGCCCTCATCGCCGCTCAGGTCCACCGTCCTCTCCTCGACCTGTTTGCCACGAAGCAGAACCATCAGCTTCCGGTGTACGTCTCGCCTCTCCCCGATCCAGCAGCTTGGGCCGTCGACGCCATGTCCTTGTCGTGGGAGAATCTGGACGCATACGCCTTTCCACCTCCGATTCTCCTGACCAAAGTCGTCGCCAAGATCAGGGACACACTTCACCTCAGACTGATCTTTCCAAGATCTCTCCAGAAAAACCGCCTTCCTCCTGTCATTTGCTACGGCCGCTAGAGTGAGTGAGCTGCACGCACTGGACGTCACCAGAGTGCGGTTTGAGCAGTCTAGGAAAGGTTCAGTTCACCTCGGCCTCTTGTGGAACTTCGTTGCCAAGAACCAGCTCCCTGGACAACCGGGCAGGACGTTCACCATCCCTCCCCTCTCCAAGATCGTGTCGTCCTCTGATGCGGAAGAACTCGCTTTGTGTCCTGTACGTGCCCTTCGGGAGTACATCGACCGCTCTGCGCCCAAGAGAGGCACCAGGAAAAGACTCTTCATTCCCTTTTCACCATCTGCCAAGGGAGAAGTCACCAGAAACACCCTCTCGCTGTGGCTCCGGACCGTCATCCTAGCAGCATATGACGCAGCCGGCTTACCTCACCCTGTCGCCAGCAACCCGCACGAGATCCGGGCACTTGCATCCACCATGGCTTTACATCGCAACTGCTCAGTTCCAGCCATCATGGAAGGATGTTTCTGGCGCTCTACGACGGTCTTCGCATCCCACTACCTCCGAGACCTCGCTGTGGAAGACGTGCAAGGCCTGCAGACCTTTGGACCGTTGGTGGTAGCCCAACAGCTAGCTGCCCCAACGTCTCTTTAGGGTAAGCTGAAAACTTGTCTACTTCGTTACTTCTCACCCTGCACCTGTTGAGTTGTTTCGTTGTTGGCGGCTTCGTGGGGTTCACCGCTTGCTTCTCTGTGCAGTTCGCTTCGGTCGTTCCCACTCCGGGAGGATGTTTGATGGATGCTTTTCTGCCTTGATGACTCGTCCTCCCTCCTCCCTACTGTCGGATCAGTGGCATATACTAAGTTAGGTAGGTTAAAAATTTATTAAAATCTAAATATTTTAGATATTTAAATACCTACCTAACTTAGTAGGAATTACTCCCGCCCGGCCTCCCCTTCGGACTTCATTGGACGTCTCTTACAAGACTTCGTTTCCAGAAAGTATGATACAAATTTTACCCAGGATTCCGGTTTCCCGCTCATGCGCAGTGGGCTGGGGGCAGCCCATCCGGTAAGCACGATGAATTTCGCGGTAAACCTCTGTCTCTCGTGAGAAGGTAAGTGGCATATACTAAGTTAGGTAGGTATTTAAATATCTAAAATATTTAGATTTTAATAAAATTGTTGAAATGCGCTAAGTATTTCATGAGTTATATAAGCGTGAAATAATGCTACGTAACGGGGAAAAAATGAAATACACCCCCTTTTTAAAATACTTACCGTTTTATATTTCTTTTAGCGCACTGACATGTTATATATCAAAATAACGACAATTCTTTTCTCTTTTCAATGATATGTAATGATTTGGGTCACACCAATTATTTATTCAAATATCAAGTCTCAAAGTTGCTCTATCAAAAGGGCCACTTATCTAGGCATATAAAAGTTGACTTTTTATACCCCCGCCTTACAGCGTAAGCGGGGGTATATAGCGTTCATTCTTTCCGTCCGTCCGTCTGTCCGTCCGTCCCAAAACTTTGTGCGGAGCAGATCTCCAAAACTATGCATGCTAGCCTCATCAAACTTCATACACATGTCAACCATGATCCCTAGTTGTGCCTTTCGAGGATGAGAACTATTTCTGAATTTTCATTTTTGCGGTGTCAATGGAAACGTGACTAAAAAGTGACTCTTTGAGGAAGTCATTTTGTGCGGAGCATATCTCCAAAACTATGCATGCTAGCTTCATCAAACTTCATACAGATGTCAACCATGATCCCTAGTTGTGCCTTTTGAGGGTTAGAACTATTTCTGAATTTTCATTTTTGCGGTTTCCATGGAAACGTGACTAAAATTTGACTCTTTGAGGAAGTCGTTTTGTGCGGAGCATATCTCCAAAACTATGCATGCTAGCTTCATCAAACTTCATACAGATGTCAACCATGATCCCTAGTTGTGCCTTTTGAGGGTTAGAACTATTTCTGAATTTTCATTTTTGTGGTTTCCATGGAAACGTGACTAAAAAGTGACTCTTTGAGGAAGTCGTTTTGTGCGGAGCATATCTCCAAAACTATGCATGCTAGCTTCATCAAACTTCATATAGATGTCAACCATGATCCCTAGTTGTGCCTTTTGAGGGTGAGAACTATTTCTGAATTTTCATTGTTGCAGTTTCCATGGAAACGTGACTAAAAAGTGACTCTTTGAGGAAGTTGTTTTGTGTGGAACAGATCTCCAAAACTCAATGATTATTCATGCTAGCTTCACTAAACTTCATACACTTATCAATCATGATCCCTAGTTGTGCCTTTTAAGGGTTAAACCAACAAATTATTTTTATTTTTTTGCGGTTTCCATGGAAACATGACTAAAACAGTGACTCTTCGACCAAGTCTTTTGTCCTGAGCATATCTCCCAAACTATTCATGCTAGCTTCACCAAACTTCATACACTTATCAACCATGATCCTTAGATGTGCCATTTGAGAATTAGACCATCACATTTTTAAATTTTTTGGAAACATGACTAAAACAGTGATTCTATGATAAATTACTTTGTCCTGAACATATTTCATGAAATATACATCTCAGCTTCACCAAATTTGCTACATATGTCAATTGTGATTGCTGAATATGCCTTGTGAGAGTTAAACGATATAAATGGATTTTCTTCTCTGTGGTTTCTTTGGAAAACATGACTTACAAAGTGACTCAACAAAAATAATTTTGTCCTCAGTGCATCTCGTAGAATATTCATGATAACTACCTCAAATTTGAAACAAAGATCAACCATTATCTCTAGATGTACCCTTTTAATTGTAAAACCTATTAATGAATTTGGTTTTTGGGTTTCAGTTGAAAGAAGACTTACACAATGACTTACTGTATACTCAACTATCATACTTTAACCAATATTAATCAGTTTTACTATTTGAAATTCTTTGAACAAAGTGGGGAGCGGGGGTATGTGAGCTTTGCTCGCTTCTTCACTTGTTTGTGGAGTTTGCTGTATCTTTATTCATCATTGCGCTTGTACAAATTATATATGGAATTGAAGACAATTCTTCAAGCTTTATTTTGACAAAAAACAAAACAAAATGTGCCGAATAGTTTTTGTGTTTTTTAGTGCAATATAATGGCACATAGCTGAAAATACCTGAAAATCATTGTTTTTTCACTGTTTGTAGTTTCATTATTTCTTATTGAGCATGTAAATGTCATACATCAAAATGACCGCAATTCAATGCTGTTTTCAACAATGTATTTTTCTTGAAAATCCGCACAAGGGTAAGTTTGCCACATCATGTGAGAGATAAGGTGTGCTTCTCTAATCTGTGCAAGCAATGTAATCCCATGCCCTGGGCGATTCGTGCGCCTGTGGAAAATTAGTGCTGCATCGTGATTCTAGCTCTTGAGAGAGTACAGGAATAATAAGGTGTTTTCATGAGTTTTGTTCATTGTGTTATCGATGACAGAATGTATTGAAACTTTGTACACCGTTTGATCCACATTAAGACCACTTTTCATTATAAAAATGGCGAAAATAATTACGAGCCTCGAACTGAGAATAGTCTTAGTGCAGAAAAATCCGGGAATCGCCTGGAGTGCTAACAGTCAATTATATAGCTTTATCGGGAAAGTTAGTTTCCTCACTCCGGGGTTCGCCTGCACGGGCAGCCTGGAATATTCCGTGAATAGCATCGTAAGAGTTAAACGGCCAGTTCGACCGGATATTTTTTGTTCCACTTTTTGCCTTTTTGTTCCCTTTTGCACACGACACGTCAAATTTTATATATTGTCAAGTCAAGTGTGTTTATTCATGTGTGTAGGCCTTAAGCCCATATACATGTACATTTCGAAACATATTTCATCTACAATATTTACAATGATTATAACTACTAATGAGTAACGATTGCCTTATGTCAAGGCTATGGGTAACATATTTACATAAATTAAGCATCAATGCTTCATTTTCCGTATTCATAAGACATTTAAACTTCAACATATTTGGAGCAATACAATACAAGTTTGGAAAATATAGTTTTCGCAATTCATTATAATGTTCACATACAAGTAAAAAATGGTATTTGTTTTCAACGTCTAAACTACAGAGAGGACAAATTCTTAAACAATAATCAATATTGGACCACCTTCCCTCATTAGCTTTCAATCGCAATAAACCAGATCTTAATCTTATATACAAATCTCGATATTTCCTAACAGTGATTAAAGTTAAGTATTTTTCTGGGGACAAAAGACTTTTATACTCCTTATATAATCTGTATCTTGTGCTATTATGTAGAATACTATTCCAAGACTGATAAAACATATTTATAGCAACATCTTTCAATCTTTGTAGGAATACAAACTTATTACCAACTGAT
This sequence comes from Steromphala cineraria, assembly GCA_916613615.1. Lineage (NCBI taxonomy): Eukaryota > Metazoa > Mollusca > Gastropoda > Trochida > Trochidae > Steromphala > Steromphala cineraria. The sequence continues at coordinate 47,018,886 of OU744724.1, forward strand.
TGGCTGATCCATACAAAACCAAATCCATGACTGAACAGCATTATACGTATCGATGATGCATAATTTGAATATCCAAAGCTGTCTAAATTAACCAACATTTCATATGCTTTTTTAGGTATTCTATGATTGGGCATCTCAATTAATTTCAACCAATATCTAGCAGCCCGACATAAAGCGTTGATATATAATGGATATCGGCCACATTCGCCATAAGTAATAGCATTTGGCGTTTGTTTACCAACATTAAGAAATCTTTTACATGCTATGATATGTACACTTTCAATTTTTTCAAATCTGTTAAAACCCCACACCTCGGAACCGTATAATAGGATAGGTTGAACCTGGAAATCAAATATTTTAAAAAATACTGATGGGTGAACAATATTCAACTTATTTAAGTTATGGAGAATTTTCATCAATGCACGTTTACCCCGAAGTGCTAGATCAGCTGCACATAAAGTCATTTTAGATGTATAGGAAAATATAACACCAAGATATCTATATGTATTCACAGTTGTCATTAATTCATTTTTGAAAAACCACTTTTCCGATTTCGCCAAACGGCCACCCCTTCTGAACACAACAACTTTTGTTTTATCTAAGTTTACACTTAATCCCCACGTGTCTGAATACTTTTCTAAAATATCTATCTGTCTCTGCAATCCAGAGATAGCATCGGATACTAAAATAACATCGTCAGCAAACATGAGTAATAACAATTCGATCATATCAGGAAATAACTGAACACCATATTTTCCATTCAAGGCGATATCATTAGACAATTCATTGATGAAAAAAGAAAATAGAATAGGACTTAGTATACATCCCTGTTTCAAACCAACAGAACAGTCAAAATAATTAGCAGCCCCGTCACGGGGCTGCTATCAGTTTTTGTGAAGTTTCCATCGCCGCCGCCGCCGCCGCCGCACTCGTACTACTAGCTATAACTTTTTTCCCCTAAGCTTTCCAGAACTCTTATTCATACCTTACTCCTCATACCTCGGGGGAACGATTTTGACACGTTCACTTTCAAGGTCAAAGGTCAAGGTCACGAGCTATGTATTCACACTAAGAATTCCTTGTAAACGCGATAACTTGAAAAGTTTTTGTGCTATGAAGCTCTAACTTGGTATATATCATCCTTGGAAAAGTAAAAAATTTTGAAAAGGTTTTGGCTACAATCCGTCAAAGGTCAAGGTCACAGCAAGGTCATGACGTAAGCATGTTTTAGCGAAAATGCTTTATTTTAACTATGAACACATTTAATCAATACATGATTGTTATACTCAAAAAAAAGTGTTCAATGATTGTGTGACCTTGAAGGTCAAAGGTCAAGGTCATGAGATATGAGTTATTACAAAATGCACTAAATTGGGGTATAACTTTATCCCATTTAGCTTTTCAGAACTCATGAACATGTCTAAATGTTAATACTTCCAGGGAATCATTATGACATATTCACTTTCAAGTTCAAAGGTCAAGGTCACGAGTTATAAAATCACCACAAAATTCTTTGTAAACACGGTAACTTGAAAAGTTTTTGTGCTATGAAGCTCTAACTTTGTATATATCATCCTTGGAAAAGTAAAAAAATTTGAAAAGGTTTCGGCTACAATCTGTCAAAGGTCAAGGTCACAGCAAGGTCATGACTTAAGCATGGTTTAGCGAAAATGCTTAATTTTAACTATGATCACTTTTAATCAATACATGATTGTTATACTCAATAAAAAGTGTTCAATTATTGTGTGACATTGAAGGTCAAAGGTCAAGGTCATGAGATATGAGTTATTGCAATTCCTTGTAAACACAATAACTTGAAAAGTTTTTGTGCTATGAAGTTTAGATTTTGTATATATTATCTCTTGAGAAGTTCAACATTTTCAAAAAGTTTTGGGTACTAACTGTCGAAGGTCAAGGTCACAGCAAGGTCAACATATATGGAGAAAATGGATTAATTGTATTTTTAACACTTTATTTCATTACAATGATGTTATACTCAATGAAATGTGTTCATTGATTGTGTGACCTTGAGTGTCAAAGGTCAAGGTCACGAGAAAATTCCCAATTTGGTGAGGCCTGTAAAAGGCGGAACAGGGTAAGGCGAAACCCAAAGTTCCGGGGCTGCTCTGCTTTTGCGGTATCCCGCAAACGCTAATCTAGTTTGTACACTGATTATTGTTCATTCTAACACATGCTTTTACTGATTTATATATTCCCTGGAGAGCTTTTAACATTTTACCACATAGACCTGTATTTCTAAGGCATGACCACAATTTAAAACGATTAACAGAATCAAAAGCTTTTTTAAAATCGACGAAGGTAACATATAATTTCTTACGTTTCTTGGATAGGCATTTCTGTATGCGGGCATTAAGAGTGAAAATATGATCAATAGTAGAGTAGCCCTGTCTAAAACCAGCTTGTGTTTCTGAAATTTTATCTTTTAAATTAGCCCAGTTTGTTAGTCTTGTATTGAGGACACTGGTGTATACTTTACTAATTACACTTAGTAGAGAGATACCTCTGTAGTTATCGGGAATGTTTATGTTTCCTTGTTTATGGAGGGGGATGATAATGGCTTTTGTCCAATCTTCTGGGAAAGATCCCGTATTAAAAAGTTCATTAAATAACGAAACTAAAAAATGCAAGATATATGTTTCGCAACATTTAAGCATTTCACATATGATAGCATCATTACCAGGCGATTTACCATTCTTTAGATGATTAAGAGCTGCTTGAATTTCTTTGTCAGTAATGGCTGACTCCAACACAATATTATCAATCTCATCTGGCACAGTAGTCTCATCGATAGCTACATCATCACCCTCAATAAAGGTATAAGTCTCTGTCAAGGTAGATTTAAACACGTTACTAAAATGTTTTAACCAGACTTCTCCCCTTATATTATTTGTTTTACTTTGTTTTGGAGAAATGTTCCTGAGAACTTTCCAAAACATACTAGAGTTAGACAAAGTTGATTTCAACTTATTTTCTGTATGATGTTGATAGTTCAATTTACTCGTTCTGCAAGTATTTTTATAGTGATTTCTCAACTTGCAATATTGCCGTCTATTTAGATGAGTTTTATTTTTTCGATAGGTTCTCAAACTCTTATGAGCTGCCTTTTTTGATTGTGCACATTTGCTGTTATAGAACGTTCTATAAGTTTTATCAGCAAATTTCCTAACAGCGAGATTTAGATCTGAATGTACAAGCAACGTCAACTCTGTCAGTGACTGACATGACTGCGATATATTGTATAAGAAAATATCAGACAGAGAAGCGTTCCATCTATACATATACTGTTGGGAGTCGTTAGAGTCCTCCCAGTTGTTATCTGTATCATTATCAACTGTAGCTTTCTTTAACTGTAAACAAACTGGCATGTGCTTAGATTCTACCCTGGAATCAACTAACATGGAGTGGCACAATAAGTGCATATTGACCGAACCAATAAAATAATCTACAACACTGCAACCTTGTGGAGATATATACGTGTAGTTGCCACAACTATCACCGATTGTTCTTCCATTGAAAATGTATAAATTGTGAGTAAAACACAAATTTACCAACTGCTCACCAAATCTGTTATTGGTTTTGTCACAAGATTGTCTATTTTCTATGCAGACGGGTGACTCTTCAGGAAAGGCCGCTGAGTCTAGTCCCGGCTTGTACAGTGTCTCTGGCGGGTTGTTACACTCGCCTACACGTGTGTTAAGGTCACCGCATATCAACACGTCACAGTCAAGATCAGTGTTGTCGCTCAACCAGTTATCAAGCTGCTCTATTGCTGTAGTTTTCTCAGCTGTAACATAAAAGGTGGAGCCAACCGGAGGAGTATACATTCCAAAAAATAGAACATCTTTATCATTGTTAAAGATACATTTGTCTATCTTTAGACAGACTGTATTTTGGATGTTGATCTCGAGTTGGTGACAGACACCAGATATTGCAATATGCACAAGTATCATGACACCCCCTGAAAGTCTACCAGCCTTAGCAATCTTAGGAGCTTTAGCCATGTACAAGTTGTACGTATTATTGAGCTGTGGAAGGGCAATAATTTTATCTAAAAAGGTTTCCACCAGACAAACGATTTGGAAGTTTAAAAGATAGTTGATAAAATCAATATCATCTATTTTTGATAAAAACCCTTCAATGTTCCATATTACATATTTAATTACCGTATATGACCGGGTATAAGCCGACCCCGCATATAAACCGACCCCCTTTCTCAACCCCCCAAATTCCAGTCAAAACCTAGTATCTCATGTATAGACCGACCCCCCTCTTCGCAGCTCTATTTTTCTGACAGTAAGTCGATATGATGCCCGTTGCATTGAAACTAAAAGCTCATGAATCATCAAATGACACGTTAATTTTAAGACGTGTATTATTTTAAAAAACTATAAAAGAAATTATAAGTGTTCACTTACAGTGTTTGTTGTTTGTTTTAATCATATAACATATTATTCTCGGCAAATTGTTAACGAACGACAGTCAACAACCTTAGGTGCATGAAGTGTTTGCTGGAAATGAGATATTTGTTACAAGCCTTTTCATTGGCTAAATTATGTAGGTCAACCAATCAGCAAGTCGGTTTAAAAAAGATCTCGAAACATGAAACGTGGTCGTAATAATTTCATGACAACATTTTGTCGTTACAATATTAAATGTGAAAATATATCAGATTTTCTTACAAGTTTTCTACATTTTATTTTTTTCAAAATTAACATGTAGTTAATTGAAATATTTTTGTATATAAAAGTCGAAGAATAACGATCAGAAATATAACCATGAGCAAAAAATTATAAAAGGAATGTTATTCGTCGTCACGAAATTACGATTGAAATTCAAAGTAATGTAAAACATCGTGCTTTCACGAGTGTATCTTTGACAAAGATTTGATTGAATTTCGATCAGATATGATTGATAAGTTTGGAAATATATCTTAATAATACTTTAAAATGGACAACAAGCCTTTTGAAGTGATAACTCTTGATAATATTTGAAAAACCGGGTTTCAATTGCCGATCGTGGATGCGAGTGAAGCCACATCGATCTGCCGAAATCTAACAGTACGTGAAGGTTGCTTGAATATTTCATATTAATATAATTATCTTTATATATTTTTCAACTTCTCTTTGTATATTTTCATTAAAAACAACAACACAACAAAAGTATTTTTATTTTACAAGTTCAATATAGAAATGACCTCGATGATTTTGCATGTTGCTTCCTGTGTAAACATCGACTAGCTAACTCGATGGGCTGACGATACTCGTGCTTGGTCTCTTGATTTTTTTCATCTGCATCATATAACTCAGGTATAGACCGACCCCCCTCTCTGACCCCCTAATTTCTGGTGTCAAATTCTCGGCTTATACCCGGTCATATACGGTAGAGGTTAGAAATCAGGAATCGTAGCACCTGGTTGGTCTGTGTGTGACGTATGGGCTTGGCCGAGTCCTCAGCTATCACGTTTCGCTTCCGGACTCCCTATATTCGATTTGTTTTATATTTTGTATGTTAATAACTATGTTAAGTTTGGTAATTAGTTCTAATCCGCCATCCAAAACCAAAAAATAGCGAAAATAATCAAAGCCACTGACAAGCACTGACAAGCGGTGTATTTTTTGTGGAAACGAAATTCAGGAGGACTTTCCTGTTAACTAATATATATACGATTTTTACATGATTATTTCACACTTACTTTCAAATATGTTCATGAGGTTATCATTTCAGTTGTTCATGATTTAACAATTTGACAAAGAATAAAGTGAATTATTGCGTAAACATTCCCACTGGATTGTGGGAGCCTAATTAGTCTGTTAGCAGACACGTTTTACAGAGAGAGAATAATTAAATTTAATTAAATTAAATTAATAATAAATTTTAACCTCTGATATAACCTTTAGCGATATATTCCGTCATGGATTATCCCCCTTCCCATGGCTCTTCAGTCGATAAGGTACGATCGGCCTCACTTCCTGTCAGCCATATTGGTCTCATAATTTTTCTGTAACATGCAGAGATAACACGTGTCTGCAGTGAGAGGAAAATTCTACTTCGTTTTGGGACCGTAACTGGTTGCAGTAACGAACTTTAGAGTGTGTGGTTAGTGTTTATCGACATTAGGTTGCTTAACCATCGCATTTTTTTGTGTTTTTTTGTGTGAATTGTGAACTTGTGACTTGTGTTTTTTCATCGTATTTTTTTTTTGAAACATAGTTGGAAAAATGTCGTCTCGTAAATGTGTGACATGTCAAAAATTTATGCCGGAGATAGATCCTCATTCACTTTGTATTGCTTGTTGCCCATCTTATTTTTGTGAGATTGACAATCGATGTTTGCTTTGCCGTGATCTCTCTGACGAAGTTTGGACGAAAATGAACATTACTCGTACCAAACCTAGGAAACGTAAGCATTCTACTTCTTCTGATTCGGTCTTGTGTAAGAAATCTACAAACACCCAAGATAATTCTCCTCAATTTGATATGAACTTTTTTTCATCTATGTTGAAAGAACTTAAAGAAGATCTCAATACTTCCTTTTCAAAAGCAATTAAGGATTCTGAGGAGAGGAATTTGATCAAAATTAAAGAAGTCAAGAAATCTATTTCTTCACGATCTCGTGAGTCAATCAACCGGCATCCAACTCCGCTTCCCACAGTGGGAATGAGGCTGGTAACCGGGTTCCTAAGTCCGCTAATCGTACACAGACGGTTATGACTGAAGGCCAATTGCAAAGCATTGATACAGTTAAGTCGCTTCCGCTCAGTTTAGACGGAACCAGTGGTTCGGGCCAGGGGACTTCCAAGCAGTCCAAGGCTTCGAAGGTTAAGCAAACCGTCCAGCAGCCGGCTGCTACTGTTTCTGTATCGGATCCAGTGGACGAGATCCATGTTCCTGATCCAGGGGTCCAATCCCAGGGGAAGGATAAGCCGGTAGAGTCAAGTTTGTCGAATGGGCAAGCTGACCCTCCTGGTAAGGAAATCTCCAGTGGTACTTTGCTTGAGGCCGGGAATTCTATGGTTACCACTAGCGGGGGCAAGGTGTCTAACGTTCAGGTTATCAATTCCCAGCAGGATACATACATGGATGTGAGCAATCCCCCTATAATTCCCTTATCATCAGACATTGATTTAGGAAATAATTCTGTGTATCCCATATCAGATGCTAAATTTGTGGTAAAAGAGGGACTTTTGACCATTTCTTCCACCAATGTTGATGCTCCAGATTTGATCCCAGGCTGGACTTTTCCGGAAAAAATTGAGTTTATCCATAGATTGAAACCGGCAACTCAACCGCCATCAGTTATTGAAGAAGGAATTGTCATTTCAGACGAGTTGGGTGCTTCGGGTTCTCTGCCCCCCCCTACTAGATTGCCCAAACGTTCACTACCACATTCAACGGTCATCAAGAATGCCTTAGACGCACGTAAGGATATGATAGCCAAGAACAAGGATGCTTCTGTCTTCAAACTCCCGGCTAGGCAAGCGTATGTTATTCATGATCGTCTTTTTCCGCTTCCTCGCCTGAGCTGGACAAAGATTTTGTTAATTTAGATGCCAGAGTTAACAAGTCTGCTTCGTCCAAAGTTCTCTTCGCGCACAAGGATGTCAAGGACATGGATTTGGCAGCCAGGTACACAATGGATGTAATCTCATACGTTAACTGGTTTGCGGCAGCTGTTCGTCAGTTACTTCCTCCTATGTTTGAAGACTACAAGGAGGTAAAGGAGGATACAATGGTTGCCATGCAAGCTCATGAAGTGGCCTTGGCTCATTCACTCTTGGACTCAGTCTATCAAGGGGCAGCAGATATCGCCCAAGCTCAAGTAAATATCCTCGGGAAACTCACAAGCATGGAACGTTCTCATATTTTAGCAGGAGTCAGAAATCTCACAGCTTCCTCCAAGGACGAGCTTTTACATCAACCCGTGGAGTCCGAAACCTTGTTTAATGGTCAGTGCCAACAAGCCATTGTTTCCCAGGATGCCCAAAATTCAAGACGTCTAAATCAGCAACTTGCAGCGGCCCTCTTCAATCAGAACCGTAACAGGAATACGTCTTTTCAAAGGAGAGGAGCTCCTCCTACCCGCCCCCCTCCTCAATCTTTCCAACGTTCAGCCTTGGACAGAGCTTCCTCTTCGTTTGCTAACAGGAACAATACCAGACCTCAACAAACCTCGGGTAACAGCCAGGGCCCCAGAGGAAGGGGAGCCAATTCCTTTCGTTTCTCAAGACCTCCCAACAGGAGGCGTTGACTCCTCAAGGGTGTCTGACAATCAAAATCCTTTCGACTTGGAAACGTCCACGGACCTGAGTTTGGAATTCGCTTTTATCCGTCCAGTCGTTCCCTCCCAGGTGGGGGGTCGTCTGAAGAGATTCATAGACAATTGGCGTCAGATCACAGAGGACCAATGGATCTTGTCAGTAATTGCTCAGGGGTATCACCTTCAGTTCCAACAAATTCCTCCTTTAACGGTACATCCAGTAGGCAAGAGGTTTTCGTTGTCAGGGACAAGGTTAGAAGCAGCGGCGACAGCCATAGATCAGTTGCTATTGAAGGAAGCGATCGTAGAAATTCCTCAGCACGATTGTTCTCTAGGATTCTACTCCCCTGTGTTTCTAGTGCCAAAAAAGGACACAGGGGAGATGAGGATGATAAACGACTTAAAAATTATCAACAAACAGTTCCTTCAGAGGCCTCCAAAATTCAAGATGGAATCGTTGGCAAATGTTCGAAGTTGATCCAACCGGGAACCAATTTCATAAGTATGGATCTCAAGGATGCATATTTGCATGTTCCCATTCATCGAGCCTCTCAAAAGTTCCTACAGTTTGCAGTGAACGGACGCAGGTATCAATTTCAAGTCCTCCCCTTTGGGGTATCAATTGCCCCCTGGCTTTTCACAGTAGTGCTCAACCCAGTCCTTCATTTCTTACATCTGAGGGGTCTAGCAGTGCACAGCTATCTCGACGATTTTCTGGGAAGACACCAGTCATTACACATTCTGAACAAGCAGACCAAGTTCATGATTCATGTTTTCACACATCTGGGATTTATCATACACCCAGACAAGTCAGAATTGAGCCCAGTTCCAAGAATCAAATTCCTAGGAGCAATGTTGAACGGTACGTCCTGCATAATACAACCCACCTTGGACCGATGGCAGATTGCCAGATCAGGAATCCTTCACATCCTTCACACTCCTTCAGCGTCTCGCAGGACTTGGCTCTCTCTTCTCGGCACACTGACCTCTCTCCAGGCCTTCACTGTTCGCGGTCGTCTGAACTTGCGCACCACACAGATTTGGCTCAACCAATCAAGGAGGGACGATCTAACAGTCCAATTGATATTTCCTCAACAAGTAAAGAAGGAACTACTCTGGTGGACAAAGGAGTCCAATGTTCTGCCAGGTGCTCCTTTCAGGGATCCAGTCCCAAATCTAACTCTCTACACAGATGCGTCAACCTCGGGCTGGGGGGCACATCTAGGGTCTCATCAAACTCAGGGATTATGGTCAGCACAAGAGGCAAGCTTTCACATCAACGTGCTGGAAATGTTAGCGATTGTTCGAGCTGTGAATCACTGGTGGTACCTCATATACAACAAGAGTGTGATGGTGGCGACGGACAACACAACAGTAGTTGCCTACATCAACAAACAGGGAGGAACACGATCATTAACTCTCCTGCAAACCACGCGCCTACTCTTTGCCTTAACGGAGCAATACAAATGTGTGTTAAGAGCAAGACACATTCCAGGAAGGATAAATCTTCTGGCAGACTCTCTCTCGCGTCAGAATCAAGCCCTGGCGACAGAGTGGACCTTACATCAGGAAGCCTTCAACCTGATAGCTCAGAACTGGGAAAATCCTTTGATAGACTTGTTCGCGACAAGCCGCAATGCTCGTCTTCCAACTTTTGTAAGTCCAGTGCCGGACCCATCAGCTTAGGCAGTGGATGCCCTATCGATATCGACGGAATGATCGCCTATGCCTTCCCTCCATTCAAAGTGATCCCAGATGTGATAAACAAGATTCATCAACACGATTGCGTGATCTATCTAGTGGCTCCAGCTTGGCCCACAAGAACTTGGTTCCCTTCATTGCTAGAACTTCTGATAGATTACCCACTGCAACTACCGTCTTGGCCAAATCTCCTGAGTCAGCCAGGATCACGTTTGTTCCACAAGAACATAGCAGTTCTCAAGCTTCACGTTTGGAAATTATCTCTGAATCATTGGAGAAACAAGGCTTTGCCAGGGACACCACTCACGCGATTTCCCAATCTATTCGACCATCTACAGCTCAACTCTATGACAGCAAATGGAACAAGTTCATGCTCTGGAGACGAGAGCACCAGCGAGATAGAGTTCCTATAACAATTCCAATGATTGCAGATTTTCTGTTATTTTTGAGGGAAAACAGGAAACTAAAGCACGGGACAATTGAGGGATATCGGTCGGCCATAGCCTCAGTGTGCGATATCCAAGGCCTTAACGTTGGTTCAGATTCTTCTTTACATAAACTTATAAGGTCTTTTCAAATCAAGGATATGACTACGCCTTCAATCTTTCCAAAATGGGACTTACAGCTTATCCTTCAGTCCTTATCAAAAGCACCTTATGAGCCCATCAGCGCAGCTCCATTAAAATTCATGGCTTACAAGACAGCTTTTCTCATGGCCTTTGCCACCGCCGCTAGGGTATCTGAATTGCACGCAATTGATATTAATTCTCTCAAGTTTTCTGAGGATTTCAAGGAGGTTACTTGTAGAGCGTTACCAGAATTTATTGCCAAGAATCAAAGATCAGCTTCAGGTCCTTTAGGGGCAAGGATTTATAAGATCCCAGCGCTCCCAGCTACTGAGAATAGAGCGGACAGGTCTCGTTTGTTGTGTCCAGTTAGAGCCTTACGCTGGTACTTGGACAGGACTTCAACTTTCAGAAGGAATAGACGTAGACTTTTCTTGTCATGTAAAACTTCTGTGGATTCAGAAATATCAAAGAATACGATCTCGTCGTGGCTACGGAAGACCATTACACAGGCTTATGTTGCATACAACCAAGAAACAGTTAATCTCAGATTCTCTCCACATGAAATAAGAGCCCTGGCCACATCACTGGCAGCATGGAAGTCTATCTCATTGGATCAGCTGGTGGCGGCATGTCAGTGGAAGGGCACCAATACCTTTATCCGAAGTTATCTAAGGGACCTAGCTCCATCGTTGGGGATGGTCTGTATGAGTTGGGCCCATTGGTAGCTGCACGGCACGTCTCCTCTGCCTAAGCCCCTGTGAGCGAGGGGAAAGGAGAGGGGGGGGGGGGGGGTCGACATGTGTCAACATATGAGCTTGCGACGGGAACTCACGGCACTATACAGGATGGGGGACAGGTGAGATTCCCATGCGTTAACCACGGTGGCGGAAGGAATGTCAGCTACTACCATGTTTGAAATATTCACATTCAGATTGCAAGTCAGGTATGCTTGCCACAGTTTGAGCACAGTATCTAATGTCAAGGAATGTCAAATTCATCGGATTTAACCGGAAGTGACGTCATATGACCGGAAGTGACGTCATCAATGAGAATGACGTCATAGAGGTCCATTGAAATTGACATTTTCCTTTTGTGAACACTCTTGTTTGTTACGTTAATACCTCACTATCCCTGCCCTGGGTTGCATGAGGTGGCATATTGTGATGATGTGTTCAAAGATTTTTTGTTAAACCAGGATTTTATGCATTTTATGGAATAAAGCATAAATACAGCATAAGTGTCAGTATTTTGTCAATGGCTTCCTTTAAGGGTAATCCTTCCTTGTTTTAACCTTTAAGGGAATTGAATGTTTCCATCTAGGGTTCTAGTTAAATCGGAAATTTCAATCATTTTAATGAAATATTTTAATTGAAGCGATATCCTTATGGATTACTTTCTGTCTGGTTCCCACCATCCTCTATGTGGAATTCAGGCTCCCACAATCCAGAGGGAATGTTTACGCAATAATTATGAACAATCACAATTATTGTTTGTAATTATAAGTAAAGTTACCTCTGGATTGTGCAATTTATGCCCGCCCTACTAATCCTCCCCACTATATGTTGACAGAAAGACGGGAGGAAAAATTATGGGACCAATATGGCTGACAGGAAGTGAGGCCGATCGTACCTTATCGACTGAAGAGCCATGGGAAGGGGGATAATCCATGACGGAAGAATATCGCTTAAGGTATCTTTCAGAGGTTAAAATTTATTATTAATTTAATTTAATTAAATTTAATTATTCTCTCTCTGTAAAACGTGTCTGCTAACAGACTAATTAGGCTCCCACAATCCAGAGGTAAGTTTACTTATAATTACAAACAATAATTGTGATTGTTCATTATCGCCCAAAAAAAAGAAAAACATCGTGAAATGAAGCCAATCATCGGAGCTACGAGCGTGAGATGCATTACTGGCATTTACTGCCACAAAACATAGTCTTTACTGATAACTTTTATTATGAATCACGTGTAAACATGTCCCTCTTCTATCAATCAATTATTTCTTCTTGATTTACTCAATGAATTAGCATGATACAGTACATTTGTTTTCTCGCAATGCTAACAATTCAAAATGGCAGAGGAAAGCCGATCGAACTTGAAGCCTTGATCATGGCGGCTACTAGGATTATTGTCAGCTGATTGTTTGGTCGGTGTTGTAGTTACTTGGATGTTTAAATTGTAGGAGATTTATTAATAATGTTTGCATAAGAAAATATGACAGACAGACAGATTGTTTATTGAAATCTACATATAACACCTAAAATGGCTAGGCTCAATCAATATGACACTGAGAAGAAAAGTTGATTCGCATCGGCTTTTGAATATAAAAAATAATTGTCAGCGCTTCCGGACTCCAATATATATTCACAGTTCGTATTACACTTTTCCGAACATAAAACATTTGTGTGAATAAAGTGACTAAGATATATTTATGAAGAAAAAAACTGTTTTACTATGAGTGAGGTTGTGCGAACTGCGAAGTCGAGGGCGACCGCGAAAGTACGATGGAAATTCGCATGAGAGAAGACACGAGAGAAATGTTAAGCGGATTTATTTGGGAGACATTGCCCCTAAATGAAATAACCTGAAATCTACATTAAATTTACGGATTTTTAACTGGATAAACATTTAAAAAATTTGCTTTACAATCATGAGTTGACATGTCACTGCAAGATTCCTAAATGCAACTGATTTTACTGTTGTTCAAAACAGTCAAAGATTTTTCTAAGGATGAAATGACCCTTTTACATATATAACCATGTAAATTCCATGATATTAACGTAGTGACTGTTTTTAAAAAACGAAGGGCCATTGTCGAATTTTGATGGGCACTGAAAACATGGGTGCCACCCAGAATTCCCTGCACACTACATTGCATTCTGGGAAGGGACATTTCTCATTCTATTTATAGATCTGCTAAACAAATGACGCGCTGTATCTAAAAATAGCTTCGTTAGCAGCCTAAGCTTATCAGTGAAAACGCGGTCGAACTGGCCGTTTAAGTGTTTCATGGTTTTTTAATATGATACGGTTTGGTCAATTTCATCTTTGTCTCTGGCACTGGACAATTATTGTGAAGATGCACCTGGATAACTATGTAGTATTAAGCACACATCAAACAATACAAAGGCTTATGAACTGTATCCTTTGTTCTATTGTTTTTGCAGAGGTCTGCATCATGAAAATTCTTTTAATTTTCATTCTTCCTTGACTTAAATAATATGTAAAAACTGATTTATGTCTATTGCAGATGGCCTGTTCAGGTTCAATGATGATCACTGATGAAGAAGAAAAAGAAACACAACATCAGCATGAGAGTATAGGACCTCGAGAAAAAAAACTGGAAATCGAAAGCCATGTTCAACAGCAAAGAGATGATATGCATATGAAAGGCAGAAAGACAATGGAATGCACTGATGAGATTTGGGAACCATGGTCTAATCAACCTGGAGGAAAAAGCATAGTAATAATTGATTCTCAATTTTATGAAAATGAGAGTAAAAGACAAAACAATTATCAACCAAAAGAAAAAAAGATTATTTCCTTTGAAAAACAGAGTAATGAAAAACGACATGTCAGTGCAAGGAAGAATCAATTCAAAAGTTCACAACAGTACCAAAATTTTAAAAGAAGGGGTGATCTGTACCAAAGAGGAAGGCATCATGAAATGATACAGTATGCCTGTGAAGGAAAGAAAGATAAAGAGTTTGACTGGAAGAGTAAACATTTAAAACACAAAAGAAAAGTTGCTCACTCAAGAAGTACAATATTAAATAGCCAAGATGGAGGAAGAGATGTGGGTAATGATAAACAGAAAAACTGTCCTCAGCAAGAAAAGAGAAAAGATTGTTTTCATTTTAATAGGGATTGTTGTGTCGACAATAGCAGAAGCAATTATGGTGGTTTGAAAACAGTTTATCATTATGAGAAAACAAGTCCACAAGATGTTATGCATGACAAGAATATTTGGACTGGAAATCAAAGTAATTTTCTGAGAGAATTAGGTGAAGAACATTCAGTACCTCAAGTAGATGACCAATTTACCTCTTCTTCAGACTCAAAGAAACAGGTTTTTGTGAGCTGTTCCAAAAGTGATCTCACTGTCGGCAATCAGCCATCACAAAACAAACCTTTGAAGTCAATCTTAAAGAAGAAACAAAGTAAAACTTTTGAAAATATGAGTACTGATTCAGGATGTGACAAAGTAACATGGAAAAGCACACAAGAAACAGACTATATTGCAAAACCTTTTGATGAAAGCTATTCATTTTGTAGAACTGTCTTGCAGAAAGAAGAGGGAAACATGAAACTCTCCTTGCAACCTGAACTGAATTTTGATGATGAAGAAGAATTTTTGTATGGTCAAAGAAAAGTAGATACCAAACTTTCAACAGGAATGTCCAAATCATTAATTGACACTTTGTATGATAGCAATGAAAAGAAAGGTTCTATTGTAAAAGTATCAGGTGAAACCCCTTCTTCACCTGCAGTTTCAAATATGCCATCATGGATGAAGCCTCTGGTTGAGGTTACTGATATTGAAGAAAGGGAAGAGAAAGATTCTCTTGATCAAACAGTTGAGGAAATATTGAAATCAATTGGGTTCAATTTTGACTTGTCCAAAAGAATGCAAGAACTGGCTAAAATAAAAAATAAAAATGAAGAGGAGTTACATTTTTCCATTAACAAAAGTGCTTCTTTTCTTGGTTCTGCAATACCAGGCATAAGTTTCAGTGGAAAGTTGAACAAGAAAGATGACACTCAAGAAGAAACAACTAGTATTTTCTCTAAAGGAGTCGTTGGAGAGTCAGTTCCTGGTAATATTTTGCATCATGAAGGCATTGACAAAACATGTTCACAGAACTGGTTTCCACAAAACTACTTGCTGAAGGGATTACAAAACTCAAGAAGAAATGCTTGTACTTCAAATAATTTGAAAGGTACATTTGAAGAGTTTCTTTCGAATGATGAAGCAAATGTGAAGAAGCAGCAAGCATGCAGAAGTGAAGTCATTCTTCCTGACCTTGCCCATTCTTGTCAGCCTTGTTATGCTACTCCTTTGGAACCAAAAAATGAAAACCCAGAGATTGATATGCCAAAATGGTTTACTTCCTCCTTTACTTCATCAAATGAATTCAGTTCTGACAAACAAACTGTGAAATCTTCTCCACTATCTGAAGACACTGATATGATAACCAAACTAGAAGTCTTTGAAGAAAAGTCATCTAGAAAACGTCAAAGAGAGGAATCACCAGAATATTCTGGTATCGTGCATGCACCAATGATCAGAGCAAAACAAACTGAAATACCTTGTAAAAGAAACAGAGAAGTTAAGCACAAAATGACAGAAAGGAAAGAAAAACAAAGTGAGAGCAAAAACTCAATGAAGAACCAAAAACAAATCTTAAAGGAAATAGAAGAAAGAAAAAAGAAATTAATTGTCTTAGAGAGAGAACTAAGTAAACTTGAAAAACACCAGAATGAAATAATGAGAAGAAGGCAACGTCAAAAAGATGGCCATAAGGACCCACTGCTGTTAGAGAACAGTAAACTTCAGGAGGAGATATCTGCACAAATACAATTGCTGAAGAGACCTACTGACGTAAAAGACATGTCAGCAGTATATGCAGATTTCACTGAAACGGTAATTCTTTTGGTTTTGGTTTTGTTTTACATAAGCTACATTATAAAAAGGTTTTGAGAAATATGAAGTTCAAATTAATTGTTTCGCTTATCAAAGGGAAAAATCAAATATTATAGTGTAATTGGGCATCCATCAGTAAACATTTTGCTTTTTAGCTCATCTGGGCCTAAATTGTGTATACCATACATTAAAGGGACAGTAGCACTTTTCTTGAAAATTGTTTATTTTAAATTCACTGATAATTGAACGTTAATGCTAAATGTATTATTTTGATAGTGTCAAAAATCTCATTACACAAACCAATCATCCATAGTCGGAGAAAATGTTTTTATTTTCCCCATTTTACAAGTTATGTGTCTCCGGTACATACATGTAGCATGTCTATACATACAGTCAACAACAACAACAACACAAAAAGACATATTTGGTCATAATCATGAAACATGCATCAATCTTTTAACAAAAGAAAAATGATAATGATTCACACAAAGTCTATTCGCAGCCACTTTTATGTGAACAGCTTTTGATTCATTTTGTGAAAGAAAAAGCAAACGCATGGCTGAACTTTACGTTATATATTTGATTTATTACTGCTTTATTTAGTTCAAATACATTGTCTTTCAATTGACCATTTTCCAGTTTTGACGTTTAGAGTTATCTGCCCTTGACCGCGGGCAACGTCACGCTTGGCGTCAATGGGATAAATAATAATTATAATAATTAGGGTATTTATATAGCGCACATATCCACACCGAATGCATGCTCAAGGCGCTCCCTGAATTATTACCCTGGTCTAACCCAAGCTGCCGATTAAGCGCTTGATGGGTCACCTCCAACACAACTTTCACCAGGTACCCATTTCCTGCTGGGTGAACAGAGGCACATTTTGAATAAAGTCTCTTGCCTAAGGCGACACCACAAGTTATACAACTCGTGTCTCCGTGTGGTGCAGGGAATTACCCTTCTAACTCTCAGTTCATTCAGCAATGAATCGGGTAACCCACCCATCCGGCGAGCCACGCCAGATGTTGCTGAACTACACTGATAGCTGTCAACTGAGCTTCACACAGGACCACGTGCCACCACGTGCAGTAGCTTGCATTTTGGTGTTGTAGAATTGTATGTGAAAGCGTTTGATTTGAAATAAATTAGACAATAATAAATGATGATTGTTAATGGAGATGAATTCTTAATTTTAATCTGTCTTGTTATGTCATAGGTCATCGTACGGCTGTCTGTATTAGTCTATAGATATATATATATATATGTAACTCATGTTTGATTGTCGTCGCATGAATAATTTTCATGATATAACTGTTAAACTTTGTCAATCGAATGGATTTAACTATTTTAGCAGTTAGGATTAAATCATTTGTCTGCAAATAAATCTTTGAAAAGAAAGTTTGAAAGTTAATATGAACCCTTCCAGATATTAAATTTACCTGAAGAAAATATGGTGATTGTGGCCTTTTGGCTTGTCATGAAATTAGTTTCCAAATAAATTTATGTAAAAGATATATTCGAGTTGACATACCATGGAATAATACTGTATTAATAATTTGTAAACTGAGTTATTTAGTAAAATCTGATGTGATCGTATACAACATAACAGATGTCATACCTACTAGTTAGATGTATGAAATAAATTGTAGATGATGATTAAATTAAACATTTGGCTTATTTCGCGAATATCTCTTCATCTACGCGTCATTTTTAGCTCATCTGGCCTGCAAGGCCCGATGGGCTTATGGCATGGCATGGCATGGTGTCCGGCGTCCGTCCGTCCGTCCATCCGTAAACTTTGTGGAATTTCGACTTCTTCTCCAGAACCATAAGGCCTAGAAAGCTGAAACTTTGTGTACAGACTCCTTGGCTAGTGAGGATTATAAATTGTAGCTTTGGGCGCCCTGTGACCCCTAATAAGGGCCACAGGGGCCACGCCCTAAAAACCTATTTTCATCTTCTTCTCTAGAACCATGAGGCCTAGAAAACTGAAACTTTGTGTAAAGACTCCTTGACTAGTGAAGATTATAAATTGTAGCTTTGGTGGTCCTGTGACCCCTAATAAGGGCCACATACGCCACGCCCTAAAAACCTATTTCCATCTTCTTCTCCAGAACCATGAGGCCTAGAAAGCTGAAACTTTGTGTACAGAGTCCTTTCCTAGTGAGGATTATAATTTATAGCTTTAATGGCCCTGTGACACCAAATAAGGACCAAAGTGCCCCACCCTTCAAACCTATTTTTATCTTCTTCTCCAGAACCAAAAGGCCTAGAAAGTTGAAATTTTGTTTATAGACTCTTTGACTATTGAAGATTATAATTTAGGCCCTGTGGCCCCAAATAAGGGCCACATTCTTAAAACCTATTTTCATCTTCTTCAGAAGCATAAGGCCTAGAAAGCTGAATACCTTAAAACAAAATTGATATGAAACCAATGGCTCTATTTTTATATTGATGCATTATTAGATGGGATATATCCTTTTCTCTAGTTTAAAAATATTGGTGTACAAGTAAGCATGTATGGGTAAAAAAAATTAAAATTGAAAGAATACATCAGTGAGTAAATATTTGATCGTATGTTCCCTTTCTGTTTAAAAAAAGGATCAAATTGATCATGGAGATCTTAATTGCATAGAGATCTTTCACCTTTTAAGACATTTATTATTGGACTAAAAATGGTGTGAGGTTGTTTAGGTGACTTATGAATCTGCAATATCTGCAATCTTCATCAAGACAATGATAGAATATGCTTAAATTTAAATAAGATAAGTAAAATCTGTTTATATATTGTCATTTCCCGGGGATATAGCTTGGCCATGTCAGCTTCTTGTTACATTTTATATATAGGTCACACCACCACTTTGAAACTTTTTACTTAGAACTGTTGCATTCAAATTAAAATTTATTTATTATAAATGAAATAAAGCCATGGATCAGTTTTTGAAAAATACACTAATTTTCTTTTGTAACAGGAGTTTTTGAGAACTGATATTAATCACATACATATATACTTTTCTTGCCTTGCAATGTTTTTACATGGTTGCACTCAAGCTTAAGAGTTTTGAGATCAGTGAAATTAAAACCTTGTAAACTTTATTTGGTATTGTCTCGGGACAGAAGGTGAGGCGCGCCAGGCGCTCTCTCTCTTCGTGTTCACCTTGGATTTGCGCCTGACCCTTCAGGCGCTGATTGGTAAGTGGGCGAGGCGCTCCAGGCGCTCTCCCCGCTTCACTGATCTTGGCTTGCGCCCGACGCCCCAGATGCTGTCTGGCTTGTGGCCAGGCGCTCCAGGTGCCCTCCCCACTTGCTTGACTGGGATTGGGGTCGAGGCGCTACAGGCGCTCCATCCTTGATTAATTCAGACTTTGACTCGAGGTCGAGGCGCACCCATTGTCTAGTTGTTACTCACTTGCGGGTATGGACTTGGTCCCATGCGACTCGGCGCCCCATAAGCGGGGTTCTGCGGGCACTGCGGCTCACGCAATACCTACCCAGGTGATAACCGCTGTGCAGAGTGCACCAATCTCTCTAGGGAGCAGCACAAGCGCTATCGCTCCTCCCTCCATCAGGAAGAGCGAGCTGCAGCAGCGCTCAAGGGCGGCCAGGAGACCCATCCCGTGTCTGACTTCTACCGCAGTAACTGTGTTGGTGTCGCCTGAGCGCTCGGATCTTATCATTTCTGAGGACCCGGCGAGTTTGATGAGCCTCCCTGGAATCGGACGTAGGATCCTTACGCTCGGACAGGTCCCTGCGTGAGCCTCTTGACGCTTCTCCCACCCGGATGGCCCTACAACCTTAACGGCTGACTCCCCACTGCGCGGGGGTTGTCGCAAGAAGGTCAAAAAGTCCAAGAAGCGTTCCAAGGCGCCCACACCTCCTCCCTTTGACCATAAGGCGTTCACGGACAACGTCCTTGCGTTGGTGAGGGAAATGATTGAGTCCTTCGTCAGCAGTCGCTCCGCGGGACTGAGGTCCCCTCAGCGCCTCCTGTGACTCCCGCCACCATGAGGAGACGTCATGTGACGGTGATCTCGTCTGTCGCCTCGCCTCCTGAGACGCCTCTGCCTTCCTCGCCAGGTTCCCAGATTGAGGACAGAGCCGAGGGGGATCTAACCCCTCCCCCCCTCTCGTGCTCCTCCTTTGTCCTCTGTTGGACTCTGAGTCACTAACCTGAGGCGGGACGGGTTCCTTTCACGCACTAATCTCCCGGCGGAGTTGCGCAACCGCCTCAGGAAAGCCCCAGGAGCGTCAGCGACGCTTTTTGACAGGCAAGTCGCAGAAGCACTGCGACATCGGCAGGATACCCAGCAACAAGAGCTGACCAACCGCCTGGCAGCGGGAGGGGGCAGGGTTTCCTCCGTGGTAATAACGCCAAAGAAGCGCAAGGGTGGCGCAGCGCAATCTCCAGCTTGTTCTAGGACCGGCGGGGTTTCCTTTCGGGATGGGGGCCGGCCAGGCAAGGGTCGCAACGACTTCAATGCAGGCCCCTCGCCCAAAAGGACACCCAAGAAATCTCAGCGCGGCTGACTTCTGGGAGCCTCCTCGCCTGCCGCCGGCAGTAGTGTCGGACCGAGACGGGCCAGTGGGAGGCAGTCTTTCAATGTTTGTAGCCAACTGGAGACAGTTGGGCTTGGACGAGTATGTCTGTCAGATCCTGTAGCGCTGGTTTCGTATACCCGTGCACACCTGCCCCCCTTTAACTTGTTCGCCAGTGGAGCGGAACGGCTTGCGCTTACGCTGGAACAAGTGGAGATCTTACTCTCCAAGGAGGCGGTGAGCGAGCTCCCGCTTCAGGATCTGACACCAAGGTTTTACTCTCCAGTATTTGTGAGACCGAAGAAAGACCCGAAAAAATGGCGGCTGATTCACGACATGAAACCGTTCCTACCTCGAGCGGCTGCCATATTTTAGGCTCTTGACCGTGCGGTCTATCATGCGGTTGCTACAACCATACAACCACATGGTGTCGTTGGACCTCCAGGACGCATACTTGCACGTCCCAATCTGCCCCGCGGATTGCAAGTATCTCCGATTCGTCCTGGCGGGTCGTCACTTCCAATGGAACGTCTTACCGTTCGGGATTTCAACAGCACCATGGCTGTACACTCAGGTGACCCAGCCCATCGTCCAGTTCTTACACAAGCACGACATCCAGTTCGCGATGTATCTGGACGACGTGTTCGGGAGCCATTGCTCCCCGTCAGTTCTTTCCAGGCAAAGAGACTTTGTGATAGCTCTGTTCAGATGTCTGGGTTGGCTGGTCAATCTAGCCAAGTCGGACCTAGTACCGACGTTGCTCGTCTTCCTAGGCGTCTTGCTGGACACAGCTCAGGACAAAGCCTTTGTCACGGAAGAGCAGATGGGACGCTACAAGGAGCTTCTAGCGCAAGTGTGTCGTGGGCCTCTCGCGCTCCGGCAGTGGCAACGCCTTCTAGGGTTCTTGACCTCAGCTCAAGACTATACGAAGAGGGTGAGACTCCATCTCCGCCCTCTTCAGATAGTTTTGAACGGACACGTTCGGGAGGAATCGTGCGGTCATCACATCAGGATGCCACAGGACCTCATTCACCATCTCGAATGGTGGCAGGACGGAAGCAATGTCCTGGCGGGGGTACCCCTCCAGCAACCCCCCTGCCAGGGACCAGTTGTACGTGGACGCCTCCTCTCAGGGGTTAGGCGCACACCTGGGGACCAATCAGAAGGCGGGCGTGTGGTCTCCTGTACAAGGGGGACGCCACCTCAACCTTTAGAGTTGGACCCCATACGCTCGGCTATCGACCATTGATCAGGCCGTCTAAGAACCAGGTGCTGTGCGTACACACGGACAGCTCGACAGCAGCTTGGTCAATCAACAAGCAAGGATCGACCAAGGCGGGATCACTGTTACAACTGGTGATAGAGCTGTTTCGCCTGGTGAACAACCTCAACATCTCGATCAGAGCGGTGCACATCCCGGGAGCAAAGAACGTCCTAGCGGACGCACTTTCTCGCCCTGACCAGCCTCCGTCCACGGAGTGGATGTTGCACCCTCAAGTGTTCGAGGCGATTTGTTTCCAGTTCGGGGGACTGCACGTCGACCTCTTTGCGACAGGGCTCAACCACCAGTTGCCGATCCACATGTCACCAGTGGGTGGGAGGGGAAGGACACTTATGCTTTTGCCATCCTGACACAGGTGGTGGCAAAGATCCAGATACCAAGGTCTTGAGACTTCTCCTGGTCGGCCCGAAGTGGCCAGCGAGGCCTTGGTACGTATCCCTGCGACGACACTTCGCTCAGGAACCGGTTCCCCTGCCTTTCAGGTGGGACCTTCTCAAGAGCAACCTGAACAAACGGGTGCACGAGAACCCACAGGTCCTCCATCTACACGCTTGGGTTGTCTCCAAGACGGGATGAAGAGCGCAGGGTTTTTAGCAGTGGTAGCCAGCGCAGTGGCGACCTCACAGCGGTAATCCACGCATAAACTGTATGACTTAAAGGGTTCGATGTGCGGGCAGTAACGGTGACTCAGGTTGCTGAGTACCTGGTCCATCTACGCACTGTGAGGGGGCTTAAGGCCTCCTCCATCAACACGAACCTCGCAGCCATAATGTCCGTCCTTCGTCCTGGTCTGGACATCTCCATCTTAAAGGAGCTCATTAGTACATACAGGAACGTGGATGGCCGCCACAAGCTAAGACCACCAGAATGGGATCTGGCGGTGGTATTGAATCACCTCAAATCTGAGTACTATGAGCCGCTGACGGACACGACGCTGCTGCGTCTCACCATTAAGACAAGCTTTTTGGTAGCAATGGGGTCAGCGGCCAGGATATCAGAACTGCATGCTCTGCAAGCTGATTTGCTCAGGTTTGAGGTGAGAGATGGGGGGTCGGCGACCTTGGGACTGGCACCAGACTTCCTGTGCAAGAACCAAGGCGCGGACGAACGCGGGAGGACCTTCACACTGCCGTCAATCTCCCCGTCCATCGAGCCGAAGGATGAGCAGGAACGTCTTCTTTGTCCCATGCGCGGTCTACACATCTATGTGGAGAAGACACGGACACTGAGGCAGGGGAGGCGCAGATTTTTTCTGCCCCACTCCCAAACGAACTCGAAGGAGATCGACAAAAGGCAGTTGGGGGTCTACCTCAGGTCTACGGTAGTAGACGCCTACAAGGCGGAAGGGTTACCTGCATGAGATTCGGGCCATATCGGCGACAATGGCCCTCCACAGCAATTTGTCAGTGGCGGACATCATGGCCGGCTGCTTCTGGAAGTCAGGCTTGGTGTTCGACAACCACTACCTGCGCGATGTCTCCACGGAGGACCTGGAGGGTGTAGCCCGTCTAGGAGCGCAGATATTTGCACAGCAGCAGACCACGGGGACTCCCCCTGGTAGGGGGCGCAACCATCCACGGTGATGACACCTCGCTTGTCGAGGTAGCCATCTCGACACTTGTTAATAAATTATCGGATTGTCGGAGGTTAGTAACTAAATAATAGTACGTTTTTGGTTAAATGTCATTATATTTACTTACCGTAGACAAGTGACAGTCGTCATTCCCGCCCGCCTCCCCTCTTAGGTATCCGTCGTTAGTTGGGACTCCTAGGTAATGCGAATGAATCTAATTGGATGACAGGTCACGCCACCTGGTGGACTAGTGACGGGCGGATAACTCTGATTGTTCTGGGTAATGATGTTTTCATTACATCAGTGGGAATGAGTCAATTACATGTTATATGGCTAACAGGCTAAGGTCACTTGTCTACAGTAAGTAAAAATAATGACGTTTAACCAAAAATATACTTTTTTGGAACTAAGACATTGTTCTTTTGGTACAATGAATATAGTTGCATTTAGAATCACTGCCTATTGTATCTTGTTCCTTGGTTAGTAGACTTAACTA
This sequence comes from Steromphala cineraria, assembly GCA_916613615.1. Classification (NCBI taxonomy): domain Eukaryota; kingdom Metazoa; phylum Mollusca; class Gastropoda; order Trochida; family Trochidae; genus Steromphala; species Steromphala cineraria. The sequence goes on from OU744724.1 coordinate 47,042,971, forward strand.
TGAATTGCTGAAGATTAATGATATAAACCAAGAATCGCACCAAATGAAACAACAAAAAGTACCTAATGTTTAATGTGATTTAATCTGTTTACAGGCAAAAATTATACCAGGAGAAACTTCAAGCAAATGGAAGCCATTTTCTGACCCTGGCAATCATTGGTGCTTTGATTGTAACCATGTTTCTGAGACCCTCTTTGACCATCTGAGGCACCTTCAATCAAGAATACACCAACAGGTCAGTTTTATTAGCTCACCTTTACAAAGTAAATGTGAGCTTATGTCGTGGCGCTTCGTCCGTCGTCCGTCTGTCTGTCCGTCTGTCCGTCTGTCCGTCCGTCCGTCTGTCCGTCCGTAAACTTTCAGGAAAAAGACTACTCCTCCTAAACGAATCCAGATATCATTCTGAAATTGTAGTATGTTATACCCATGGTGATTCCTCACAGAAAGGTAGACGTTTCAGTTTTGAGAATCCAAGATGGCCGCCATGGCAGCCATATTGAATTTTCAATTAGATTTCAGGAAAAAGACTACTTCTCCTAAACGAATGCAGATATCATTCTGAAATTGTAGTATGTTATACCCATGGTGATTCCTCACAGAAAGGTAGACGTTTCAGTTTTGAGAATATAAGATGGCCGCCATGGCAGCCATATTGAATTTTCAATTAGATTTTACGAAAAAGACTACTTCTCCTAAACGAATGCAGATATCCTTCTGAAATTGTAGTATGTTATACCCATGATGATTCCTCACAGAAAGGTAGACGTTTCAGTTTTGAGAATCCAAGATGGCCGCCATGGTAGCCATATTAAATTTTCAATTAGATTTCATGAAAAGACTACTCTTTCTAAACCAATCTAGATATCATGCTGAAATTGTAGTATGTTATACCTATGGTGATTCCTCACAGAAAGGTTGACGTTTCAGTTTTGAGAATCCAAGATGGCCGCCATGGCAGCCATATTGAATTTTCAATTAGATTTCATGAAAATGACTACTTCTCCTAAACCAATCTAGATATCATTTTCATATTGTAGTATGTTATACCTATAGTGATTAATCCAACAAAGGTAGCCGTTTCAGTTTTGAGAATCCAAGATGGCCGCGATAGCAACCATATTGACTTTTCAGCTGCAGATGACACATCATTATAACTAAATTTTAAGCTTTCATCAAGTGATCACTCCCACTATATAAATTCACTAATTTGAACTTACTAATCATAATATTATCTTGAATATGAAATATTTAAGATTGTCATGCAAGTTGTTCTATATTTTTAAGTGTTTCTAAAACATTAAGATGAAAGACAAACATAATTAATTAATTTGTTTAAAATATTTATGGCTGCATAAACTAGCTGCAAAAACCCAATGACATTAAACATCATGTTGAATTTTAAACAATGGTATCTCCCTTATATTCCTTTAAATACCACACAAAAGGGGTCAACCAGAGTTCAGATATTCCTATGCTTTTCTAATACACATCCCAATACAGGCTGCTAGCATCACAGTCTCAGCTGCTAGTCTGTTGCATAATCAACCTGACCTGATATGGTAGAGCATTATGCTATATGGCCATGTGTATGCAATAAGAGTTATGGAAATTAGACTTGTATTCTCATGACAGTGATATGTTCTTTTTAAGAATAACAACTTACACAAAACTTGTCAACAATAAGCTTTGTGTTTAGCAATCTACATGATAAGTTGATGTGGAAAGAGTTATTTTGCATCAGGTTCCAGTTCCTGTGTTTTACTCATATTTGTACCATTTCTATATCTAACAGAAGTTCTTCTTGACACAAAATCAATTTAGGACATAAGCTAACTATATTTTGTGAAATTATATATATTTTTCACAACAATTCATGTTCTCTCTCGTCAAGTATTAATACCACACATAAGGGCTTAGCCAGAGTTCAGGTTTACATGCTCAGCACACTAGGATGCTTCTCCAAATATACGTACACAAAGCCAAATACACAAATTGCTACACTCTCCTTAAGGATCTGGGGCTAGCAGCCCTGCCTGCTTGTATATTGCATAGTAATCATGACCTAATTGATAAATAGAACATAATGGACTTTATGGAAAGTATATAAATTGTCTTTATGAAAAGTATACTTGTATTCTATCAAAAGTAATACTTTTTACAAATAACAATTTAAACAAGTCAAGAATCAGCTTTTGTGTACAACAATCTGCACGATGAGTTAATATTAACAAGTCAAGAATCTGCTTTTATGTACTGTAATCTACATGATAAGTTAATAATAGAGGTATTTTGTATCAGGTTCCAGTTCCAATACCATGTGTTTGATAAATACCTGTAAAACTAAATGATAATTGTATCATGCTGAAGGGGTTCTGGGAACAACATGTCATCATAGAAGTCATTATTTTTCAATTAGATTTCAGGCCAAGTACTACTCCTATTAAATCAATTAAGATATCATTCTGAAAAGTGAGTGTTTTTTTATATAGTGATTCCTGACAAAGACGCATTTATTTTATTATCAAGAATCCAAGATGGTCAATATGTCAATTATATTGAATTTTCAATTAGATTTCATGAAATTCATTGAAAAGAATACATTTCCTGATCAATCAAATCAATGTCATTATATTTGTATTGATACGCTTGTTGTAATATTTATCAACACTATAAATACAGTTACAAAAAACTGTATGAATCATCTTTATCTGCGAACAGCCTGAAGCATGACTGTTTTAATAAATCCTTTTTAATAAAACATAAAATGATAAAAGTTGTTCACTCCATCAGTGGGTTACATAATTCCTGACACTTCATATATGGCAAATAACATAGCCAGTGAGGGATAAATATACATTTTTTAATCATCTATATCTGATTACGGTCTGAACAATGATTATCTAGATAATTATAATGATCATTCAATTCAAACAAATCCTTTTCAAAAGCATTTAAAATGATTAAATTTGTTCACTCCCAACACTAACTGTTAGGTTTTTTACTCCTTTGTTCCCATGCAATTAATTTATTCCAAATTGAAAATTTTGGTTAATGAATAACAAATTATCTTTTATTTTTTTTGATATGCTAATAAAAGATATCATTTAATATTCATCTTCAAAACTAATTGAACAGCTGTCTGAACAATTCTTTTTTTACAAAGTCTTTCTCACCAATTCTCTCTGTTAGTTAAGATACTTCAATAAACATATTACTGAGTTGACCTCCAGATTATTTCCATTGCAAACCTCTCTTCTACCCCCACCCCTTCTATCCCCCCTTTCCCACCTCCCTTTTTTTCTCCTGTCCTTCCATTGCAAACCTCTCTTCTATCCTCCCCAACCACCCCCAGGATAAGTTACATAAGCTACATGCAGGTGCAAGAGGTCATCATAGGTCATCATATCTAGTAATTAGCATAAACCCCCAAGTTGCTAGCCTATTCTGACCAATCAGATTGCACTAACATATGTCAAGATTTAAGATATTCAGAAATCTTCAGTTAGAATTACATGAGACATATCACTAGCTGAATTTGTGATTTGTGTCAGAGGGATATATTCCAAATGTTTATGTGCATCATCTCTTTAGTTCTTTGGAAGTTGAGAGTGTGACTAAATGAATACTCCTAAACCAATCAAGATATCATAAAGATAATAAAGATGCCCACATAAAAGTAGCATTTTGAAGATTAAAAAGTCCAAGATAGTCACCAATTCAGCCATAGATATACAACAAAGTTATACAAAAACCTACTGCTTGTTAACAAATCATGATTATATCATTCTTGTATTAATGTTTGTTCAAGCACTAGTGGTTTCCAACAGAAGAATAGCATTTTAAAAGATAAAAAAATCATGATGGCAGCCATAATCAATTATCATATAAAAGATGGTTACATTCATTTTAAGGTGAGCTTCTGTACCCTCGGTACTTTTATCTGTTGTTGATCTTGTCACTGTTGATGATCTTGTCATTGTTGATGATTTTGGCATTTGATGTGAGCAAAAAGCACAAAATTACCTAAGTTTGGTAGATATACTTGGCAAATATGGATATTAGATTGTAAATTGTAATATGCTCTTATTAATATTTAACGATGGACTGAAATGGTCTATGGCTACTTTTGGGTTCATAAAGAAGGGGTTTTTATTTGATATAGACTCGACTTTGAATTAATGAATTTCGGCTAAAAGGGCTTTTAAAATACACGACCTATTAGCACTAATGAAATCAAACCCTAAAAATCTAGTGACTCTTTAAAAACTATTTAAAAACAAATCTGTACAAAGAAGCTTACAACTAAAATTTTTATTTCCTTATTATGTTCTTTCTTTAGTGCCTTGAGTATATGTAGATATTGGGCGCTTTATAAATATCCATATTATTTATATTATATAGTTGCAGAGCGACAATAACAGGATTTAGCTTTTGATATGGGCTCCTAGCTGTGACCATTTTGAGCTTTTTAATGTGTAGCTTATGGCATGGTGTCCTACGTCCGTCTCTCCGTCCTTAAACTTTGTGGAATTCTTCACAAGTACCATATCGCCTAGAAAGCTGAAACTTAGTGTACAGACTCCTTGACTAGTGAAGATTATAAATTGAAGCTTTGGTGGCCCTGTGACCCTAATAAGGGCCACAGGGGCCACGCCCTAAAAACCTATTTTCATCTTCTTCTCCAGAACCATGAGGCCTAGAAAGCTGAAACTTTGTGTACAGACTCCTTGGCTAGTGAGGATTATAAATTGAAGCTTTGGTGGCCCTGTGACCCTTAATAAGGGCCACAGGGGCCACACCCTAAAAACCTATTTTCATCTTCTTCTCCAGAACCATGAGGCCTAGAAAGCTGAAACTTTGTGTACAGACTCCTTGGCTAGTGAGGATTATAAATTGTAGCTTTGGGCGCCCTGTGACACCTAATGTAAAGCCTGATGAGCTACAGAACCCATGGCTCTATTTTCAGACTGCATAATACTTCTTCATATTTCAATGCACCTTCTAAATTATCTTTTTGCTCTTTAGACATTTTTGGGACAGTGTCTTTAAATAATTCTGAAAGGTTATCGTTTTTGCATGGTTTTGCTTGGTATAGGTTATGACGAAACGATCTAGTTTCATGTCTCAAATCTTCCTTTTTGGTTACTGTTTTATTTTGATTATTTTCTAGTTTATATATTGCCTTATTCAAGAATTTCTATTTTATGAAGATAGAAACAACTTGGTTGGTTTCTCACCTTCTTCTTTCAATTAGCTTTACAGCGTAAGCATGTTTTTCTTGTTGTTAAAGTTGATTTATGCAAAGAGTTTTTTGTACGGAGTCTGGTACGGTTAGTCAGGGTAGGACCCTCATCTGCGCTGTCCCGACTGCCTTCCTGTCGTCTGCCTTTTCGACTCTTGTTGCAAGGAGTGTGGCTGCCTCTCCCCCACAGCCATTCAGCGTTTCCTCACCGCCAGACGCAAGTGCTTCTCTCAACATAAGCGCAAGAGGATGTCTGATGCCTCCAACCTGGAGTTGCCTTTTTGGTCTACCAATCTGGACGTCCAGCTGGACCAGGTCAACCTGACCGCCTCCGAGCTCCAGCATACCTCCCTATCACTGTGCAAGGAGAAGATGCCCCCTCCACCTCCGGCTGCTGTCGCTCACGCCGAGCTGGAACAAATCATGTCATGTCTAAGCTTATGGCCCAGCGTTTGGACTCCTACCTTCACCAGGATCAGCACCCAGACCAACACTTTCAAACTCATCCCGGATTGGCTTTCTGACCTTCTCCCCCAAGGGCTCTACTCTGTTTGGGGACAAGATACCCGAAGTCTACCGTGAGCAGGCCACAGTGACCCAAACTGAGGTGCCTTTTAGAGCCTTACAGTACGCCTGTCCTCCAAACGTCAGAACCAGAGCAACCAATCCCGCCCTTACAAGCACCAGCGGTTTGTCAACCACTCCTCCAGATAAGGCCCGTCCCCCTCCTAACTCGGGGCATATATGACCGGGTATAAGCCAACCCCACCTATAAGCTGACCCCCTTTCTCAACAATCCAAATTCCAGTAAAGACCGAGACCCCCTTCTCACAGCCCTACATTGCTAACTGTTAAGTTGGCATGATGTAAGTTGCATTGAAACTGAATGTTATTATCAATCGATATATGTTTGACTTTTGTTCTGCTCTCATCATCAAATGACACATTTGATTTTAGCTCATCAGGTCCGTCCATCCGTCCATCCGTAAACTTTTCACATTTTCGACTTCTTCTCCAGAACCAATGACTCTAGAGAGCTGAAATTTGATGTGCAGACTCCTTGGCAAATGGGGACTCTAAATTGTAGATTCGTGACCTCATGACCCCAAATGGGGTCACAGGGGTCAAACTTTTACAACCTATTTTTATCTTCTTCTCCAGTTCCAAAAGAGCTGAAAAGCTGTGTGTAGACTCTTTGGCCAATGGGGATTCTAAATTGTAAATTTTGTGACCCCATGACCCAAAATGAGGTCACAGGGGTCAAAACCTTAAAAACCTGTTTTTATCTTCTTCTCCAGTTTCAAAAGGTCTAGAGAGCTGAAAAGTTGTGTGTAGACTCCTTGGCCAATGGGGATTCTAAATTGTAGATGTTGTGACCCCATGACCTCAAATGGGGTCACAGGGGTCAAAATTTTAAAAACCTATTTTTGTCTTCTTCTCCAGTTCCAAAAGGTTTTGACCCCCGAGACCCAATTTGGGGTCATGGGGTCACAAAATCTACAATTCAGAATCCTCATTGGCGAAGGAGTCTACACACATCTTTTCAGCCCTAATAAGGGCAACAGGGGCGACACCCTAAACATAAACTGACTAGCAAAAAAACCTTTATCGGATGTATCTGACAATAAAATAAAAACAAAAAACCCGAATTTGTTCAACTAAAGTGTATTGCATTAACAATTCATGGATACAATCGGCTGATGAGACAGGTTCAATGTCACATTAAAGTCCAATGTTGTATTGGCAATCGAACATGCCAGGGGTCAGAAAAGAGACTTTACATGTTCAAGAGTTCGGTAGCACGTTTCTCAAATTGAAAATTGTTCCAGGAAAACAGAACCACACAACTTATATCTGGTATGACCTCCATGAACAGCCATGCATGCAAAAACATGTCGTCTCATAATGACGTCATTGGGAATCTGGTTCCATTCGTCCAGAATGGCTTGTTCAAGCTCAGCCAAAGTGTTTGGACATTGTGGTCTCTGTCTGAGACGTCTACCCATGTGGCCCCAAAGGTGTTCTATGGGCGACAGGTCAGGAGAACGAGAAGGAACGGAATGTTTCTTCTGGCAAAAAAGTCTTGTGTGAGTCGGGCAGTGTGGGGTCTAGCATTGTCCTGTTGTACGAGAACACGTTGTGACTGCTGACGTAGGTATGGAAGCACAAGAGGGCGCAGAACTTCATCCCTGTACCTTTGGGCATTCAAGTTACTGCGTATGATGACAAGATTCGTCTTTCAATTGCCACAGATTCCTCAGCATACCATGATACCTCCTCCACCAAAGGGCTTGACCTCCTGGATGCAATTTGGTGCCAGTCTCTCGCCTCGGTGCCGATACACACACACTCTGCCATCAGCATGAAACAAATTGAACCGACTTTCATCAGTGAACAGTACCCTCTGCCAATCACGCCGTTGCCACCGTCACACAGTGCACGCCCAACAGAGTCTGCTATGTCGATGGAGACGGGTCAAGGTCATTCCACGGAAAGGCTCGTAGTCTCCTGGCTACTGTGAACGGACTGATACGTCTGCCTAATGCTGTATTGGCCGATGACGTCACTGTAAGGAACAGGTTACGCAGATGCAAAGTTCGCAGGTAGCGGTCTTCACGGGGGGTGTGACGCGTGGTCTCCCACTCCTAGGCCTGTCCCTATTCTGCCCTGTCTGGTTGTACCTCTGAATGAGTTGAGCTACTGTCACCCGGTTGCAACCGAATGTCTGTGCAATCTGGACTTGAGTCGCACCCATGGTATGCATACCGATTGCCCTCTCGCGTTCTTCTGTTGTTATTCTGGGCATCTTTGAAGTGGTTTTTTTTCGGATGTGACATCCGTCAATCGATATGCCCACCTTTTATACCCCTTGTATGCATCATTCTTGATTGTTTGCAAAAACACATGATTTTCACAAAATGCGTGAAAAAAACAATGCAGGAAATTCACGGACTTGGTGGCGTCCATACATGTTGGTTGCGTTTATGCGTTCGTTCTAGATACTTCCAGGACAGCAAACGTCAGTTACCAAAAAAATAATGTAAAAATTCCGATGTTAGGTTTCTTTTGCTAGTCAGTTTATATTTTCATCTTCTTCTCCAGAAGCATAAGGCCTGGAAAGCTGAAACTTTATGTACAGACTCCTTGACTAGTGGAGATTATAAATTGTAGCTTTGGTGGCCCTGTGACCCTAAAAAAGGGCCACAGGGACCACAACCTAAAAATATATTTTCATCTTCTCCAGAAGCATAAGGCCTGGAAAGCTGTAACTTTGTGTACAGACTCCTTGGCTTTTGAGGATTATAAATTGTAGCTTTGGTGGCCCTGTGGCCTCTTATAAGGGCTAAATTGGGTCTCGGGGGTCAAAACCTTAAAAACCTATTTTCATCTTCTTCTCCAGTTCTAAAAGGTCTAGAGAGCTGAAAAGTTGTGTGTAGACTTCTTGGCCAATGGGGATTCGGAATTGTAGATTTTGTGACCCCATGACCCCAAATGGGGTCTCAGGTGTCAAAACTTTGAAAACCTATTTTCATCTTCTTCTCTAGTTCCAAAACGTCTAGAGAGCTGAAAAGGTGTGTGTAGACTCCTTGGCCAATGAGGATTCTAAAGTTAAGGTTTGGTGACCCCTTGACCTCTATTAGGGTCACAGGGGTCAAAACCTTAAAAACCTATTTTCACCTTCTTCTCCAGTTCTAAAAGGTCTAGAAAGCTGAAAAGTTGTGTGTAGACTCCTTGACTAATGGGGAATTTGAATTGTAGATTTTCTGACCAAATGACCCCAACCCCAACCTATTTCCATCAAAAGTCTGATGAGCTACAGAGCCCATGGCTCTATTTTTAGACATATATTATTATAAAAAGAATGAAAAGAAATTATGAGTGTTCACTTACGGTTTTTGTTGTTTGTTTGAATCATAATACATATCATTCTCATAACATAACAATCGATCAAAAGTCAACAACTTTTGCTGCGTGAAGTGTTCCCGAAAAAAAAATAATTTGTTACAGGCCTTTTCATTGGCCAAGTTATTTGAGTCAACCAATCAGCAAGTCAGTTTAATAACAATTTACAAAACATAAAACGTGGTTGTCATACTTTCATGACAACATTTAGTCAATACAATACAATGTCTTAAAGATGGACTGAAATGCTATATGGCAACTTTCGGGATTCATGAAATAGTGATAACAATTTCACATGGACTCAACTTTAAATTTCTGAAATCGACCTAGAAACGGCTTAATTACGACTGTATAAATAACACTGCCTAATTAGGCCGGCGAACAAAAAAACACACAGAAGCGTGACTGCCTCCTGACGTGTTAGTAGGTGATGTGATACTCCGTTGTGTGCCCTCGTTATGTAAAACAACACAAGCTAACAGTACAGCTCGATGTTTAACCGTCGATTAAACACCCTAAACAACATCCAAACATCTCAAACCTTCAATAAATCGGTAGTTTATTTATTCAACTGGCAATTTGTATTGATGAAAATGTAAGACCATGATTAAAACCGAAGTTGTGCGCATAATGCTACAGCATGTAGATGGCCTCGCTTTGCGCAATATTGTTATAAGACTGCACGTGAGAACCCGGAAGTATTTTCGTCATAAACAATTGCTCATGTGTGAACCGTTATATCTTTGTGCACAGTTGTTTGTTGTTATTGAATATTACTTTAGTAGCACAGCAGAAAGGATGTTATTATACAATACTATTTTTTATACATTTAAACCAATTTTTTAAAAATGCCTTTGACTTCATTTTGTAACAGGATAAAAAAACATGTTTTTCTTAGTTTTTTCATTTAGTGATGGATAAGTTACAATTCTCAATGAAAGGCATGTATTGGATGATGACTGATGTCTTGTTTAAAACATTATTTTAATACGGCATTTCACTGACAATCTTAATGTTTTCAGTCTTGTACATAGAAGAGATATTTTTCACAACAATACCCGATACATGGCCCAACAGAATGAAGATTTATTAAATGAACCTTATTCAAAATAATTATCAGATAGAGCAAAAAAAGTATTCCTAATTTCAACAGGTTATAATTTACCAATCGGAGAAAAAGGGACGTTAAGGAATACAATTGCTATTTGATGTTACCTAATTAGCTGATGTCATAAAATAGCTAGGTGTTGATGATTGTGCATTATATAACCTACCTGCTATAGTCATCATTTGATAGCTTTTAATTAGGAAACACACAGGAAATACGATAGACAGTAAAGTAATTGTGTAATAAGTGAGTATCTGATCTAAAGAAAGTAAATAACACCTGCAGACCAATGTCATTGTTTATTCAATCTTTTTACACACCGTTCAAATCTAAATGTGAGCATTGTAAATTTGGATTATTACCATAATCAGCCAAAAACTTTGTGCTATGTTTTATATTTTACTAATCTCTTTTTTCTCTGCATGCCAAACTGTTCATTCAGTGAAAATGCGAGCTCAAAACAGAAAATCGGTGTAGTGATCGGAACACGTGAGTTAGATGTAGATTGTCACATTGCTCTGTTTCACCTAACACAGCGGGTCAATTTGGCGTGAAACGATCAATGTGATGGGAATTTGTCTACGGAAACTTCATCAGGAGATATTCTAGGACAGTTGACAGCAACACAATGATATGACATACTGTTAATCGCTTGGAAAACGCAGAACTACGGATTTCGCCTATCATTTTCCATATAAGCAGACGAACGCTTCACCTACTGCCACATCACTTCCGGTATCCCCTTCCCATGGCCTCTCAGCCTTGTTTTGGTTTGTCGCTGGACGGCGACAAGCAGACGCCTTGTTACGCAATGTTTACTTAGCTGTAGCTTCATTGAGAAACTGTGTATCGTTGCTGTTTTGGCCTAATATTTATGTTATACAGTTATTTGACCAATATCTTATGAAAACTATATTTAAAAAAGGTTATACAGCGCCTCTTTAATATACCAAAATTTCTTTAAACATTCTCTATTTTACTTTTTCAAAATTAACATGCAGTTGTTTTAGGCTGCACAACTTACTAATGGAGATATGAAGTCTCACAGTTTCTATATCAAACAGGTCAATTATTTACGAACATAACAAGTCAAAAGTTGACTTTTTTGCTGAGCTTGCATCGTGACTCTCACTCCCGAGCCCTCAACATTCTACCAACTGCATCGTAAGGGATAATACGAGTTACTTAAGTCCATGGTTATTGTATAAAGATCAATGACATAACAAGGCGTTGTTGTGACTAAGATGTGTATCTTTCGTTTGCCAAATTTTGCATAATATACCTGTAAGGACAAATATTTTATGGATAACAACTTCTTTATTCTGAGTACACAACGTTTCGATACAGCTTCTTGTATCGTTTTCAAGCATAATGACATGGACAGAGAGTGGGATATATATAGGAGAACTAATTAATCAACAAAATAAACACAACATAATTGAGATAATGGTAACAATAAGATGATAGGGATTACAGTGGAAGCCAGTAGAAGTCAGCAGTACAGAGGATGGACACAATAGGAGTTTATACAAAGCAATTGGGTAGATAGCAAGGGATAATTAACATTGATTGATCAGTTCATCATAGGCACTGGGGATAGGATACCCTTGATCCCTGTTAATCAGAGGTCGGAATCTTTTGATGTTAATTCCTTCAGTTATTTTTCGTTTCGTCCAGTCTGATTGGTTGGTGGCAAGTATCTTAACGTTGGTCCAGTTGACTTGATGGTTAGGATTGGCTTCAATGTGTTCTGCTATGGTTGATTTCCTGTCAAGTTTTGAGGTTGATGATTGATGTTCCTTTATCCTTGTGTTTACTGGCCGTAAGGTTTCTCCTACATAGGAGTGGCCACAGTTGCAGTCAATTTTATATACCTCTCCCTTAGGATTGATACTTTTGTTCTTGGGTTGTTTTCTGCCATTTGCCTGCAGAAGGTTGTTGATAGTTGTGGAGGTAGAGAAGGTAGTATCTATTCCTGCTTGTTGTTTTAGCAGCCTGCTGATTTGATGGGATGGTTTACCGATGTATGGTATAGAGATCTTCATGGGGGCGGACTCGGGGCGTGGGGGTTTGGCAGTCGAGGGTGACAGGGTGGCTGCGATTGTTCTTTTGACTAGCTGGGACGGATAATGGTTCAGCTCAACAAACACTTCTTTCAGGTGGTCTAGTTCGTTTTGGAGATCGGTTGAACAAATGTTCTTGGCTCTTCTAGTCAGTGTAGAGATGATGCCTGATTTCACTCGTGGAGGATGGTTGGATTGGTAGTGGATATACTGGTTGGTGTGAGTGGGTTTACGGTACACTGATGTCTGCAGATGGTTGGATTGGCGTGATATGAGAACGTCCAGGAACGGGATCTGGTCGAGATTTTCTGGCTCCATGGTAAATTTGACTCGTGGGTGTTGGTTGTTGAGGTGGTCTAGTAGCTCAACAGGGTCGTCGTTTGGTTTGAGAACAACAAATGTGTCATCTACCTTGCGATACCAACACATAGGCTGAATGGGTGACGTGAGGAGTGCCTTTTCTTCAAGATCTGACATGTATATCTCAGTGAGGATAGGGGATAGTGCTGAACCCATAGCAGTATTGTAAAATACAGTGTCACGAGAACAAACAAGGAGACGGGTTTTCACAGGGTTCTTATGGATCTTAACAGTAGCTCTAGCATAAGGTGGTTGTGGATGTGAAACAGAGAGTTTTCGATAGAGTTCTATAGAAAGTTCATAATTGTCACGAAGGGTCTTCAGGTGGGCTTTGTGTTGGCGATCTAGTTTTGCGGTGGGGTCCTTCTTGAGTTTCTGGTATGTAGATGTATCTTGCAACATGTTGTCTACCATAGAGTCGAATTGTGGCCGGTCTAGCACAACAGTTGCTCTCCCTTTGTCGGCAGGAGCTACCACGATGTCTGGGTCTTCTTTCAGTTGTTTGATGGCCTTCCTGTCGGATGGAGTCAGGTTCGGCTTCTGAGGTTTGGCCTTCTGGAGGATGTTGCTGATTTGGTGTCTCAGGAAGTCAACCTTCCCACCTGGTGCAAGCTGCTGCAGACCTTTCTCGATGTTACTGATGAAGATATCTGCGTTCAGTTTAGTGGGTGTAGGGGCATACTTTAGTCCTTTAGCAAGAACATCAGTTTGTTGTTTGGTGAGCTGCTTCTGACTAAGGTTGACAACAGTCTTGTTTGTAGCCGAAGTCATCTTCTTTTTAGGACAAGCAGAGGTGGTCAGTTGTTGAGCTGAACCATTATCCGTCCCAGCTAGTCAAAAGAACAATCGCAGCCACCCTGTCACCCTCGACTGCCAAACCCCCACGCCCCGAGTCCGCCATGAAGATCTCTATACCATACATCGGTAAACCATCCCATCAAATCAGCAGGCTGCTAAAACAACAAGCAGGAATAGATACTACCTTCTCTACCTCCACAACTATCAACAACCTTCTGCAGGCAAATGGCAGAAAACAACCCAAGAACAAAAGTATCAATCCTAAGGGAGTGGTATATAAAAATGACTGCAACTGTGGCCACTCCTATGTAGGAGAAACCTTACGGCCAGTAAACACAAGGATAAAGGAACATCAATCATCAACCTCAAAACTTGACAGGAAATCAGCCATAGCAGAACACATTGAAGCCAATCCTAACCATCAAGTCAACTGGACCAACGTTAAGATACTTGCCACCAACCAATCAGACTGGACGAAACGAAAAATAACTGAAGGAATTAACATCAAAAGATTCCGACCTCTGATTAACAGGGATCAAGGGTATCCTATCCCCAGTGCCTATGATGAACTGATCAATCAATGTTAATTATCCCTTGCTATCTACCCAATTGCTTTGTATAAACTCCTATTGTGTCCATCCTCTGTACTGCTGACTTCTACTGGCTTCCACTGTAATCCCTATCATCTTATTGTTACCATTATCTCAATTATGTTGTGTTTATTTTGTTGATTAATTAGTTCTCCTATATATATCCCACTCTCTGTCCATGTCATTATGCTTGAAAACGATACAAGAAGCTGTATCGAAACGTCGTGTACTCAGAATAAAGAAGTTGTTATCCATAAAATATTCGTCCTTATTTGACTTCCAACTTCTAAATGCCACTCAAAGAAGTCATAATATACCTGGATTATAATTTCGGGCGGTGACAATTAAGAAAACCCTAATGTTTTCATTCAACATATCACAAGTTTTTTAATCTACATTTCGAAAACCCACATAAACCGGGGGCATAGCTCAGTGGAGGTTTGACTCCTGGTCGCGTCATACCAAAAGACGTTAAAAGATAGGAGTTGTTACTGTCTTGCTTGACACTCGGCATTGTAAAGACGGAACAACACATTAACTTGCGCCGCACTGTGGCTGCAGGGTGCTTCGGCACAAAACATTTTTTCCGATATGTATGTATGTATGTACTGAGGACAAAAAGTGTTTTTAGGTCTGGAAGACCTATCGTTTTTATCCGATTTCTTCAAGTTCTTCTTATTAAGGATTCAGGCTGAATCGTTATTGTTATTGGCGTGTTTCTTTTTTTAATTATTATTCCACGAATTTTGTGGTCAACTTTCAGCCCAAACGGCTGATGCTATCAAAGCCAAATTTCATAGGCTGGTAGACCTTGTTGAGGAATGGCGACAATAAGCTTTTGGGCCAAATAGGCCCATATATAAATGGCCCAGCAAGGCCCAAAGTTGGATAATTTAACATTGATTTTTTTTTTCAAAATGCACTTAGAGACCTGAAACTTTTTAAAAAAGATGCGCAATAAAAAATTAATGCAAAAAATGAAATCATGACAAATTCGTAGGTCACGTGGTTTGGCCGCCATCTTGCTTTTAGTGCATTTTCGACCGTTGCCGACCCCACTCGCCTTTGAGAATCTTCTTCTCTGAAGATACTTCAACTAGAGAGCTGAAATTTATACTCAATGAAGCTGTAGCATTGTAGTTCAATTTGACTTCTAGAAAGTCCTAACGTTAATACTTTTTTTGCTGTGACCTTTCAAAGTCTAAAAATCTAAAAATCGCAAACTTCAAGGGCAGATTACTCAAAACCCAGACCAAAGAATTTTATGATTTTAGCTCATCAGGACTGAAAGTCCAGATGGGCTTATGGCATGGCCCGTCGTCCGGCCTCCGTCCGTCGTCCGTCCGTCCGTAAACTTTTGACACTTTCGACTTCTCGTCATGAACCATACACATTAGAGAGCTGAAATGTTTTGTACAGGTACCTTAGCATATGGAGATTCTAATTTGTAACTTAAGTGACCCTGTGACCCCAAATAGGGTCACAGCAGTCACAACTTTAAAAAACCTATTTTCATCTTCTTCCACAGTTCCAGAAGGACTAGAGAGTTAAAAATGATATGTGCAAACTCCTTGGCCAACGGGGATTCTAATTTGTAACTTTGGTGACCCTGTGACCCCAAATAGGGTCACAGGGGTCACAACCTTAAAAACCTATTTTCATCTTCATCTCCAGTTCCAAAAGGAGTAGAGAGTTAAAAATGATATGTGCAGACTCCTTTGACAATGGGGATTCTTATTTGTAACTTTGGTGACCCCATGACCCCAAATAGGGTCACAGGGGTCACAACCTTAACAACCTATTTTCATCTTCTTCTCCAGTTCCAAAAGGAGTAGAGAGTTGAAAGTGATATGTGCAGACTCCTTGGCCAATGGGGATTCTTAATTATAGATTTCGTGACCCCATGACCCCAAATAGGGTCACAGGGGTCACAACCTTAAAAACCAATTCTCATCTTCTTCTCCAGTTTCAAAAGGAGTAGAGAGTTAATATTGATATGTGCAGACTCCTTGGACAATGGGGATTCTAATTTGTAACTTTGGTGACCCTGTGACCCGAAATAGGGTCACAGGGGTCACAACCTTAACAACCTATTTTCATCTTCTTCTCCAGTTCCAAAAGGAGTAGAGAGTTGAAAGTGATATGTGCAGACTCCTTGGCCAATGGGGATTCTTAATTATAGATTTCGTGACCCCATGACCCCAAATAGGGTCACAGGGGTCACAACCTTAAAAACCAATTCTCATCTTCTTCTCCAGTTCCAAAAGGAGTAGAGAGTTAATATTGATATGTGCAGACTCCTTGGACAATGGGGATTCTAATTTGTAACTTTGGTGACCCTGTGACCCGAAATAGGGTCACAGGGGTCACAACCTTAAAAAACTATTTTCATCTTCTACTCAAGTTCCAAAAGGTCTAGAGAGCTGAAATTATATGTGCAGACTCCTTTGCCAATTGGGATTCTAAATTGTAGATTTCGTGACCCCATGACCCCAAATAGGGTCACAGGGGTCACAACCTTATAAACTTTTTTTCATCATCATCTTAGGTCCAATAGGTCTATTGAGCTGAAAGACTGCATGTAGACTCCTTGGCCAATTGGGATTCTAAAATGTAGGTTTCGTGACCCCATGACCCCAAATAGGGTCACAGGGGTCACAATCTTAAAAACCTATTTTTCTCCATTAGATGACAGTCTATGGCAAATTTATTTCTCCTTGGATATTTTAGTGTGGACTTCTTTCACTGTCTGATATTGGCGATCTAGAAAGTGTTGAATAATAATAAATCATTTGGGTAAGGAAATTTATTCCGAAATCGTTACATTTGTTTTGTAATTTTTTTATAGGTTTTCTTGCAATAGGTAACATCAGTTTCATTTTTAGCTCATCTGGCCTGTATAAAGCAAACTTGATATGATGCCTGATGAGCTACAGAGCCAATGGCTCTATTTTTGCATAAGAATTAGACATTGGCAAGGTTTTCAAGAAAAAAGAATAAAATCGCTCGCGAACAGTCACTTTCTGGTCACATGGAAGAGTCAAACTTTGCATTTTGAACATGCCATGTTTTTGGCAGCTGATCAACCACTGAAGTGAAATCATTGTTCTATATATCATTAGAAAGCCAAAAGAACATAGAATATAGGAAACTTCAAACTTGTATTTGACTGACAAGTTGTTTTCCCTTATTCTAAATCTAACCAATTTCAATTTATTATATGTGGTTTCTATTTGTCAGTTCTCACATGGACCAATGATGTTTGATAAGTCAAATTGTCTGAAAATATAGAAATTATCGATCAACAAAGAACTTGTAAGTTGTCGCATTAAGCTTTCGGTCGTGGATAATGCGGGTTTTGTTTGTTTGAAATGATGTCATAGACACAAACGGCTATGACATCACAGTGCCAACAGCAACGTAATAAGAATTTCAGTTTGCGCTGATTTGTATTTTGTTACCATAGAATGCCACCAGTCACTTCAAATCAATCCACAACTTGAAATGACGGCTAGAAAAACAACAAAAACTAAAACTTAAAACATCAATTACAGAAAATTTTAATTTTGTAAAACACTACGCAGGGGATATTTAGCTGTGCGTAAGTGTGTCGGTAGTAAGCGACTACAAACTCATATGAATTGGAGATAAATCCCTTGTGAAATCCTTTATAGAGAACCTTTTTTTTTCAAGGCTCAAGAATTACGGAATTAATATAACTTGAAAAGATAATCTGTCATTCCCTGTCACTCATTAGTTATTGTCTAAGTCATGGTGCTCTTGTTATATTTGGCTGCTTCTAGAAAAGCAAGTTATATAAAACGTAATTTTGATTCCGGTGAAATGAAACTAAGGAGATAATACAATTATTTTGTTTTCAATTCTATATCTTTTTTTCATAAATTGATTTATTTTCACAGTTAAAAGAAAAATATAACAAAGAGTGGACTGGCAAACTACAACAAAAGATGTCCTTGCTACAAAAGAATGGTACTGAAGAAACTACACTGATTAAAGGTAAATTTATATTTTACTTTTTGTTTGGCATGGATGGGGAAAATCATGGCTTGATATAAGATACTTGCAGTCAGTTGCATTGGTGGCTCGTGGTCCTGTGCAATGCTTAATTGACCACTATCAGTGTAGTTCAGCAACAATGAGCGCAGCTCGCTGGAATGGTGCCCCCCCTACAAAAAAAAATCTCTTGAAAATCTGTCGCTAAAACAATGCCACAGAAGATTTTACCATTGCCAGAGTGTATCCACAAGAAATATGTGGAGGGGTTTCAGGAAAGTAAAAAAATGCACTCTGTTGATGTGCTTCCACGCCTACTTCACTTCAGTGGAATTTTACGGACTGGTTTCGGAAATATAGCCGAAACCATTTCCTATGCACTCCAGAACTTAATTATGGCATTGGTACGGAACGGCAATAAACCTTCCCTTTGCACTCCAGAACTTAATTATGGCATTGGTATGGAAAGGCAATAAACCTTCCCTTTGCACTCCAGGACTTTATTATGGCATTGGTACGGAAAGGCAATAAACCTTCCCTTTGCACTCCAGAGCTTGACTTTGGCATGGTTTTAGAGAGGCAATAAAAACCTTCCCTTTGCACTCCAGAACTTAGTTATGGCATTGGTACGGAAAGGCAATAAACCTTCACTATGCACTCTAGAATTTAATTGTGGCATTGGTAGGGAAAGGCATTAAACCTTCCATTTACACTCCAGAACTTAGTTATGGCATTGGTACGGAAAGGCAATAAACCTTCCATTTACACTCCAGAACTTAGTTATGGCATTGGTACGGAAAGGCAATAAACCTTCCATTTACACTCCAGAACTTAGTTATGGCATTGGTACGGAAAGGCAATAAACCTTCCATTTACACTCCAGAACTTAGTTATGGCATTGGTACAGAAAGGCAATAAACCTTCCATTTACACTCCAGAACTTAGTTATGGCATTGGTACGGAAAGGCAATAAACCCTTCCTAGAACTCAAATACTTCGGAAAGGAAATGAAACATTGTCAAAAAAGATATAAAAACATTTGTAACATGGAACCAATTGTTTGAATATATTGCCAAGTTAAGCCATAAAAATACCAAAAGATCATAACAAACTAGCAACCATCTTAGAGCAGGCTTTAAATGGCTTTACTTACTGTATGCAAATAATGCCAATTAATAACAAAAAACAAAACAAATTTGCGGTTCTATGTTTTTAAGTTTAAGTTTTAAAGCATGATGGTCACTGTTTGACTGTGACCAATTGTGGATATAATCTTTGATTGGCGTGATTGTGGTTGTTACACTGGCTGCCATCATAATGAACTCTGGATTACTATATCCAGGCTGAGTTCCTAAAAACAGAAATGATGTAATTGTCAAAGACCTTTTCATCAAGTAAATTTTACGTGTCAGAAAAAGTAGAAAAGTCAATATTCCATAATTTTCCATCTAACTCAAATTGTTACATTTATGACCAATTCAAGAATTGAGTTATGTAATATATCCATTTGGTATAAATATCTTGCGAGGGTGTTATTTTCATTATTATTCATAGTATAAGAAGTCAAATTTCCATCACTAGAAAATTAAAGGCATTATTTTATTACTACTTAGTGTTGTTTAAACATCAAATGTATTAATAATATTATTTACATCATTATTGAAAGAGACATGATATTATAATTTGCTTTTAGATGAGAGTTAATAGAAGGATTAACTAATAATTAAATTTCTATAAAGTAGTTTGAATATGTATGAAAGAACTTGTATGAGAGCCAAAACAATGTTTCTAATGTGAACGTAATTATTTTGACATCTACATTCAATCATTTAAAGATGGACTGAAATGCTATATGGCAACTTTCAGGATTCGTGAAATAGTGATTACAATTTGACATTGACTCAACTTTAAATTACTGAAATCCACCTAGAAACGGCTTAATTACGACTGTATACATAACACTGCCTAATTAGGCCGGCGAACAGAATAAAACGCCTTGAAGCGTGACTGCCTCGTGACGTGTTAGTAGGCGATGTGATACCCCGTTGTGTGCCCTCGTTATGTAAAACAACACAAGCTAACAGTACAGCTCAATGTTTAACCGTTGATTAAACACCCTAAACAACATCCCAACATCTCAAACCTTCAATAAATCGGTAGTTTATTTAATCAACTGGCAATTTGTATTGATGAAAATGTAAGACCCTCATTAAAAAAGAAGTTGTGCGCATAATGCTACAGCATGTAGCTGGTCTCGATTTGCACGTGAGAACCCGGATGTATTTTCGTCATAAACAATTGCTCACGTGTGAACCGTTTTATCTTCGTACACAGTTGTTTGTTGTTATTGAATATAACTTTAGTAGCACAACAGAAAGGATGTTATTATTCAATACTATTTTTTATACATTTAAACCAATTTTTTTAAATGCCTTTGACTTCATTTTGTAACAGGATAAAAAAATATGCGTTTTTCTTAGTTATATCATTTAGTGACGGATAAGTTACATTTCTCAATGAAAGGCATGTATTGGATGATGACTGATGTCTTGTTTAAAACATTATTTTAATAGGGCATTTCACTGACAATCTTAATGTTTTCACTCTTGTACATAGAAGAGATATTGTTCACAACAATACCCGATACATGGCCCAACAGAATAAAGATTTATTAAATGAACCTTATTCAAAATAATTATCAGATAGAGCAAAAAAGTATTTCTAATTTCAACAGGTTATAATTTACCAATCGGAGAAAAAAGGGACGTTAAGGAATACAATTGCTATTTGATGTTACCTAATAAGCTGATGTCATAAAATAGCCAGGTGTTGATGATTGTGCATTATATAACCTACCTTCTATAGTCGTCATTTGATAGCTTTTAATTAGGAAACAGACAGGAAATACGATAGACAATAAAGTAATTGTGTAATAGGTGAGTATCTGATCTAAAGAAAATAAATAACACCTGCAGACCAATGTCATTGTTTATTCAACCTTTTTACACACCGTTCAAATCTAAATGTGAGCATTGTAAATTCGGATTATTACCATAAATCAGCCAAAAACTTTGTGCTATGTTTTATATGTTACTAATCTCTTTTCTCTGCATGCCAAACTGTTCATTCAGTGAAAATGCGAGCTCGAAACAGAAAATCGGTGTAGTGATCGGAACACGTGAGTTCGATGTAGATTGTCACATTGCTCTGTTTGACCTTACACAGCGGGTCAATTTGGCGTGAAACGATCAATGTGATGGGAATTTGTCTACGGAAACTTCATCAGGAGATATTCTAGGACAGTTGACAGCAACACAATGATATGACATACTGTTAATCGCTTGGAAAACGCAGAACTACGGATTTCGCCTACCATTTTCCATATAAGCAGACGAACGCTTCGCCTACTGCCACGTCACTTCCGGTATCCCCTGCCCGTGACCTCTCAGCCTTGTTTTGGTTTGTTGCTGGACGGCGACGAGCAGACGCCTTGTTACGCAATGTTTACTTAGCTGTAGCTTCATTGAGAAACTGTGTATCGTTGCTGTTTTGGCCTAATATTTATGTTATATAGTTATTTGACCAATATCTTATGAAAAGTATATTTAAAAAAGGTTATACAGCGGCTCTTTAAAGTTTTTTTTATAGAAAGGAGTACTAGCCGAGTTGAAATGCATACAAAAAAGTTCCAACATGAAAGTGCAAATAAACAAATTAATATATACTTGCAGGCTCTTTTTGGCAGATTGTATAAATGTTCCATCATCCATTGTTGATTGTTGACACCTTCAATAATAAAAGAAACAATTTAATAAAATTTGGTCTGAATAATGACAGCATTCAGCATTCAGGATTATTCAGTTTAATATCTGACAATGACTCTCTAATACATGCCTAAGTACATGTACTAGTAAATTAGTTTTATTCTTTTATCAACTAGTATTCCTTATCTATGAGATTTTACTACTACAGATGATTTTACTTTCATTGTCATCAAAGTATCAATTATACAACATTCCGATCAAAATAACGTTTGATACATGTATGGCATAAAAAGGATACCTATGATTTTTAAAATATAAATATAGATTTTGAGCACAAAAAATTATACCGTATCCTCGCGGGACAATGTATTTTTATATTACTAAAAATGACATCGATGTAAACTTGTGCATTTTGCTTCCGTTGTAAACATCGCTTACTCGATCGTCTGACATCGATCGTGTCACACTTCCCAGAATTTTGGGGTGGGCTTTAAACCGAGAATGACCCCAACCTGCTCAACTCTGAAAAATGGGGGGTGGTCTTTAGTTCGAGGGTGGTCTTATACCCGCAAGGATACGGTAAGTATGTATAGTACATGATAAGTATTTATCACATTTGCTTCTGAAATTTTTTATTTTGTTGCCGTATGCTCGCGGGTATATGACCACCCTTGGACAAAGACCACCCCCCATTTTTCAGGATTGAACAGGTTGGGGTCATTCTCGGTTTAAAGCCCATCCCCCAATTCTGGAAAATCTGACACGATCGATGTCAGACTATCTAGTATAAGCGATGTTTACAACGGAAGCAAAATGCACAAGTTTAACTCCGAAGTCATTTCTGGTAAAATAAAAATACATTGTCCTGTTGTTGTTTGTAATGACTATATACATTGTAAATTAACAAAAATAAAATAACATATTGTTTTAAAATATTCATGCATCATTCACGTACTGCTAAATTTCAGCAGAAATCACGATGTATGTGGCTTCACTTGCATCAGTGATCGGGAATGGAAATAGTTCACTCCCAAAATATTATCAAGTACTATCGCTTTATAAGGCTTGTTATCCATTCTAAATGTTTAATATGGCATATTTCCAAACTTATTTATCATATTAAATATACTTTCGCGAAAGCACATTGTTTTACTGTACTTGGAATCTCAATCGTAATTTCTTGACGACAAATAACATTATCATTATCATAATTTTTGCAAGTTTTCCTCGAATTTTATTTAAGTAAATATTTCAATTAACTGCATGTTGTTTTGGAAAATGTAATATATCGAAAATGTTTAACAAATATTTGATATTTAGACATTTAATATTGTATAGACAATAAGTTGTCATGAATTTATTACAACCACGTTTCAGTTTCATACATCGTTTTCAAATCAACTTGCTGATTGGTTGACCTACATTTTTGGGCCAATGAAAAGGCTTGTAACAAATATCTCTCTACCCGTAAACATGCAGCAAAAGCTGTCGACTGATTATTCACGTTTGTTTTTTCATGAGAATAATATTATGTAATCTGATTGAAACAAACAACAAACAATGTAAGTTAGCTCTTGTAATTTCTTTTATCATTCTTTTTAATAATATACATCTGGAATAAGTGTCATTTGATATTTAAGAAGACCTGAATCATATATAGTCAAAAGTATCGATGTCAATTTTCAATGCAACTCGCATCAATGATTTTCTTGGTTGGGGTCTCTCGCGGTTTAAAGCCCATCCCCCTATTTTCAAGATATTTGTTTGCCGGGGCCCCTGGTCTTTTACCCGCGAGGATACGGTGTTATAAAACAGAGGCTTGATTGAGTAATAAAAATTGGCTGACAGAAGGTTGGAGGGAAGCAATTAAGAACAGAATTGCACTGTGACTCTCATCTGTAAATTTGTTTATTTCCTAATCTGTTTGTATATTTAACAATTCAGAGTACTTGCAGTGTTGACACTGTCTTGTTATCTTGTGAATTCCCTCATGCTGAGAGGCAGACAGACAGACAGATATTTTATTACAGAGTCTCACCTCATACAAATGTTTATAAGCAAGTCGATAAAATATAAAGTGATGAGCCATCCCACATGGGATTATGAGAGACTACATATATACATATAAAAGGATCTTAATAAAAATAAAATGTACATAATATATAGTATAATATATTATTAAAACCCAATGTAGATTTTTATGGTAAAAAGAGTTTGCTAGATATATAAAATGCATTTTCTAAGATCTAAGACTTCCATGCAGGTTTTGGCAGTAACTCTAAAAATATATGGGCATGACATAATAAATGCAAGTTGTTCCACATCCGATATATTATTAAACTAACATTCAAAGTAGAACATATAGATACAATTTTTTTGGTAACATTTTTGTATAAGGGGCAGTGTAAAAGTACATGAGCTTCATTTTCAATGAAATCGTTGCATATAAAACATAATCTATCTTCCAATGGTGTGTTATTGTATCGGCCTGTCTCAACATGTAAGCCGTAAACTCCGACTTGAAAGCTTGTTACCTCCCTTGCCAGTCTTACTGTGGACACAAGTTATCGTCTGCTTCCAGGCCTCGATATATTGTTCATAATCTGCTTCCCTGACCCTGGCAACAGACTGTTTTGTGTACGCGTCGTTTGAAACTTCTTCTATATCCGAAAGGTTGAGGGATTTCAGTTTGTTTCGTATTCTTTTGATCCAGTTGTTTTTCTTTCTATTGGCTTGTGTCTTTGTCCACTCGAATATCTTATATGTGAGGCGACTTCTGCTGAGGCTATTCATTCTTGTATATACACGTATTGCACTTCCCCATAGCTTGATAGGTGTCGGTGTCCAACCCATATCCCCTTCCACCGCAGTGTTAGGATTTGATTTTCGAAGGCCCATAAAAAACTTAATTGCATGATTTTGTACAGTTTTTATTGATGATTGATTTCTTGTTCCCCATATAGCTGCTCCGTATTCGATGGTAGACCATACCATTGTGTCGTACATTTTGGTGTATGTACCCACATGCATTCCTCCAATCGCCTTGAATCTCGAGATGAGTAGACCTAGTGCGCGTGTCGCAGAACTTGATACAGCTTCCTCCATACGTGAATAGTCTAGAAACTCAGCAATGAGGAGTCCAAGGTAACTGTAACTTTCTGTAACTTCAAGGGGCATACTACCGCAGTGAAAAACCTGATTAGTTCTCGTTGCTGCTTGGCTTCTACAATGGATGACTTTCGACTTCTCCTGATTGATGGACATCTAAGTCCGCTTCATTCTCCGCCAAGATCACTATATCGTCTGCATAGGCTAGAACACACACCTTGTCTCCGTCTATTGAAACACCGACATCATGTCCCTTTAGTGTGACGAGCAGATCATTAATGTACATGTTAAACAATAGAGGGGATAGAAGGCAACCCTGTTTAAGACCACACTGTACACTGAACCACTGAGAGAGATGTCCGGTAATCTTTATGCATGATTTCATGTTTTTATATAGGGATTGAAGAGCAACGAATATCCTTCCGTGCAGACCGATTTGTGATAATCTTGTCCATAAAATGTCTCTATTTATCGTGTCATAAGCCTATTTAAGATCAATGAAAGCTAAAAATGTAGGTTTCTTGGATGATTTCCTTAAATCCACTATAGATGTGAGTGATGATAAGTGCTCTACTAGACCGCCCTTTTCTAAAAACGTTCTGTTCGTCTGCTATCAGGTCATTATTTTCTGCATACTTGTAAAGCCGTGTATTTAAAACAGAACAATACAGTTTATAACTTGAGTTGGTAAGCGATATCCCTCTGTATGATAACGGGTCTTACTTGTCCGCACTTGTGTGTGGAATGGGATTTATGGCCTGCTACCGTGCGCCGAGTCTCTCCTAAGCTCCGCAGCAGTGTTGATTATTCATCACTGTACAGAGCTTGACTGTGACAGTGAACCGGTTTATGTAAACTCTTAGGTATCTCTGATTGAGTTGTTTGTATAATCAAATACATCGTTTAAACCGCTATAATGCGGATTAATTTACCATGATTGATTGAGTTATCTCACTGTGACAGTTAGTTGTTTTGGTAACAAATTAATGCATCTAGAAATTCTGAATAGAATAGCTTTTGCAAATCTCATAACATTATTACTAAATCATCATTACAACACATTTGTTTTGTATTGGATTACTGTTTTCAATTGGAAATTTCTAATTACTGTATATGACCGGGTATAAGCCGAGAATTTGACACCAGAAATTAGGGGGTCAGAGAGGGGGGTCGGTCTATACCTGGGTTATATGATGCAGATGAAAAAAATCAAGAGACCAAGCACGAGTATGGTCAGCCCAGCGAGTTAGCGAGTCGATGTTTACACAGGAAGCAACATGCACAATCATCGAGGTCATTTCTATATTGAACTTGTAAAATAAAAATACTTTTGTTGTGTTGTTGTTTTTAATGAAAATATACAAAGAGAAGTTGAAAAATATATAAAGATATATAAATATGCAACGGGAAGTTGAAAATATATTCAAGCAACCTTCACGTACTGTTAGATTTCGGCAGATCGATGTGGCTTCACTCGCATCCACGATTGGCAATTGAAACCCGTTTTTTCAAATATTATCAAGAGTTATCACTTCAAAAGACTTGTTGTCCATTTTAAAGTATTAATAAGACATATTTCCAAACTTATCAATCATATCTTATAGTGGTGCACCGATCGATCAAATAATCGGTGTATTGATCGTTTGAGGCTTCAAATCCGATTATCGATCATTAAAAATCCAAATCGATTACACTGAATTTAATATTCAAAAATAACAAACAATTGCTGTACATGCAAGCTTTGGAAATACCTCTAAGTTGACACGAAATCGCATCATCGCCTGACTACCGTATTACAGGAAGTCAAGTCTATTTATAGCTTTGTGAGGGAGCAGTCATTTTTTCTCTTTCCGCCTGTAGCTCTCATCAGGTGCGGTCATACCCATTAAATCAGATAGTTACGTTTTTTGACAGTGCCCTTACACATAAATGTTTACGTGAGAATGAATTTTCATTAAATGTTGTGAATAAAGATTGAAGAAATGTTTTTAATAGCTCGTGTTTACTGATTTTACAAATTATTTTTGACATTTTCACTATGTGAATAAACTGTTTTCTTTTGTCTGTTATTTTCTCAATAAATCTCTTCAAATGCAATGATAAAAAACATGGAATACATACATCAATCTACTATATCCAAAAGTAGGCCTATGTGGTCAATAAAGTTCACGATATACACAGTCACTCGTAAAAACCTTCTGTGATTGTTTTCAGTGTGTCAAACGTGATTTTTAAGTAATTTATTTCAATGCGTTATAAGCTTTTGAAAGCGTGATTTTAAAAACAATGAATACTCGTTCGTCATAACATCACGTGATGAAAGCAAGTGATATGATTGGTTGATGAGTGATGATGAAACTGTCAACAAAATGACTGCTGTCATGTCTCCCACACGTGTTCGCTTCAAGAAACACATTTAAATAGGCCTATTTTTTATTTTACAGAAGGCCAAATGCTGGTCGAAGGCCAATTGTTGGCAGCTCAATCTGAATTTTATCTCGTAGACTCCGTTCTCAATTTCCCACACATTTTGACCCGAGAGATTTGTTTGGAATGCGGTGGTTGTTTTCAACGATTTGACACGGTATGTGACTATGTGTGCCATCAAACTATACCTGTATGGGTTTATGACTTTATGTATTGTCAATTGACAATTATTCTAAGATTACCAACGTCCTTTATTTTTAATGCAGATAGGAAAAGTAGGTTATACTCTTCACGATCTTTTACAAGCAATGTCGTAGCAGTTGAACTTGACAGGCGTCGTCTCATCCAGCGTGTCTTGTCTTCATGAATTCCACGTGTTGATTTATATATCTAGTCGATCATTTATTGATAATTGATCGCCAGATGACCTCGATAATCGATTAGGGTGTTAGGGCTCGATTCCCAACACTAATATCTTATTGAAATTCAATCAAATCTTTGTCAAAGATACACTCGTGAAAGCACAATGTTTTACATAACTTTGAATTTCAATCGTAATTTTGTGACGACGAATAACATTCCTTTTATAATGTTTTGCTCATGTTTATATTTCTGATCGTTATTCTTCGACTTTTATATACACAAATATTTCAATTAACTGCATGTTAATTTTGAAATAATAAAATATAGAAAACGTGTAAGAAAATCTGATATATTTACACATTTAATATTGTATCGACAAAATGTTGTCATGAAATTATTACGACCACGTTTTATGTTTCGTAGATCTTTTTTAAACCGACTTGTGAATTGGTTGACCTACATAATTTAGCCAATGAAAAGGCTTGTAACAAATATCTCATTTCCAGCAAACACTTCTTGCACCAAAGGTTGTTGACTGTCGTTCATTAACAATTTGTCGAGAATAATATGTAATATGATTAAAACAAACAACAAACACTGTAAGTGAACACTTATAATTTCTTTTATAAATTGTTAATATAATATACGTCTTAAAATTAACGTGTCATTTGAGGACTTACTGTCAGCAAAATAGAGCTGCGAAGAGGGGGGTCGGTCTATACATGAGATACTAGGTTTTGACTGGAATTTGGGGGGTTAAGATCGGCTTATATGCGGGATCGGCTTATACCTGGTCATATGTGGTAATTTCAATTACAATTACTAAAAAATAAAACAAATAAAATATAAAAAGCGTGGTCTTTAAAATGTCCTGTAACAATAGACATGCAACCACAAGAACATTTTGATTTGACATATAATTAATTATTATCATTATTTTTTTAAAATAATTTTAATCTTTTATTTGGGTCAATTTCAAAATATGTCTCGTTATGTTGTTCTGAATATAAAAAATGATAATTCTGTTAAAGAGTATTTTTCTTATTTGAACATGAACAGGAACCGTAAACAATAACAGAATCAAAGTTTGCAACCTTAATAATCAAAACTTAATTAACAAATACCCGTTAATTAGTGAACTTTTGACAAATGTGTCCTTACCGTTACTATAATTATAAATGTTACTGGTGTCATTATTGATATTTCAAAATGATTTTAATGTATGTAAGTTGTTATTCTGATATAGTGTAAGCATACCCTGAGAGAAATTTGGTTATTGTAAAAGCAAAAAGTTCAAATTTAAGATTTTCAATTTTTCCGTTCACAAAATTAAGCTCATGCATCGCCCGGGTCACAGGATTACATTGTTTGCACAGATTAGAGAAGCACCCCTTATCTCTCAAACGCCTTGGCAAACTTACCCTTGAGCGGATTTCAATGAAAAAGGCATTGTTGAAAAGGGCATTGAATTGTCGTAATTTTGATGTGTAATATTATCATGCGCTATAAGAAATAATGAAACTTCAAGCAGTGAAAAAACAGTGATTTTCAGGTATTTTCAGCTATGTACCACTTTTCACACTAGGTTATTTCATGAAATACGTAGCGCATTTTGACAAATTTTACGTCAGAAGGAAGTGGGAAAAATGCCCTTTTATTTAATGTAAAATTCATGCATATACAATGAGTACTTTTCACGCAGCGAGCCCCGCACAAACAGGTATTTTCTCTGTTCAACTGTTGATAAAACACACGCTTTCGCGCTTGATATTTCAATAACCAAGTGGCGCGCTCTAACACATGATATATCGGTGGAAAGAGAATAAAATTGCCTTCAATTTGGTATATGATTTGTATGTGGGCACATGCAAATAATTATACTAGAAAAAGTCTAGAGTACTTTCAGTCAATTATAGCATTATCGTGGAAGTTAGAGTCTTTGCTCTGGGAGTCGTCTAGGGGCTTACAGGCAATTTGATCTTTGTCCCGGAATATTACGCGACCCGCATCGTAAGGGTTAATACTTTTTGTCACCTTTTCTTGGTGTACCTATCCATTACAATCTGTTCCCCTGCATTTTCAAACTGTGTATATGTAAAAAAAATGTGTATGTGTAAAAAAAATACAAATGTTTACCAAAAATAATAATAACAATATGTCCTTTGAAATTCAACTTTTTATCATTTAGCACTAACTGGTTCAAGGATATTTCTAGACTTGTCAGTCTAAGTAAACCTAGCCTCAATATTATCCGTTTCACTTCTATACTGAGTCTAGAAAGGCTTGGTTGAGAGTCGCGTCAGCCCACGTGACCAATCAGAACTGAGCTTACCAAGCCACAATAGTCTGCCTTCGCACGTATAACATTGGAAGGTCATAGGTCGCAGAAAGGTCGGCTGACGCGACCTCTATTAGACCTTTTTAGACTCAGTATAGAAGTGAAACGGATAATATTGAGGCTAGGTTTACTTAGACTGTAGACTTGTTGAAATAAGAGATTTCCAATCTAATAATGCATCAATATAAAGTTAATTCTAGTATTGTTCCTGTCATTACTTTTCACCAAAAAATTAGAGAATCAAAAAAAGATTTTACATTGTTATCTATGACACATCTTCATATGATTATCTATCTCAATAATTTGATAAAAATGTAATGATTAGTTAAGAAGTTGAGAGCCAACAGGACATGTAACAGTATTCTAACAGAGTCCTCATTTTTAGTCAATAAAGGCAAAATTTTACAAAAATATTTTTCAATTGTTAATCATGAAACACCTTCATATGATTATGTATCTCCATATCAAATTTGATTAAAATGTGATGATTTGTTTAGAAGTTGGGAGCAGAACAGGACGTGTAACGGATTTCTTAAAAAATTTCTCCAAAATCGTAATATCTTGTGTAGATATTCTTAAAATTGTTTCTCATGACACATTATTACTTCGTTGTTGCGGGGGATTAGAAATAGCCAATATAAATAGTTCTCGTAAAAAACACTTAGAGAATAATTCTATGAATATGTTTGAGGAAGATATACATCATTCACATTTAAACTACGCTTGTAGTAACTCTTCCTTACTCATCTTACTTACACTAGTACATTAACATTTGAATTATGTCTCCCCCCGAAGGGTCGGGAGACATATTGGTTTTAGCTGAGTTCCCGTCGGCGTCGGCGTTCCCATTTCGTTTCCGGAGCATATCTCTAAAACTATGTGACCAATCATCACGGAACTTTGTTTCTCCATATCATGTAGATGTGCCTTTTGGAGGTTATAGATTTCTTAAAATATAATTTTTTTTTATTTCCATGGCAACAATTTGGACTTACCGTATCCTCGCGGGTATAAGACCAGGGGGCCCGGCGAACAAATATCTTGAAAATAGGGGGGTGGGCTTTAACCCGCGAGAGACCCCAACCAAGAAAATCATTGATGCGAGTTGCATTGAAAATTGACATCGATACTTTTGACTATGTTGGTCAGGTCTTGTTAAACATCAATTGACACTTTTCCAGACGTAAATTATTAAAAAGAATCATAAAGAAATTGCAAATGCTAACTTACATTGTTTGTTGTTTGTTTTAATCAGATTACATGATATCATTCTCATGAAAAACGAACGTGAATAATCAGTCAACATCTTTTGCTGCATGTGTGTACGAGTAGAGAGATATTTGTTACAAGCCTTTTCATTGGCCCAGAAAAGTAGGTCAACCAATCAGCAAGTCGATTAGAAAACGATGTTTGAAACTGAAACGTGGTTGTAATAAATTCATGACAACATATTGTCGATACAATATTAAATGTCTAAATATTCAAATATTTGTTAAATATTTTCGATATATTACATTTTCAAAAAAGAAACATGCAGTTAATTGAAATATTTACGTAAATAAATTTCGAAGAAAAATTTGCAAAAATTATGAAAATGAACGTGAAAGAATATTGATAGTTATTTGTCGTCAAGAAATTACAATTGAGATTCCAAGTACTGTAAAACAACGTGCTTTCGCAAAAGTATATTTGACAAAGATTGCTTTGAACTTCGACGATTAAATATGATAAATAAGTTTGGAAATATGTCATATAAAACATTTAGAATGGATAACAAGCCTCATAAAGCGTTAGTTCTTGATAATGTTTTGGGAATCAAATATTTCAATTCCCGATCGCTGATGCAAGTGAAGCCACATACGATACATCGTGATTTCTGCTGAAATTTAACAGTACGTGAATGATGCGTGAATATTTAAAACAATATATTGTTTTATTTTTATTAATTTACAAATAGTCATTAAAACAACAACAACAGGACAATGTATTTTTATTTTACCAGAAATGACTTCGGAGTTAAACTTGTGCATTTTGCTTCCGTTGTAAACATCGCTTATACTAGATAGTCTGACATCGATCGTGTTAGATTTTCCAGAATTGGGGGATGGGCTTTAAACCGAGAATGACCCCAACCTGTTCAATCCTGAAAAATGGGGGGTGGTCTTTGTCCAAGGGTGGTCATATACCCGCGAGGATACGGCAACAAAATAAAAAATTTCAGAAGCAAATGTGATAAATACTTATCATGTACTATACATACTTACCGTATCCTCGCGGGTATAAGTCTTTTTCAACGGTAGTGTTCGTTTCCGGAGCAGATCTCTAAAACTATGTGACCGATCATCACCAAACTTGGTATACTGTCTCTCCATATCATGTAGATGTGCCTTTTGGAGGTTATAGATTTTAAAAAAATTTTTTTTATTTCCATGGCAACAATTTGGACTTAGTCTTTTTCAAGGGTTTCAGCATCAAATCATTTAGAATTTTGAATATTTTGTTTGCTTCAATTGTGGAGTTGATAGGTTATTTTTTCAAGTTGAATTATACAGAGAACATTAATGGTGCTTTATGATAGTTTTGTTTAGAGGTTTGGAGCATTTGAGGAAGGGGGAGACACGGGTAAAAACACTTTCTAGTTTTCATTTGGTACCATATTGATATTGAAAGCTAAGAAAAATTGTTGGTATAATTCATGTAATGATATTTGTATTTCACTGTATATAGTTTTGTTTTCAGTCTGTGACAAACCTTCGATTTGCTAGAGTCAACATGTAATCTTTTGGAATTTTCCTTTAATCAGTTAAGTCAGTGAACCAAAGATCTCAAATCTCTTTCAAATAATTCTCTTGTCAAAGGATATATCTGGCAAATTCCCCCCTACAAACAGGAACTTAATTTTATTTCCTTTCCCTTGTCTTTTCAGGTGTGGAATTTTTAAGCAGCACCAATGCTTTTCATTGTTCTTTGTGTGATGTTTTCACTGGAGACATGCACTCTGC
Organism: Steromphala cineraria; assembly: GCA_916613615.1. Classification (NCBI taxonomy): domain Eukaryota; kingdom Metazoa; phylum Mollusca; class Gastropoda; order Trochida; family Trochidae; genus Steromphala; species Steromphala cineraria. Next base: position 47,076,051 of record OU744724.1, read on the forward strand.
AGAGGCCCATCTTACAAGTCAACAACATATTGAAGAATATACGGTATGTTCTTGTCAGTTACATATCTTTTTTGACATACAATGTATATATCAAACTCACGGACACATGGTTACGAATTTATCTCGACGAGCACCTTTTCTACATGCTTTTAATCTGGCTTGAAAGATGAGATTTGCCAAAATGGCGTCAGATCAGATCAGTGTTACGCTTTTATTTAGGTATTTATAAATATAATTTTTAAACCATTGTGTTAATGACCAAAAGTATGGTCTAGTACCGGAGTGAAGCACACGGTACTAGACGGAAATTTAGGATTAACGAAAAGAAATCAAAATACTGAGCAATGCAGGCATTCCTACAGTTTGATTGTTTGGTCACAGGACCTTGTGCATTCGCACCACATTCGATTTGAAGCGGCCGTAGAAGCCCGTTACTGTCATGGCGGACTGTCGTGTAGGGCCGAGCGAGTTTGATAGTGTCGGAGTTATAGATAAGACAGGCATCATAGCAGAATGTACATGTTGGTTTGAGAGTACAATAAACAAATAGCAGTGACTTTTAACTTAACTGATGTTCATAGATCGGCTTTCTGTTTGCGTGATTTGAATCTTGAGCTCGCTGATAGACAACCTCGCTGAAAGTGAGCGGGTCAACATGCCGTTGAGATGTCGTATGACTTGCTATTGTATTTTAGTGGTACCAAGAACATTTTACTTTTACCAGTAAAGTTATTACATAAAGCTGACTTTAGCATGTACAGGGCAGTTCACCAAGCATACATGACGTTACAGCAATTGAGCGTAGCGTAGCCGTGTTTACCGAACAAAGGGCAAGGGAGATAACTCTTGACACTCTGTTGCTAGTTACTAGAGGAGGGCGTGGCCAAGTTTAACAAAGCTAAATTTACCTACAGCACGTGACCGGTTTAGACCAATGGTAAACCGACATTGCTGTGCAAGTCGAGATAATTTGAAATATTCATACCCTGGCCATACAGCATAAGCAGGGGTGATTAGTGTCCACTCTGTCCATTCATCTGTCTGTCGCAAGCAGTGACTCTCTGATTTGATTTTGATTTACCGTATGTTTAAATCTATAAGGCAACCCCCTTTCTCAGCCCCCAAACTGCTGCCAAAATCATATACCTCAGATATAAGGGGACCCCCTACTAACAGATCGTGGAACTGTGTCAACATGACTGACAACTCGTTGGATAAGATTTCGTAAGGCTAAACTTGGGCCGGTAATTTTTAAGTTATATGTTATTATGTAAATAGAGAATACTAAACAAATGGTAATGTGATAACATTTTTAAGCTACGAGTGTATAGAATTGGTATCAGACGAACGAAAGTGAGTCTGATACCACATTCTATTCATGAGTTTCATAAAAAGAACGGCGTTTCAGCGAGGCGCAGAAAAGAATTACGAGCCTCGAACTGAGAAAAGTCATGGTGCAGAAAAATCCGGTGCATGAAAAAACATTTGAAATACACTTTGCTTACGATTTAAAAATCAAATATCAATATAGATTTATAGTGTTGGGAATCGACCCTAATTTACATGATCGATTATTGAGGTCTTTCATCGGTCAATTATCGATAAAAATCAACAAGATGTTCAAAGACTTTGGCTGATAGAAATGTCCTCTAATAACCTATATGGTTCACCTTCGATGTTATATTTCATGTTTCTAGCAGATAATTCACATGAAAAAAGAGCCTCAAAAATAAAACATACGTAGTTAACATTTTGATTCACTTGTAAAACAAAACATCGTCATGATCGGATCCTGTCGGATCCTGTCTATGTGATTTGGTAATAAAACGAAAGTAGCTTGCTTTTACCGCAGTGACAGGTCACACAGAATCATAATGCAACGTTTATTCATATCAGATTTCCATACAAAATAATATCAAATTACAAACACAATAAACATGTTATCGTCAACTGCATATGAATGAAAACCCCTGTACATTTGTATCAAACCTGTCGAGTGTTTGCAGTCTACCATGTGACCAAGTGGCACTGAACTCATTTATCATCCTCATGCAGAACTTTCTGAGTTTCTCACTCCTATTTCATCGCCATACATTTGACATCAATGTTTCAAATTCCACTTAAACATCATTCTTATTCATCATGATATTTAAGTAATGTTGATTATTCTATCAAAACAGACAAACAACAGTCACATAACTCAACATTGTTTTGGGCCTTGTTGATGCAATGTCTCATCAAATGTCACATGTAATTTATTCAGCGACACATCACAGGTCAAAGGTCTGTTATTTTATAAAATCCAAAGATGGGAGTTATGGTCACATTAATTGTTGATAATTGAAATGTAATACGATGCATTGTTTATACATTGCCTGTTTTCATCATAGCTGGCATCATTAATTCCTGATCGTATGTCAGCATTTTTTTATAAACTCTTAAAAAACAATCACATGTCAGCTGTCAAAAACAGTTGTATGATAATGCGGTCTTTCTTGATTTCTGATCTTATTCAAAGATTATTTATCAAAACTTACAGCTTTTTTGAGTGATGACATGATCATGAAAGCAAAAAAAACTTTTACTGATTAATAATAGTGTCAATCCATTATCAACCGACAATCTACAAACAATTAATAAGCCAACTCTTTGATCGATCATGTACCACTATATATTTATATACAATATGTATATGAAAATTACAATATCAGTCCTGACACAACAAAATGAACATCAACTGGCATGAAACCTCAGTAGCTCAAGCGGTAGGGGCGCTGCTTGACAACATCTGCACCAGGTTCGAATTCCACTCGAAATGCTAATTCCTAAATTTAAGAAATTCTAAATTTTACAAATCCATTTGTTTATTTTATAATATAACAAATTATGAGTGTTAAATGTAAAAAAAAAAAAGTAAAATAAAAATGTAAATTTTCGGCTCATCAGGTCTGAAAGACCCAATGGGCTTATGACATGGCATGGCATGGCGTCCGGGGTCCGTCCGTCCGTCCATCCTTCCATCCGTTAACTTTTCACTACTTCTTCTCCGGAACCAATGACTCTGGAGAGCTGAAATTTGATGTGCAAACTCTTGGCAAAATGGGTATTCTAAATTGTAGATTTTGTGACCCCCTGACCTCAAATAGGGTCACAGGGGTCACAACCTTAAAAACCTATTTTCATCTTCTCCAGTTCAAAAAGGTCTAGAGAGCTGAAAAGTTTTGTGTAGACTCCTTGGCCAATGGGTTATCTAAATTGTAGATTTCATGACTCCCTGACCGCCAATGGGGTCATATGGGTCAAAACCTTAAAAACCTATCTTTATCTTCTCTTCCAGTTCCAAAAGGTCCAGATAGCTGAAAAGTTGTGTGTAGACTCCTTGGCCAATGAGGATTCTTAAGATAAGATAAGATAAGATAAGATAATCTTTATTGTCCCAGAAGGGAAATTTGTTTTGTATAATTACAATTCTCCAGAAATGTGATGACAACTAATTACATAATATTCAAAACAATTCATATCAAAAATAATTCACATAGACTAGAATACATGTAAAATGTGATGCAGCATTAGACAGAATTTATTTCTCTAATGCTGCACGGAATGAACGATTGGCGGAACCTGTTTGTTCGAAAAGTCGGCATACGAAGCCTACGTCCGGAAGGTAATGTTGAAAATTCCAAGAAAAGTGGATGGGTAGAATCACCCAAAATTTTGGTTCCTTTTTTTGATAACTGCTTCTTATAAAAACTGCCGATCGTTTCAATGGGAAGCCCCATAATCTTTGATGCAGTATTCAAGATTTTGGACAATTTGTTTCTATTTTGAACAGACAGGTTCCCAAACCAACTTAAAAAGTTAAATGTAAGGACACTTTGAATGAAGGTTCTGTAAAACAACATCATGATGGTTTGATCAATTTTAAAGTGTTTCAGTTTCCACAAGAAATGTAAACATTGTTGTCCTTTCTTATATATCTTCTCAGTATTCTCATTCCAAGAGAGTTTAGAATCAATAATAGTACCTAAGTATTTATATTCATTTACTCTTTCTATAGCATTTCCATCAATACACACAGATTCTAATGTTGACTTTGTTCTCCTAAAATCAATTATCATTTCTTTAGTTTTTTGAACGTTCAGATATAAAAAATTAGCATTACACCAATCAACAAATCTTGATATCTCGGATCTATAGGCAAGTTCTGACTCTTTTATTAGGCCTACAACTGCAGCGTCGTCAGCAAATTTAATGGTAAAACACGAATCAGCATTTGAGAAACAATCATTTGTGTACAAAATGAACAAAATTGGCGAAACAACACAACCCTGTGGAGCACCAGTAGATGTACATACAGTTGAAGATTTAACATTATTGACTTGTACAAATTGCTGTCTGTTGACAAGGAAAGAATGAATCCATCTAATAATATTTGAGTTTACATTCATATGACAAAGTTTATCAAGCAACAGATGTGGCTGAATCGTATTAAAAGCAGAGGAGAAGTCAACAAACATTATTCGGACATAGGAACTATAATTTTCCAAGTGTTTATAGATGTTATTAAGAAGAGTTATTGTTGCATCATCTACTCCACGCCGTGCTCTATAAGCAAATTGATAGGGGTCTAAAACGTCAATCACATCCTTTAACAAGAAATTCTTTACAATTCGTTCTAGGTTTAGGTTATGTGACCCCTTGACCCAAAATAAGGTCACAGGGTTCAAAACCTTAAAAACATACTTTCATCTTCTTCTCCAGTTCAAAAAGGTTTAGAGAGCTGAAAAGTGGTGTGTAGACTCTTTGGCAAATGGGGATTCCAAATTGTAGATTTTGTGACCCCATGACCCCAAATAGGGTCACAGGCGTCAAAACCTTAAAAACCAATTCTCATCTTCTCCTCCAGCTCAAAAAAGGTCTAGAGAGCTGAAAAATTGTGTGTAGACTCCTCGGCCAATGGGGATTCTAAATTGTAGAAAGAGGAATTTTTCACGCGCCTGAAAATCTCTACACCTGACTTAATTGGGCGGTGCAAAAAAGAATAGGTGTATAGAAAGGTTGTGGTGTATCGGTGAATATACCTACAGTTAGAACAAAGGAAACCATAGCAACGAGACCGGAAGTGGGGTATAACAACAAGTGTGCCATGTTTTACACACATTTACACCTGTTTAAGCATAAAGGGGTCAGTCATATTGGTGTTTTTTTTAATTTTACCCCTCTCGTCTTTAAACAAATATATCTAACCAAATAATAACAGAGCTACGATTTGTTAATGTTTATCAATGCTGTTATGATTTCCAATCTTTATTTCTGTACTTAGAAGTTAGAAGGCCACAGGCCTGTAGTACAATCAATGGTAGATCACATAGTAAAATCAATTGCATTCAAAATATTTTTTCTAAATAACATTGCATAATAAATATACATTGCAAGGTTCTGTAACGACTGAGTATTGGTATTTGTTAACAATGACAATAGTTTTGTTCTGTCTGGATGGTTAAAATAGTAAGGTTGAAGATAGTTTATCCGTAGATTCTTATAGACAGGGCAGGTTAATAAGAAGTGTAGCTCGTCTTCCACAACATTCATATTACAAACTTTACATACTCTATTTTTTCTTTCAATACCTTTATATCTTCCAGTTTCAACAAACAATTCAGGCGATGAACAATGAAACCGGGCTAAGGCATTACGGAGCTTTTTAACATCAACTTTTGAAAGATAGCTTTCAAGAAATAATTCAGATTTCCATTCTCTATAATATATACATTTTGTTGATAATGTCATGGATTCTGCCCAGGATTGTAAATATATATCTTTCATTCTTTGTCATGTTATGATTTATAATGATAATTACTTTATCACTTAAACCAATTAAAGTGATCAGTTTCTTTTGCAGATCAGATTGCATTGTGCATGAAATGAGATCACATGACCATGCCCTAGACCAATCAACGTTCGAGAATACGTGTAAACTTCAGAGTGTGAAATTATTACAATTTAGACAATAGTTACATATTCTAATATATGATCCTTCCTGATTTCTTAGAATGCTATAAGTGATTGTCAACATTGAAATCAATCTTGTGTATCAACAATATTCAAACATCATTGCCAGATATCAAAAACGTTTATTGTTAGTTTGCGTATATACAGAGGTAAACTAGTGTCCAAAAGGAACCAAATTGCTAGATAATTTAACCTGTTAGTGATTGATATGACTGAACCATACTAACATGATTTCCCCAGAAGAAAGCTTAAATTGATTTATGATTTGAAAACGTCATAATTTTTTTGCAAAAACCTCTCTTACAAATTTCATTTATTTCAATATTATTACGAAACTTGGTATGTGGTTAGACCTTATGTTGAATTTGTGCCTTTTGGTATTTTGGTTATTCTGATTTTTGTTCTGGTTTCCATGGAAACAGTTTGCACATATTTCTAGTTTATAAAAAAAACAGCAAGTTTCCAAATTTATGTTCTGAGTATACATTTTGACGCTAGCTCTGTTAACAGAGAAACAATATGTATTCCTCTAGAAGAACATTAGTGATAAGCAATATAAGTAAACGTTTTATAGATTATTTCTATTTTACTTTAAAGGGTTTGTCAGGTTTTTTTAAAGGGACTTGGTCATCCGTGTGAAATAAATAAAAAAACTTAAACAATTTTTTTTTAAAACGAACATCTCATAGATAAGGAATATGAAATCTTCTTACAATAAAAAAACCCCTTCTCATAGATAAGACATTTTAAAGGAACCATTCGAGGGGGGTATTTTTTGTGGAAACGAAATTTAGGAGGACTTTCCTGTTTACAATTATATATGATTTTTACACGATAACTTCACTCTTAAAGGGACACTATACCCAGTCCTGACAACACTAATCACCGAAGGTAATGAGAGTGTGAAGAACTTTTTATTTGCGTAACACGGTCACGTGACACGAACTGGGCAACGCCCGGCAGCTGTAGATCATTTCGTAACCTCGGTGCAGGGCGTGATCACACCCGTAACAAGATATGATTTTTACCCAATATCATAAGGAATTCTAACTATTATTTGATACAGCCTTTAGCATAGTCAAAGCAATGTCGTAACACACTCAGCTTTATTCTCAATGGTCAGTTGGGCTACATTTTTATCAAATGATTTATTACAAAGAGGATAAACGTAGATAATGAAATGTTGTTGTATTTTCAGATGAATAGCATCATAATTGCATTTACGTTCCTTCGATGTACTACTTTTCACCATATATGATAAATACAACGTCTTGGTTTTGAAATAGTATTTTCTTTGTAACGTTAGTAGGTTTACTTCGCTAATGCATGAATGCGTGGCTAAAATTTTCTCATTTTGTCAATCTTATTTTTCGAAATATAAAATTTTCATAGTCTCAATTTAAGCCTTAATGATATGACAACAACGTTTTAATCCACGTTCCAAGTACAGTGCTTTAACCAACCCTTTCAAATAGAAGAATGGTTTCTATCTTGTATGATTTGTTGAAAATAGTGTACATCGTTTCCAATTCCGTTGCCGCATCTGACACGGTAATCGGAATAAGTCACAAGTATGCCCAGGGAAAAGTCACAATATTTTATGATAGTTATGCTTATTGAAATGTTTGTTTTTTCAAATAAGTTCTGTGTTTTGAAATTAAGTTGACTGATGATAGGTCACATGATATGACTTATCTTATGATGTCTTTGTTAAAAATATTTATCATTTTATGATTTAATAAATATTGAATATCATAGTAAGTTGTCCGCAATTTGTATTTTTGAAACCGTGTTATGTATCTTTATTTTGGATATCAGGATTTAATGAAGTCCATACTTTTATTGTACTATATAAAACTACCAAGCATTTGTCCCCTTTCTTCATTTCATTGTCCGAAAGGATGAATTTTCTCTGAGCTTTCATTATTTTTATTTAGAGCCTTGTAAAATGTTTATTTATGCACACACAATAATTCTTTTTACATGGACTTCCAGATACACTGTGCCTCTTTATAAATATATAAAAAAACATTACGATGCGCCTCATATTTTTTTTCCCACAGTCATCAAAAGAAAGTCTTTATTTCCGCTTGCCGCTTCTTTATTTTTGTGCGCGCATAGACATATGATACATGGAAATATAGACAATTCTTTTCTCTACAAGTTGATATAAAAATTATAAAATTATCTCTAATGGTTCGTGAGATATGAATGTCGCAAGGTGCGCGAGGTAAATGCAAGTTATATTAGCGATAGCCGGAGCGCAACTAGCGCGTGTGAACGATCACTTATATTTCGCTTGCCGCTTCTTTATTCCTGTCCGCGCATAGACATATGATACATGGAAATAAAGACAATTCTTTTCTCTACAAGTTGATATACAAATTATAAAATTATCTCTAATGGTTCGTGAGATATGAGTGCCGCAAGATGCGCTAGTTAAATACAAGTTCAATTGGCGAACGCCGGAGCGCAAGTAGAGCGCGCACCGCTTCTTCATTTCTGTGCGCGCATAGACAAATGATACATGGAAATAAAGACAATTCTTTTCTCTACAAGTTGATATAAAAATTATAAAATTATCTCTAATGGTTCGTGAGATATGAATGTCGCAAGGTGCGCGAGGTAAATGCAAGTTATATTAGCGATAGCCGGAGCGCAACTAGCGCGTGTGAACGATCACTTATATTTCGCTTGCCGCTTCTTCATTTCTGTGCGCGCATAGACAAATGATACATGGAAATAAAGACAATTCTTTTCTCTACAAGTTGATATACAAATTATAAAATTATCTCTAATGGTTCGTGAGATATGAGTGCCGCAAGATGCGCTAGTTAAATACAAGTTCAATTGGCGAACGCCGGAGCGCAAGTAGAGCGCGCACCGCTTCTTCATTTCTGTGCGTGCATAGACAAATGATACATGGAAATAAAGACAATTCTTTTCTCTACAAGTTGATATAAAAATTATAAAATTATCTCTAATGGTTCGTGAGATATGAATGTCGCAAGGTGCGCGAGGTAAATGCAAGTTATATTAGCGATAGCCGGAGCGCAACAAGCGCGTGTGAACGATCACTTATATTTCGCTTGCCGCTTCTTTATTGCTGTCCGCGCATAGACATATGATACATGGAAATAAAGACAATTCTTTTCTCTACAAGTTGATATAAAAATTATAAAATTATCTCTAATGGTTCGTGAGATATGAGTGCCGCAAGGTGCGCAAGTTAAATACAAGTTCAATTAGCTAACGCCGGCGCGCAAGTAGAGCGCACACCGCTTCTTCATTTCTGTGCGCGCATAGACAAATGATACATGGAAATAAAGACAATTCTTTTCTCTACAAGTTGATATACAAATTATAAAATTATCTCTATTACCTTTACAAAGTAAATGTGAGCTTATGTCATGGCGCTTCGTCCGTCGTCCGTCCGTCCGTCTGTCCCTCTGTCCCAAAACTTTGTGCGGAGCAGATCTCCAAAACTATGCATGCTAGCCTCATCAAACTTCATACACATGTCAACCATGATCCCTAGTTGTGCCTTTTGAGGGTTAGAACTATTTCTGAATTTTCATTTTTGCGGTTTCCATGGAAACGTGACTAAAAAGTGACTCTTTGAGGAAGTCGTTTTGTGCGGAGCATATCTCCAAAACTATGCATGCTAGCTTCATCAAACTTCATACAGATGTCAACCATGATCCCTAGTTGTGCCTTTTGAGGTTTAGAACTATTTCTGAATTTTCATTTTTGCGGTTTCCATGGAAACGTGACTAAAAAGTGACTCTTTGAGGAAGTCGTTTTGTGTGGAGCAGATCTCCAAAACCATGCATGCTAGCTTCATCAAACTTCTTACACATGTCAACCATGATCCCTAGTTGTGCCTTTTGAGGGTTAGACCATCACATTCTTTTAATTTTTGGCGGTTTCCATGGAAACATGACTGAAACAGTGACTCTTCGACCAAGTCTTTTGTGCGGAGCATATCTCCCAAACTATTCATGCTAGCTTCACCAAACTTCATACACTTATCAACCATGATCCCTAGTTGTGCCTTTTAAGGGTTAGACCAACAAATTATTTTTATTTTTTGCGGTTTCCATGGAAACATGACTGAAACAGTGACTCTTTGACCAAGTCTTTTGTCCGGAGCGTATCTCCCAAACTATTCATGCTAGCTTCACCAAACTTCATACACTTATCAATCATGATCACTAGATGTGCCATTTGAGGATTAGACCATCACATTTTTTTAATTTTTGAAAACATGACTAAAACAGTGATTCTATGATAAATTACTTTGTCCTGAACATATTTCATGAAATATACATCTCAGCTTCACCAAATTTGCTACATATGTCAATCGTGATTGCTGGATATGCCTTGTGAGAGTTAAACGATATATATGGATTTTCTTACAAACTTACAAACTTACAAACTTACAAAGTGACTCAACAAAAATAATTTTGTCCTCAGTGCATCTCGTAGAATATTCATGATAACTACCTCAAATTTGAAACAAAGATCAACCATTATCTCTAGATGTACCCTTTTAATTGTAAAACCTATTAAAGGAATATTCCAGTGCGAATTAGTTTTTTTTCTAATAGTAGATTGAGTATCAAAGACCGTTCTCACAAATTATTAAACGTTTTGGTTGATTAGTTACTTGCAGATATGACTCAGAAATTGCCACTTTCGCTCGACACGGGCGCAGCCATGTTCCCGGTAAAAATGGCGTCCTTCAAACACCAGATATTCGGTGCAAGGAGCTTGTATGTGCAGTAGAGTTTGCAAAACAAACTGACGTTTTCCTTTGTCTGCGCTGCTCTTTTACGCTTTTTAAAAAGGAATATATATTTAGACCTTAATTTTTTTTTATCAAAAGTTCAAAACGATGTTGGATTTGTTTTTATGTAAATGTTTGTTCAAAGCTCAGATAATGTAGAGCTGCCCGAATTTTACCATCGGAAAGAATGACGCGTTAGTTAAAATATTGATTCATGTTTGCGAAAAAATGCTATACTGTTATACATAGATGACTAAATGCATGCTTGGTGATCATATGAACCATTTTGATAAAATTTAAACCTGTGTGCATACGAGCTAATGGTACTGTCCGAAGTTACAGGGCAAAACTCTCCGAACCTAGGGCGGGTTGCTATTCATAAATAAAACCGTTATTTTCAGGTACAATGCTTACAGGTAAAGATACGCACCTAAGAGATAAATGATCAGTCATGTCAGGAAAATACACGATATTTAAGAAAACCCAAATGTCCATGTGAAAGTTTATTGTTGAGTTCACAATTCTAATGTAGAATAATATTGTTGAACTTATTTTGTGAACGACCGTCAAAGCTTTCTAACGACTACCCCCTATTTCGGGAAGGTCCGGAAAGGTAGGCTAAAGATACGCAGGCAGGTTTTCAATACACCTAACATTTTCAATTTTATAATATTTATAGATTTAAAACTGTTTTAATAAGTTTAAGAAATGACAAATGGATTGTAGGATCAATGAATTGGTTTCCATTGACATTTGATCTGGGAGAAGAGAAAATATTTGAAGACTATAAATTTGTTAGGAATTTTGTCGGTTTGTACAAACATATCACTGTTTTGTGTCGCTGTTCAACATTTTACTCCTTTACAGCAATCTGAAACCTCTTATTATCTTCTTAATTTCAAAAAGATGTGAAAACAACAAAAAATTACAATATAACACTTAATGTGCAATTACTAGGTTAACTTTTGTGAAAGTGCGTATCTTTACCCGTCACGGCTGTAATCTAAAACTATTTTTGCAAACTTTGGTCATAAATATGTAGAAATCTTTATTGTTAATAACACAGTTTGCCTAAACTTATTTTCTTCAGATAATATTTGACAACAATTGTTGAAATGTTTTGGATCGAAACACTGTCCGAGCGTCGGTCAGTTTACCCTATATCTTGTCTTGTGCGTAGTATTTTTTCTGATTAAAATATGGGCTTGCATATAGTATTTGAAATATGTTCCCATATTCCGACTGCATAAATACTCCTATTTACCAAAAATTACCACCATCAAAGTAGAAACCGTTTATTTGAAATCTTATACAAGCCCGTGTATATAAATAATTCACCTGTTGTATACATACTATCTATCACTAAGACGTTTACATAATATTTTTTATGTCCTTCAAAAACGAAGAAATTATATTTTGAATGACTTTTTATTTTCTCCTAGTCACAATGGCTTTTTTATATGGTAGTCGTTCACATGTTTGATCTGTTGATTTCACAAAGCCTCGTGTCGGTCTGGAAACGAAAACTATAGTTGTTGTCGTGTTTTCAATCGTTGCATAATCCTTCAAATCTATAACAAAAATTATTCATTTTCAACAAATAACAAAAATAAAGTAAATTAGCTGAATCTACTAATTTGCAAAACGTTTTTATCGGGTTAAAAGACACATGCTGTGATAATTTGTGCAGATCATTAAGATATACCCTTTTGTTCAATAAAAAAATCATAGTTGAATAATTTTATTTATTAAAAAGATATATTATTAGAAAAGACCTCAAAAAAGTTTGTTCACCATATGAATTATTCAGCTGCATCATCGCAAATTAGATATAAAGCACTCGATAATATAAAGAAATTATGTGAGTATATTTTTAATCCTTACCTATGAATTGATATACTTTAAAAATTATTCTAAACACCATTCCTTACTGATCGTTCAAGTATACTAATGATATTATACCATATAATTCCATTTAAGCTGAAATATTTTTTTGGGAAATAATTAACAAGAACACACTCTTTGATGGTAAGTGAACATAACAACAATCATGATCATTCCGACTATTAATTTTCATACATAACGTGTGCCTCAGTGATTCGTAATCAAAATTAGTTTCGTACCGGCGACACCTAAATCAATAAAAATGTTTTCGTCCTCAAACAAGCCATGATTTATATAATATAAAACACGAAAATAACTTAGACAATAAAAATCCACCAAATGTAAAATTTGCCCTCTTTCTAATCAATCAATGGTGTTTTGGTTGATATATACAAGATAATTTTGATTACGAACCATCATCGCGGGTTCGCTTTTTAGGATTCGCTTCGACTTGTCCGGTCAGTGAGCCTAATTATTTTTTTTGTAGTGGTATACTGATTTTAAAAAAATATTCTGTTGTTAAGATTTATTTTTACAAATGTACTTTTTTCAGCAAGGTCATTTTAAACTTGATTTCAACTTAATGCATTGTTTTTTAAGCTTTGAAAATTATTTTAAAATGTCAGTGTTCTCACCTTGTGGCGTCCGAAGTTGGGAGATCTTTTCCAACCTGTACTGGGGTTTTGCAGCAGTCTGCTGGTCAGGAATGTTTTTTATTGCTTGGGGTATCATGGAAGTAGATAATTCTGGACCCGGTACGTCTCTACTGAAGTCGTGACAGTTGTTGTAGTCTTATGTTTGACGGGCCGTCATCGCCCACCATTGAATCTAACGGCGTCTCCTAATTTCGTGGTGTTTGACGCGCCCCAAATCTCGCTCTCGTTTGCTAATCGAGACAACAAAATGGCGGCGCCCGTGAGGCCGGTTAAATAGTAGAAATTCAGATTTCAAATTTTTATTATGGGCTTCACCGAATACCTAAAAATTCTTTGAAAATAATGAAGGCTTATGAAATATATATTCTTTAATTAGCACGAATTTCATTTTGCATTGGAATATTCCTTTAATGAATTCGGTATTTGGGTTTCAGTTGGAAGAAGACTTACACAATGACTTACTGTATACTCAACTATCATACCTTAACTAATATTAATCAGTTTTACTATTTGAAATTCTTTGAACAAAGTGGGGAGCAGGGGTATGTGAGCTTTGCTCGCTTCTTCACTTGTTTGCAACTGCGCATATACAAATTATACACCAAATTGAAGACAATTTTATTCTCTTTCCATCGATATATCATGTGTTAGAGCGCGCCACTTGGTTAGTGAAATATCAAGCTCGAAAGAACACATTTTGTCTGCTTTTGCGGCCTTTATAGTACAATTATTTGCAACTGCACATATGCAAATTATACACCAAATTGAAGACAATTTTATTCTCTTTCCATCGATATATCATGTGTTAGAGCTCGCCACTTGGTTAGTGAAATATCAAGCGCGAAAGAACACATTTTGTCTGCTTTTTGTCAACAATTCAACAGAGAAAATACATGTTTTCACGGAGCTCGCTGTCTGCGCCAGTTAAACCAATTTTCATAAAACAACGGCGTTTAGCGTGGCGCGGAAAATAATTACGAGCAATCCGGGAGCCGCCAAAACTGCTTGCAGTCAATTTTTGCCTTATCGTGAAAGTTAGAGTCCTGACTCCGGATTTCGCCAAGAGGGCTTACGCGCCAGTTTATATTTGACACGGAAATATAACGCTCCCCGCATCGTAAGGGTTAAGGAGCCATATAGGATCACAAAAGCTATAAATTACAATCCTCATTAGTCAAGGAGTCGCTATCAGGATTTGAGCTTCCTAGACATTATGCTACTGGAGAAGAAAATAACAATAGCGTTTAAGGGCATGGCCTCTGTGGTCCTTATTAGAGGAAACAGGGCCACCAAAGCTATAACTTTAATCCTCACTAGTCAAGGAGTCTGTACACAAAGTTTCATGAAAGCATGAAAATAGGTTTTTAGGGGGTGGCCCCTGAGGCCCTTATCAGCTACAATTTATAATCCTCAATAGTCAAGGGGTCTGTACACAAGATTTCAGCTTTCTAGGCTTGGAGATATAAGTCATTATAGACATAGAGAATAAGTCGAAAATGCACGAGTCGAAAATGCACGAAATTTACGAACAGATAGATGGACAGACGCAGGACATCATGACATGCCATAAGCCCATTGCTAAAAATCATTTTGGCAAAGGTACATGTATATACTATTCTGTGATGTCAATGTTATGTGTAGCTGTGGCACCCACTGTATCTCCAGAAGTAGAAACACTTTCTTCTGTTTCGTTTTGTAGTTTCTGAACTTTTTCGCAGGGCTATTGAATAATGGCAAAGATAGTTTTTTTATCCCCCGCCGCGCGTTTAGCGCGAAGCGGGGGATATAGTATTCAGCTCCGTACGTCCGTACGTCCGTCCGTCCGTACGTCCGTCCCGCTTCTTGTTAGCGCGATATCTAATGAACCGCTCAACCTAGAATCTTCAAACTTGGTACCAGTCTTCATCTGGGGAATACGCAGACCTGAAAAGTTTTCGGTGACCTTGACTTCATTTTCAAGGTCACAGCGAGACTTTGACCAGTTTTGAAAATGTTGTTAGCGCGATATCTAATGAGCCGCTCAACCTAGAATCTTCAAACTTGGTACCAGTCTTCATCTGGGGAATACGCAGACCTGAAAAGTTTTCGGTGACCTTGACTTCATTTTCAAGGTCACAGCGAGACTTTGACCAGTTTTGAAAATGTTGTTAGCGCGATATCTAATGAACCCATCAACCTAGAATCTTCAAACTTGGTACCAGTCTTCATCTGGGGAATACGCAGACCTGAAAAGTTTTCGGTGACCTTGACCTCATTTTCAAGGTCACAGAGAGACTTTGACCAGTTTTGAAAATGTTGTTAGCGGGATATCTAATGAACCGCTCAACCTAGAATCTTCAAACTTGGTACCAGTCTTCATCTGGGGAATACGCAGACCTGAAAAGTTTTCGGTGACCTTGACCTCATTTTCAAGGTCACAGAGAGACTTTGACCAGTTTTGAAAATGTTGTTAGCGGGATATCTAATGAACCGCTCAACCTAGAATCTTCAAACTTGGTACCAGTCTTCATCTGGGGAATATGCAGACCTGAAAAGTTTTCTGTGACCTTGACCTCATTTTCAAGGTCACGGCGAGACTTTGACCAGTTTTTAAAATGTTGTTAGCACCATATCTCATGAACCCATTAACCTTGAGTCTTCACGGGGGACATAGTATTCCGCTCCGTACGTCCGCCCAGCTTCTTGTTGTTAACATCAATTTGCGGAGGGGGATCATGTCACCTTTGTGACAAATACTTGTTGTGTTAGGATCTGCCAATACTTGATCAAATGAACACGAAATATCACATCCTCTCTTCCCATTTCTAATGGAACGATAGCCAAGGGTCTCTTTCTTGAGAAAGCCAATTTCTTCTTCATTGTGGTCAACAATACAGTGTTGAACCACAAGAATTGACTTCTCAAGGGTTTTTTGACAGTAGAAACACTTGATATCTACCCGAAAAGTAGACATATGCCTCAGTAAAGAAATGTGAACTCAGTACATACGCGGAACATCCTACTCGATATAATGCGGAGCATTACTCATCCAATGTCGGCACACCCCATTTTTACAATTTTGTGAATATCTTTAAAAAGAATCATCCAAGAATGACGTCTTAAAGAATTTAGGATACTTGGGTCATCAAGAAAATGGTGCATTTTCATTTTCGACAGTTTATATGATAATTTTGATTTTATAAGGGTTTTATTCAATGTAATAAGTTTATTCTATAATAGTTTGCTAAATTGATAAAATTCATAAAATGACATTATGCATTTGTTACCACATGAATACTGTACAAGAAATCAGGCTTAATCTTATTACATTTACTTACATTCATCGTTACGCTCACTAAACATGACCGGAGGGTGTGTATAAAACTCGCGAACAGATGTAGCATTACTTAAAATAGTAACAAAAACTCGGTACAACGTCATTTTAGCTGGAACCAGCTTCCCGGGAGTGGTCTATGTGTGCAAGCTGTGTGCGGAATAAAATACATTGTTCACTTGCGCTCATTGCGCTATCACTCTCGGTATCGCTGATTTAACTTGTATGCTTCTAGCGCACTGTCACCCTGGGCATTACGGTACCGGGGTGCCTGTCAGTTCCATGTGTTCCCCCTAAAATCTGGTGCGTTCGGAAGTTATCGTGAATACATATGGGCCACAGGGGCCACGCGCTAACAACCTATTTTCATCTTCTTCTCCAGAACCATAAGGCTTAGGAAGCTGAAACTTTTTGTACAGACTCCTTGACTAGTGAGGATTATGAATTGTAGCTTTGGTGGCCCTGTGGCCTCTACTAAGGGGGCACCACATTGGCCACACCCTATAGCGAAATCAAATGTAAAGCCTGATGAGCTCCATGGCTCTATTTTTTATTTTGCTTACAATCAAGATCAAAGTTAAAGATCATTACTTATTATTTTCTCTTTTGTTATGTAATTCTGAGAAAATGACCAATTTACTGAGATTTGGTTAAATGTCAACTGGGATAGGCAAAACTTTTAGTTTCGGGGCTGTTCTTCTTTTGCGCTGTCCCACAAACGCTAATCCAGTTTAAACCAAATATTCTTAAATCCAAAGGCAATATTTGTTGATAAATAACATTCTTTTTCTTACCTTTCAGAAATACACTGAGCAAAATGAATTTTATGAAAAGAGATATGCTTTGGAAAAGACTGCTGCCTTGTCCCGAAAGAAGAAACAAAGTGTAACAAGGAAATTACCTATTGATGAGGAGCAGGTTTCTGAAACTGTTCGTGAGAGCTGTCCATTACAGGAACAAGTTCTGCCTGTACAAGATGGTCATGGAAGTATTCCTTCCTCTGAAGTTTTAATTGATCATGAAAATAATATGTCACTCAAAAATCTACCTCAGAAGTCATTATCTGAACATAATTCTGAAAAAGTTGCAGTAAAATACATGCAGACAAAAAAAATAGAAACAAAAGAAAAAGTTGAAGTGAAAACAATTGAAAATTCTAAACATGAAGAAATAGCAAAAGGAAAGATTGCTATCAAGCTCACTGGTAAAACAGTTATCAAGCCACATGATAAAATCTTGCCAGTGTGGACACCTCTTGCTACAAAATTTGAAGTGACCCTTCCTAAAAAGTTCAAGGAAGTTAAAACATCAGTGATGTCTGTTGCAAAGCCAGAAATAAGTAACCCACCATCACTTGATTCCTTTTTATCAATTGGAGGTCTTGCTACCAAAAAACTTCCTGTTTATAAATTGAGACCAGGTGTTTTTAGGAAACCACTCCATCTTTCGTCGGACCCTGTTGTGAGTTATGACACTCATGAAACTACTGCACATGAAGAAGAGGCTGACATGAAACTTTTGGGTATTGACAGTGACATGACTAATGAAATTGCTTTGAAAAGAAAACCTCCTCCCAGATCACAGAATGTTTCTTTACCGAAACATATTTCATCCAAATCATCATCTTCTGCAGAGCAGTTGTATAGTGTTTTTTTCCAGGATGGTGGACATGTAAATGAAAGATCGTGTCAGCTAGTTGATCTTGATGATATACCTATTCCTCCTCCCCCTCCTCTTCCTCCATCCTCCATCTGTCATGCCACAACATCAAACACTTCAGAAAGCTTACATACAAAGGGTAAAAAAGGTGAAGCTGGTGACTGTGTAGCAAAACTTGAAGAAAATATTTCTAACATGAAGGATAGGAAAGAGAAGGACAATACATTCATTAACATGGCAAATTTGCTTCAATTCTGTCCAAGAATGCCTCCAGATATGACAGAACTAGGTGACAAGAAAACAGAGAAAGATATTGATGAAGAAAGAAATGAAGGAAACAAATCTTTGACCATTAATGATGATGTTTCCTTGAGGCGAGAAGGATGGCTGCTTCCAGAACAGATGACCTTACATGAGACAGGTATATTTTCTCTCAGCACAGTTCTAATTTAAAATGTACGAATTAAACATCATTATTTATTACCCTCAAGATAAATTTCTTGAAATCTGATTAGTCAAAAGCAAATGTATACGGAGCTGTGTAGTCAGATTTGGCAGGGTGTACCAGCCGTATGACCCGTGAGACAAATGGAATGGAATGGAGAAGTAGAACAGCTAAACGACCCGTAATTTCAGTATCAAATTATACAGTAACAAACATTAGTAGGGAGAATTCAAAGTGTTTATATTGTAAGTTTTGTCTGCATCTTAAAAAATATTCAACTAGAATAAAAAGTGTCTCTTGTTAATTCTTTTATTTTTATCAAAATCTTAAATTTTGATTTTTTTTGGTCGCATAGTTGTCTCCCTTGATAACTGACAGTCAACTCCGTACAGTGTTATTTATGTTTTATTTACACTGAGTTTGTACTGATGGCTTTGTATGACTTCATATGGTCAAAAAGAATCTCTTGTGAAGAAATGAAGGATCTGAAATTTGTGTTCTGAAAGGGTGTACTGGACTGTAAGACCCTTTTAGAGTTTGCATTTCCTTCAGCTGCCCCTCAGAAAAAAAACTATACAAGGGTCTTACAGTCCCATACACCCTTTCAAAACACTGTACAACTGATAATATACATTAATATCATTCTATTGTTGTGATGGCCCAATATGATAATGATTTATCTTCATTTAAGTACAACTTTATGAGATCTTGGAGTCACATGTCCTAAATTTCATTAGCCCTCACCAATATCGGAGGATAAAAAAAATGATCCATCCGTACATCTGTGCAGGCTTTTCTTTTCTGGACCAGAACTGCAAAACCATAAGGCCTATTTTAGTAGAACTTCATGTATGGAACAATCATCATGTGTAGTGGTGTCATTGAGTTTTTTCCCATATTTCTAAAAAAAACATTGTTGCCACTTAAATGGAAACAAAACGAAAAACAGCACCAGCTTGAGTGCAAGCTTACGCTCAATTGAGCCCGATGATAAAAGCCCAACCAAATATGCAGTAACGTACTTATTGACAGCATTTGCCATACAACATTAATTACCTATTGATAATGGCATGCATGTCATACGGCACCAGGCATGTCATCTTGGGACATTTTTGGCTTCTTCAAAACCACTGACATAAACTCAAAGACCCCTAGGCTGATAGGGATTTTTAAACAGATTTGGTGTCCCTGTGACCCCTCATACGGGCACACTAAAAAGCTATTTTTCTCCTCGTCAAAAGAAAAAAATGGATGGCGCTTATCGACGGTGATCTCTGTGAACGGTGATGTTCAGCGGCGGTTTGGAGGAGCCTGTTGCTCTGACAACAGTGTTACATCATAGGCAATTCTTTCTGTCAGACCATAGTTTCATAATGTCAAACTTTTTAACTTTACTTCACTCGAGTGGTGATAAAGTTTATAGAAAAAGTGAGTGATGATAAAGGTTAACACCACTGAAGCAAGATAGGATGTATATTTCACTGATAGAACAGAGTATCTCACGCCTTACTGGTCAGGCTATTGCTATTGTTTACAGTATTAAACAACAAGAAACCTCATAATTTTTCCCATGTTAATTGGTAAATATGTACAGAAAACATTGTCAACTTCAAAAAACACCAAAAAACTTGTTCATCGGTCCTCTAATAACAAAGATATCGCCCTTCAAAGTACGCAAATTTTAGGCTTCTCAATTTGACAGTCTGAAAAGGGATTCTACCGGGTGAACGATATTGCCTTTACTGCGCATGCGAGAAAGGGCGATGTGATGTGGCAGGTTATGATTGGCTGAGAGAAGTTTTACAGATTGTGTATTATTACATCATATACAGAACGGAAATGGGCCTAATCAATGTAAATATAACAGACAATGGTGGTAAATAAACAGAATAAACATGTTTTAGCACGATTTAGAAGCTTCATCTGTCCGGCAATAAAACAGAGTAGTAATTAAACAGTTATGGCACATCGTAACTGATTGTGTAATTACAGGCCTAGGGAGTCGCGCTTGGGATATTTCACACTCTTTGACAATGTTGTTACAAGAATTAGGGGATGTTGTTTTAGAGATCAAGCATGTCTGTCCATCTATGACACGCCCAGTTGTCAAAGCACTAGTCATCCATTGGTCAACAACAAGACAAACTAGATCCAATCAAAAATTAAACATTTAGAATTTATCATATGCATTGCATCTGTCTTGAGATGAACACATTCAGTACACATGAGATGTAGTATTTTGCGTTAACAGTGACTTCAATAAGGTAGGCTTTGGTCACATGATATGAAAACTAAACTTTGTGCATTCAAACTTATATGTATACATATTTGTTATTTCAGGCAGTTGTTTGCGTTAGAAGTTTACAAATATTTAAAATTTAAAATAACATTATCTCAAACAAAGATATAGAAGGGTATTTATTTTACGCTGATGAGTTGTCTCTTTGTAAACTAACATTGTTTCTTTATTTGAATGAGAAACGCTCAAGACATGATGAAACATGGTGTCAAAAGGTGTATATCCTGAATATCCTTGTATTGCGAACTTAATACAATTTCATGACATGATGCCTCAATGACTCTCTTTCCGAATATTTCGTAGTGTGTATATAGCAAAACCTCATTCAGATTATATAAAATTACTTCAGGATTATTCATAAGTTCCTTAAAACATTTCACAAACTTGTTTAATTTGTCTTCAGTTTTATCTGGCCACTCATCACAAAATGTAAACTTAGAACTACTAAATTACAAACATGACTATACCGTAACATCTAAGAGATTTTCAAAACATGATTGAATATTAAGATTTTGTCTTGATGAAATATCCTTATGTTTATACCATTAATGAAGATATAACCTTAGCATTAAATTGCTTTGTTGTATGTTTTCGAAAATCGTTGTTTCAATACTGTCACTGTATATGATACTTGTACTGATCTGTCCATGTTTACGTTACGTCACTATTTTGTTAGGGAGCGGCATAAATATAAACATATACCCCGTTTCTTTTTAGCTCACCTTTACAAAGTAAATGTGAGCTTATGTCATGGCGCTTCGTCCGTCGTCCGTCTGTCTGTCCGTCCATCCGTCCGTCCGTCCGTAAACTTTCAGGAAAAAGACTACTCCTCCTAAACGAATCCAGATATCATTTTGAAATTGTAGTATGTTATACCCATGGTGATTCCTCACAGAAAGGTAGACGTTTCAGTTTTGAGAATCCAAGATGGCCGCCATGGCAGCCATATTGAATTTTCAATTAGATTTCACGAAAAAGACTACTCCTCCTTAACGAATGCAGATATCATTCTGAAATTGTAGTATGTTATACCAATGGTGATTCCTCACAGAAAGGTAGACGTTTCAGTTTTGAGAATCCAAGATGGCCGCTATAGCAGCCATATTGAAATTTCAATTAGATTTCATGAAAATGACTACTTCTCCTAAACCAATCTAGATGTCATTTTCATATTGTAGTATGTTATACCTATAGTGATTCCTCACAGAAAGGTAGACGTTTCAGTTTTGAGAATCCAAGATGGCCGCTATGGCAGCCATATTGAATTTTCAATTAGATTTCATGAAAATGACTACTTCTCCTAAACCAATCTAGATGTCATTTTCATATTGTAGTATATTATACCTATAGTGATTCCTCCCACAAAGGTAGATGTTTCAGTTTTGAAAATCCAAGATGGCCTCGATAGCTGCCATATTGACTTTTCAGCTGCAGATGACACATCATTATTACTCAATTTTAAGCTTTCATCAAGTGATCACTCGCACTATATCAATTCTCTAATTTGAACTTACTATTCATAATATTATCTTGAATATGGAATATTTAAGATTGTCATGCAAGTTGTTCTATATTTTTAATTGTTTCTTAAACATTAAGATGAAAGACAAACATAATTAATTTATTTGTTTAAAATATTTATGGCAACTAGCTGCAAAAACCCAATGACATTAAACATCATGTTGAATTTTAAACAATGGTATCTCCCTTATATTCCTTTAAATACCACACAAAAGGGGTCAACCAGAGTTCAAATATTCCTGTTGAGTCCACTTTGCTTTT
Source organism: Steromphala cineraria (assembly GCA_916613615.1). Taxonomy (NCBI): domain Eukaryota; kingdom Metazoa; phylum Mollusca; class Gastropoda; order Trochida; family Trochidae; genus Steromphala; species Steromphala cineraria. The sequence continues at coordinate 47,098,890 of OU744724.1, forward strand.
CTAATACACATCCCAATACAGGATGCTAGCATCACAGTCTCAGCTGCTAGTCTGTTGCATAATCAACCTGACCCAATTGATATGGTAGAGCGTTATGCTATATGGCCATGTGTATGCAATAAGAGTTATGGAAATTAGACTTGTATTCTCATGACAGTGATATGTTCTTTCTAAGAATAACAACTTACACAAAACTTGTCAACAATAAGCTTTGTGTTTAGCAATCTACATGATAAGTTGATGTGGAAAGAGTTATTTTGCATCAGGTTCCAGTTCCTGTGTTTTACTCATATTTGTACCATTTCTATATCTAACAGAAGTTCTTCTTGACACAAAATCAATTTAGGACATAAGCTAACTATATTTTGTGAAATTATATATATTTTTCACAACAATTCATGTTCTCTCTCGTCAAGTATTAATACCACACATAAGGGCTTAGCCAGAGTTCAGGTTTACATGCTCAGCACACTAGGATGCTTCTCCAAATATACGTACACAAAGCCAAATACACAAATTGCTACACTCTCCTTAAAGGGGCAGTAGCACGTTTTTAGGGGGAATATAAGGTGATGTCAGGAAAATGAAAAAAAATGGTTCCAAATGAAAGACAATGTATTTAAACTAAATGGAGCAGTAATAATTCAAATATATAACGTAAGGTTCTGCCATGCGATTCCTTTTTCTTACAAAAATGAATTAAAGGTGTTCACACAAAAATGGCCGCCAATGTATTTTATGTAAATCCTCATACTTTGTCCTCTGATTATGGTTGATTGGCTTGTGTAATGTGATTGTTGACACTGTCAATATAATTCATTAGGCATTTACTTACCATGATAAGTGCAATTTTTAAAATATAAAATTATCAAAAAACGTGCTACTGCCCCTTTAAGGATCTGGGGCTAGCAGCCCTGCCTGCTTGTATATTGCATAGTAATCCTGACCTAATTGATAAATAGAACATAATGGACTTTATGGAAAGTATATAAATTGTCTTTATGAAAAGTATACTTGTATTCTATTAATAGTAATACTTTTTACAAATAAAAATTTGATAAAAAAAAATTATAAAAGTTGTTCACTCCATCAGTGGGTTACAAAATTCCTGACACTTCATATTATATGGCAAATAACATAGCCAGTGAGGGATAAATATAAATTTTTTGATCATTTATATCTGATTACGGTCTGAACAATGATTATCTAGATAATCATAATGATCATTCAATTCAAACAAATCCTTTTCAAAAGCATTTAAAATGATTAAATTTGTTCACTCCCAACACTAACTGTTAGGTTTTTTACTCCTTTGTTCCCATACAATTAATTTATTCCAAATTGAAAATTTTGGTTAATGAATAACAAATTATCTTTTATTTTGTTTGTCATGCTAATAAAATATATCATTTAATATTCATCTTCAAAACTAATTGAACAGCTGTCTGAACAATTCTTTTTTTTACAAAGTCTTTCTCACCAATTCTCTCTGTTAGTTATTAGATTATTTCCATTGCAAACCTCTCTTGTACACCCACCCCTTCTAACCCCCCTTTCCCTCCTCCCCTATTTTCTCCTGTCCATCCATTGCAAACCTCTCTTCTATCCCACATTCCTTCTATCCCCCCCCCCCCCCCCCCCCTTTCCCCTCCTATCCTTCCAGCCCCTCTCCTGCAACTCTCGTATTGCATATTGAAATGAGGGGAGGACACTCACTATATGGAATAACAGTATCTTACATAAGAGGATAAGTTACATAAGCTACATGCAGGTGCAAGAGGTCATCATAGGTCATCATATCTAGTAATTAGCATAGACCCCCATGTTGCTAGCCTATTCTGACCAATCAGATTGCACTAACATATGTCAAGATTTAAGATATTCAGAAATCTTCAGTTAGAATTACATGAGACATTGACCTGGACAGTTTACTTTGGCAATTGGACTTATCATTAGCTGAATTTGTGATATGTGTCCGAGGGATATATTCCAAATGTTTATGTGCATCATCTTTTTAGTTCTTTGGAAGTTGAGAGTGTGACTAAATGAATACTCCTAAACCAATCAAGATAACATAATGAAATTAATACAGATGCCCACATAAAAGTAGCATTTTGAAGATTAAAAAGTCCAAGATGATCACCAATTCAGCCATAGATATACAAAAAAAGTTATACAAAAACCTACTGCTTGTTAACAAATCATGATTATATCATTCTTGTATTAATGTTTGTTCAAGCTCTAGTGGTTTCTAACAGAAAAATAGCATTTTAAAAGATAAAAAAATCATGATGGCAGCCATAATCAATTATCATATAAAAGATGGTTACACAATTAAACCATATTACCACATCATTCATTTTAAGGTGAGCTTCTGTACCCTCGGTACTTTTTTTAAAAAATAGATATGCGAAACATAGTTCTATGACAGGGCTATGACATACCATGTAGTCTCACCGTCTCATTGATGAATTGACTTTAGATCCCTCCGTGATTAAGCTATCAACAGTCAAAAAGATTCAACCAAAATTAGTAAATGTCTTCATTATATGTCTCACTAACTAACCATCATACTGGAAAGTTGTTTTCTTTGTTTGTATAGTAATTATACGCCAAGTAAGTAAGTGACCGCTTGACTCAATACTGTAAACAATAGCAATAGCCTGACCAGTTTGGCGAGAAAGGGCGATGTGATGTGGCAGGTTATGATTGGCTGAGAGAAGTTTTACAGACTGAAGATATGATGTTTGTTTTCAAAGTCATTAAATGACTATTTTGCGCATGTTTTTGAACAAACAAAATATCGATGTTATCTCAAGATATCTTTATGTATCCATTTCTGCATTGTGTACCCCCTCGGGGTTACATGTTGTTTAAGTCAAGCACCTACTTACTTGGCCTATATTTACAACACAAACAAGGAAAACAACTTGATAGTATGGTATTTTGGTTATATTGCACGACGTTGACACTTGGACGGGTTTAACATCAAGGCTAGCAAAATCGAGTCGACTTCGTGCTTCTCGGAGCACACAAGCAATTAGTGAATACAATGGCCTGCGCATGTTGTCTTAAACATTACTTTGCATTAAAAGTTGCGATTGAGAAAAAAAACGAATAGTGGATTAACATATGTTTATTTCACATTGATATTATTATCACATTGAAGATTTTCGGAATATCGTAACTTATAACTGCTTTAAAAAGTTGGTGGTACCAATAACGATGTAATCCTATCATCATTTTATAAAACATAACAATAATACATAATAAATTTCACATTTTCTATGATTTATAATGATATCTGATTTCTGTACTAAGAATGCATGGTACATTGAAAAATTACGTTGTTCAGTATAAAGGCCAGTCCACGGTACATTCACAGTCACATGTACATTGTATATATTACACATGAAATAAATCACAGGTTTGGTGCTAGATAATGAAACGTATTTCAGGACAGGTTAATGAAATTTAAATACACAGCTACGAGTAATGAACAGCGTAACATAAAAGCTTCTTTGACATAGTTTGCATTGCATTGAATAATGAATATTAAGCAAATAGTTCGTTCTTATGTCGTTGCACAACGGAGCATAAGCATAAAGGCATAAAATGTCATCCATCTATTAAAACATATAACATGGTACATAGTATATTATGACAGTTTTAGTACATCATCATCAGTGAAGGATATATATAAGAGAGATCTGGCCACTTGCAAGGCGTTCCTTCAGAAATTTTATAAGTTCAAAAACATTGAGAGCTTGCTGATAATCTTCTGTAGTTGTCCATGCCAACCTTTTAAATGGTATTAGAAACGTCGCTACTGTCCATAAAGAAGTTGTTCATCCATAAAATAAGTCTTGTCTTCCCTATACAATAACTTCTAGAATGCCACTCAAACAGCTCTTCTAAATGGTTGTTGGTTCTAGGACCGTCGGTAGTGTGGTGGTTTCATGCCTCAAACGGGAGGTCGCCTTTCATTCAGTTGTAACACTTATCTATTTTCACTTAGTGTCTAAATTGATGAACATAGTTTACTAGTATCTGAATTAGTGATCACATTTTGCTGAGTGCAGATGAGTACAGACCAATCAGGATAGGATCATGATTGATAATGATTAATATAAACACAAATTGGTGAGTACGTCTCTACAATAAGAAGTGTTTAAACTGTTTCGTATTTTCGTATTTTCTTTTCACAAAATGTCTAGTAGATTCATCTTTTTAGTTAACCGTTAACTTAATCCTGCGTTAAGAAAACATGAAACATGAAAGTCCGCCGCCTGTCGACTTTATGCTGTTCTGGATTTTCTAGGAGTCGACTTTGTGCGATTCCCCCGGTATTTTGGTTGATATTAATAGACTGTTGTTTGCTTAATCACAGCTTTTACAGAGAGATCTAAAGCAAATTCATCAATGTGACTACATGGTGTGTCATGATACCCTGTTTTGCAAATGATAAAATGACCTATTCTTCTCTTAAAAAATATAAATATTGCTATGTTACATTATTTATTTTCATTTGTATATGATTTCAGAAACTGAAGATGAAGAAATCATTTACGTGGAAAGTGATTTTGAGGTGGTTGATGAGTATACAGCTGAATGAGGATAATGGCTGAAGGAAAATCATTCACATGAACTTGATGAAAACATTCTCTTATAGAAGTCTGACCGTTTGAAACATTCTGCTGTTTAATCGGCTACATTTCAGTGCTTACAGTTCGTAATCAGCCACAGCCAGAAGGAGAGACTAGGTATTCAGTGGTATGTGTATGTCAGTAAGTCTGGTACTTATTAAAGGGATGTTTTATGAACTGTTAAGCTTTATTCAAATATGTTGGCTAGTTTGGCCTATAGATATTCTCATCAGTCTTCCGGCTGTTCATCAACTTTTCATATATCTGACTTCTGCAGTCACTTTGTTACATGGAGATTCAAGTTGGAAGCTTGGTCTGCATGTGTGGACAAAATAGTGTATCCACTATAAAATTCAGAAATTAGGTTAATCAATCAATCAATCAATCAATCTTTTATTCAGTAAAAAGTCCTTTGGCCCAAGTACAAAATGAACATATAAAAGAATAAGTTACAGAATTGCATGTTGTCAAACAAAAGTTTTCCGTAAGATTAAGCCATCTTTAACAAAATTGATGATAGATAATACATAGGATAAATTACTGCTTTGGAGATTACGAATCATTATTTCTTCATTAATGTACAAAGGTAGATTTTCAAAATATTTTACACGTTTATCATAATACACTGGACATGTATAAAGGAAGTGAAATTCATCCTCTACACAATTAGCTTTACATACTTTACAATAGTGAAATTGACGAGGAATACCATCTCGTCTACCAATATTTTTGTATATGAGTAGCTCTCCAATTCTTAACAAATTAATTTCGACGTCGTGCTCCTTTAGATTGAACAGTAACAAGATAAGTTTCAAGACCAAATACAGTTTTAATTCTAGAGTATAACTGTAATGTAGAATATTCACGAACAGCCATTAATGATTGAACCTGACAATTCTTAATCCTTGTTTCAAAATTGAAAAGAAAAGCCTCCTTGAAACCTACGCCTTGATTTTCCCAAAGAAAACCGAAACCATAAGTAAATAGAATTGTTCTAACATGATACACCCAAGTTTTTCGTCCAACATTATCTAAGTTACACAGCATTAGAAAAGCCTGTTTGTGATACCTATCCACTAGCATTTCGAGCAACTTTATCCAGAATTTAATAACTCTCAATAAAGAATCAACATAAATATAATGCCTGCCACATTCTGCTGAAACAGCAACATTAGTAGACTTATAACTCAAACCCAATACAAACTTGCAAAACCGTACTTGAAATTGTTCAACTATAAACCACTTCTGGTAACCCCATATTTCCGAAGCATATAATATTATAGGTTTTATTTGAACATCAAAAATTTTGAATATAACTACAGGAGAGATATTCTTAAGCTTTTGACTTATAAGTTTCACAGAAAATAATGCATTGGAAGCCTTATTAACACGATTCTGAATAGACTTTGACCCACAGGAACCCAATATTGTAAATAAAATGTAGGTAAAACGTGAGTAAGAAAGACCCGTCCCCTATATGTAATAGAGTAAAGAAATAAAGGCATCCATCTTGCCGATCTCGATTCGCTTCCGAGTTCAGTCAAAATTATTGCTTCAAATTGGTGACATCTCATACACATACACAAGTTATACATATCTCCGCAAAACTTGGCTTATTTCTAACACATGTCACTCTTCAAATAACTTTTATATGTATTTAAATTCGCAAAACGACCACAGAAACCTCTGGGGTGAACGTTACTCAGCACCAAATGCCTCTGGGGCAATCTGATTGGTTTTTATTGACTACATCAATGATAAACCACAGTAATTATTTACATCATTAACACTACCCTTCTTATGTAAAGGAAAAAGCATACTTTTAGACCATTTTTCTGGGAAATTCCCTGATTTGAAAGCATTATTGAATAAAACAAACAAATATGTAGAAAGAATATCATAATTGTGATTAAGAACCTCGGGTGGTACACAGTCCGGACCTGAACTCTTTCTCAGTTTGAGATCATCTACAGCCCTGTAAATTTCCTATTTTGAGAAATCTCTGTTTAGCAAATTATTAATGTCATCATCATTACAAGCAGCACAACTAGCAGCCATTTCATCGTGACAATAAATATAATCTTTTACAAATGAGATGAAATCATTAAAAACATTAAAAACAGATTTGAAATATAATACCCAGGAAGAACAATCGATGACAGGAGATGTATACATAAAATTCTTATTTAAGCCTTTCACAAAAGACCAAAATGATTTTTTATTTTTGCTTTGACAGGTCAATAGTAAGTCGCTGGTCACATTAGAGTAGTAATGTTCCTTCCGCTGTCGACATAACTCACAGAATTTGTTACGAGTTGAATGAAACCGGGTCAGATATCCAAAGTTGCCTGTTATTTTGAATCTGTCTAAGAGATGGTATTTTTCACGCTTTAAATTATCACAATCCACATCAAACCATGCAGCACTTCTATGGGACTTATCAGAGTTACTGTTATTTTTAACTATCATACCACAACTGTGAGCTGAAGACTCAATACAGTCTATAAGCGTACTGGCAGCACGTGATGTGTTGTGACCTGCCATGTCATTAAAATCTGCAATAGGAATAGTCTATAACTCCTTTGCTAATGTCTCATGAAATGTCTCTGCACGTTCTGGACGCTACACTTTTCTTCTTACAGTAGAAGTGTTCATAGACTCTGACAAGTTAGGTGCCAGCGGTTGATCATTACATGACAGCCTGCATATAATAGGAAAATGATCAGACTCATCTCTTGTTTCTACATTGAAATCTAAAATACGATCAAACAAATCAGTTGAGCACAGCATATAATCAACTAAACTTGCACCATTATGCACGTAACATGTAAAAGCACCGATCTCACGTTTAAAATGTGAATTCCATGAGAGCAACACAGGTTTATTAAATCCTTCCCGTATGGGTGCCAGGGTTTATTTCCTAATCTCGTGATGAACAAGGTATTTCAAAGTTATCGACGTCGATATCTGTGCTGTTTAGTTCGGGGATATATTCGTGAGACCCTGATACAGCATAATCCATCAGCTTACCAGTGCGAGCATTAAAATCACCACTGAGTAGAATATCACAGTCAGCATGTTTTGATTTAAGTTCCAAAAGAGCTTTATGGACATTCGCTTAATTTCACGAGTTCATTTCTTTAGGGTTAATAGGAATCTTCAAAGTAGAAAATATCGTCTTTAAAGGGTGGAGTTGCAGATCTGAAATGTCATTGTTCTACTTAAAGTTTGAAGGAGTACAACTCTTAAGTTGTTAAATATTATTATCATTAATTTAGCACATTTGACTTAATTTTCTATTATCTCCCTCCATTACCATCATCACCATTATTAGCTCATCTGGCCTGTAAGGCCCGATGGGCTTATGGCATGGCATGGTGTCCGGCGTCCGTCCGTCCATCCGTCCATCCGTTTATCCGTCCATAAACTTTGTGGAATTTTGACTTCCAGAACCATAAGGCCTAGAAAGCTGAAAGTTGTTGTACAGAATCCTTGACCGATGAGGATTAAAAATTGTAGCTTTGGTGGCCCTTTGACCCCTATTAAGGGCCAGAGGGGCCACTCCCTTAAAACCTATTTTCATCATCTTCTCCAGATGCAAAAGGCCCAGAAAGCTGAAACCTTGTGAATATACTCTTTGACTGGTGAGGATTGTGATTTATAGCTTTTGTGGCCCTGTGGCGCCTAATAAGGACCTCGAGGGCCAAACCTGTTAACCTAATTTCATCTTTTTCTCAAGAAGCATGAGGCCTAGAAAGCTGAAATTTGTGTGCAAGCTCCTAAGTTAGATAAGGAGGATTCCAAATTGTACATTTGGTGACCCTGTGGTCCAAAGTAAGGGGGGAACCACATTTGCCACTCCCTAAAGTAAAATTGATATGAAGCCTCATGAGCTACAGAGCCACTGGCTCTTTTTTATTTTTATTTGAACCCGATACAGACAATATTTTACAACTTTATTCCTCGGAGCACAATCGATTATAATCAGACTTATCGTTACTGTTCATTCTAAGCAGCCAATCCTGTAAATAAAAATGTGCTCTTTCAATGAAATGTCCATCTTCTGAAAAATGGTTTTAAAAAAATTATAACTTTGTTTTTATTTTGATTGCCATCACTCAATAAATTGTGTCCAAGCATGCACTCATCACAGCAGCAGTAATTTCTGATTGCACGCTTGCAAACCATATAAATATTATTGTAAAAAACTATTTGGAATGATAAACATTGTCTTTCAAATGGTCTTATAAAATCATATAAATACTGAGCATGCATATGCAAATTCTATACGTAAATGAAGATAATTAATTGCTCTTTATGATAATAAATTTTAGGATATATGTTGCCAAAGTAACCAGGTGATGTTTCATATGACATTTCAAAACAAGTGTGAAGTTTTGTAATACCTGAACAAGAGTTTCATTTTCGCTTCTCTTTTGACGGTCGACATAGTGAAAACAAACAATGATTTTATGAAGTAACAGTTGAAATATACAGAAAGTTGCGCAACAACTATTGTTGCTACGCAAAAGTGAAATTTGCAAATGTGCTCATATTGAAGATATGTTATAACTTATTAACCACCATAATGTTAATAAAGCTCAATGATGTTTCAAGGGTTCAGTCGCTCGAAGACGAAAATTTTCGGCGTGTATAAATATGGAGCGAATTTTGTTTTCGTCTTCACGTTAACGGTAGCTCCTTCTCAATTTACTCCAATCTACATTAAACAATAGGTGCTTGTCTAAACAACTCCGATCATCAACACCAGGACACAAATTGATCGGTTGTTCCCCCGACCTCGTGACCACATAAAAAACACAACTTTACATTATCATAATTATTATTGCTAATACGATACATGAAATTTCCAACACAAAGATATCTACCACCTCTGGAAGTGGGAACATACTTGTACTATACTTGTGCGTTAGATATGGTGCAATGCCGATAGTGATTGCAAAAAAAAAAATTAATATCGAGTAGAAACTAATTTATAGGTACCTTAATTGTTTTGTTATTATTATATTTGATTGAAATCAACTCATAATTTTTACATAAATTGTGAAAAATGTTCACATATCAGTTAACCATCATGTCAACGTGAGAACAGTTCACATCTTGCTCACGAATGGTTTATTCTCATGAAGATCACAAAAAATGACATAGAGAAACAATACAAATATACAGGTTGGTTTATGGGAGCATACGTAGACAGGTTTTGAGATAATTGCATAATTTCAATTGAAGAGCTTTTATGCTCACATGACATTAATGATATAAACTTATGTAAAGATGGATATTTACAATAATAGTAAGGAAATAATGAATCTCTTACTGCGTTAAGAAATGGACAATACAAAATGATATGGGCCTCATCTCCGATTGATTTTTTACAGAGTACACATAATCTCTCTTCTTTTGTACTGTTATACCATCTACCTGTTTCTATTGGGAGTCTATGGTTACAAGTTCTGATTTTAGCGAGCCAAATGCGCACATTTAATGGGAAGTGTAATAAATAACATTCGAGGTATGGTGATGGCTTAAACATATTATATTATAATAGTATCCTTTAGAGGATTTTGATTTAGATTCGGAAGGCGATAATCCGTCCTTAATCCCTTATCCAAACATTACTAATCATCAAAGAGCACCGCTTTTCGTCTTCGAGCGAACACCTGAAACTAGATTTTCGACTTCGAGCGAATACCCCGTATCAAGCGCTACAGTGTTATGAAGGAAGCAAGCATGTAAATGGCCATATTTCCAAATTTATAAATCCAAAATGAAAAATTCCGGCTTAAAGTGTGGAACTTGGCATGAATGATCATTGAACATGTGTATGTATTCATTATGCTTAGGATCCAAATTTTTCAAACGCGGGAACCTGGTCACGTGACCAAAAATCCAATATGGCCACCAAATTTCTTAAAAATTCATTTTAACCATTTCAACCGTATTTTATTAGTTAATTTTGAAACAAAATATTATTAATATAATACATATCATGACAAAAGAAGTACTTTCTGACATAAGATCTATACATTTTCTCATTTCAATTGGGCGTGGCTTTCAATTCTTTCCACTCTTCATTATGAATGCATGCATTTTCGTGTAATTAATTTCATAACAATCATGAGATGTAAGTTTTATTTATTAAACATTCTAATGATCCAAATCAAAAGTCTGCAGGTTTTTGTTTCTATAGTAAATTGTGGTTAAATTGTGACGGCCATTGAGAACCAGCAGTACACCTTGTTAAGGATGCTCCCCCTATGTCTGTTACGGAGCTATAGTCATTAGAATATCCTATAGAAATATTAAAATGTTGAAATGAAATGAAACTGGGCAAGTCAAGGTGAGTCTTGGCTAAGGTCAAGGTCATGGTATTTTCGCATGGATATGGTCAATGTCAAGGTACGTTGTCTCACAATTTTGGCACTGCTTTAGAATTCAATCTTAAAATCTCTATGTACATTGTCTACTCTATGGAAGCAAACGAAAAGGGTAGCAGTAAAAGGGTTAATGTTTATATCGCACTGAGGTTAAGACCAGAGTGTCACTTGTTTATCACAACGTCATATTATTATAAATTCATTTTTGAGTGCAATAATTTATTTAAGTTCTTTAAGATTATACCAACAATAGTACAAATGATTCCATGCGGTTGGTAACTACAGTTATGCATAACTTATACAAAAAAGGGTTTTTGTGCAAATTATGCATATCATTCCTTCTGATGCTAACTTGAGCCTCAGAGGCCCAGAGGTTTTATAATATCCAGTTTCTATGCATTCCTACAAAACCTTGAAAATAATTGTAACCATACTGAATCACTTTAAAAAATCTACAGATGGTGAGTGCTTCACCAATTAAAGTAAAAGTAAAGTTATTTTGACAATGATAGCTCTCATCTTGACTTATCTTGCCTCAGAATCATGAATGAAGATGCTATAGTTGATACGTGTTTAATACCCAAACAATCCCTCATTATTATTTAGCAATTCAATGTAACGCGGGCCTTTGAGATCCAGGGAATCACCAAAGAGCAGTAAAATTGCGATGAATAGGGAAGGTTAAGTACTTTCCCCTACCGGTAATGTTTTCTTTAGCAAACACAAATTCATTATTAATGTTTGAATGATACCAAAATTGTATCCAATTAAAACAAGAAGACATGGTCATTAACATCCCCGGCTAACTAAGTTTTCAACTCCCAATGTTTTTCTACATGGGCCGTAACTCTGTAATAAATAATTGCATTTACCTCATTTTTTAACTCCATCAAGGTATTGATACCCTGAAGACACACGGCAAATTTGGTTATCTTATCTGAAATTGGTTCTGAGTAAAATTGTCCCATTTGATGACACCCTCGAACAGAGTCCAAAAACACGAACAAGGGCAATTACTCTGTAAAAAATAACTGATTCTGATTTACGAACCCTATCAAGGTATTGATCCATGAAGACTCAAAGCAAGTTTGGTTAACCTATCTTAACCTTTTTCCGCCCAGTGTTCCCATATGGGAACATGTCCTTCAAACTGCTTTAACTTTGTTTCCTTGCAATAAAATTATGTTTTTCTTTCGTCATATTGATATTGACATAATAACCTACAATTTGGTAGGGAGAGAAAGCTTGTGAAAATTTGTTTCTGTGAAATGATGATGTCCCAAAAATGGTTAAAAATCAGTTTTTTAGACAAAAACTTTAAGAAGGGTATATAATGATATTTTTAAAAATTCCAAAATCATTTAGGTAATTTTGTATGAAAGACAAAATTAATGATGGTGCAATACTAATACCAAAAAAAGTTTGTTAGAAAAGTAAAATATAAAGTAGAACAAAATTGGTAAATGTGATTGTTCCGGTATGGGAACATTGGGACGAACACCGTGAAAGTGTACAAAACTGGTTAATCTTCCCAAAGAAATTAAAAACACATGACAAAAGTGGTGTATTGATTTATTTTAAGTTTCATTAGGTTGATAGGATGTGCTTCTTGGTGTTTTGGGGACTTTTACTTGTTCTCCATCTTTTGGGTAACATATATGACTACAGAATTGTGATTTCTGGAATGTCGTTTTAGCAATTTCAGCTAAAAAATATAATGATTACAGACATTTTCGTATTGATGACAAGTGATAAAGATTTAACATTCTGATTATATATTGAATGTAAAATACTTTTATTTGACGTGAACTGTATGTCATAGGGTCCAGTATATTTGCTAGGTAAAAACATACTCTATGAGACATTTCAATAACAGTATGCCTTTTTTAAAGAAGAACTCTAAGCAAAAGTTTTTTTACACATCGTTTGCTTAGGTCCAGTCAACTCCAGTGTAAAACCAAGTGTGTTTAAGCCCATCAGAGAATGATTCTCTGTTACACAAAACAAAAGATAGTTTGTACTTCTCTAACAGTTTTCTAGAAGTATGCATGTTTGTGTCTGAACTTGATAAATATAAAGTAAAACCAAAAATTACCAATTTCTGTCATATGTTGTGCGTAAAGTGTCCATGTCCTTTGTTAATTACTTTGAGCAAGAGTAAATATGGTGTTACCTTTAATTGTTTATGCATATGTAAATTCAGAAATGGTTACACTGAGATTATACAATTTGGTTTAGCTCTAAGATGTAAACACATTGTTAAATTTAAATAGATGAAATACATGGTTGAACAATACTTTGATGTGAAAAAATGTTTGGTCTTTGTTAAAGTGGACTTATCGGTAATGTACTAAATCTGTTAAAACTATGGCAATAAATCTCTGAAACTGTAAACATTTTAAAAAAGGCGTATATTTCATTGCAATCAATTAAGTTTCACTGAACACAAAGTTAACGCCATAGCCAGTTTTTAGCTCACCTTTACAAAGTAAATGTGAGCTTATGTCGTGGCGCTTCGTCCGTCGTCCGTCTGTCTGTCTGCCCGTCTGCCCGTAAACTTTCACGAAAAAAACTACTCCTCCTAAACTATTCCAGATATCATTCTGATATTGTATGTTATACCCGTGGTGATTCCTCACAGAAAGGTAGACGTTTCAGTTTTTAGAATCCAAGATGGCCGCCATGGCAACCATATTGAATTTTCAATTAGATTTCATGAAAAAGACTACTCTTCCTAAACCAATCTAGATATCATTCTGAAATTGTAGTTTGTTATAACTATGGTGATTCCTCACAGAAAGGTAGACGTTTCAGTTTTGAGAATCCAATATGGCCATGATAGCAGCCATATTGAATTTTCAATTAGATTTCATGAAAAGGACTACCCCTTCTAAACCAATATAGATATCATTCTGAAATTGTAGTATGTTATACCCATGGTGATTCCTCACAGAAAGGTAGACGTTTCAGTTTTGATAATCCAAGATGGCCACTATGGCAGCCATATTGAATTTTCAATTAGATTTCCAGAAAAAGACTACTCCTCGTTCCTACTATTGATTCTATTCTTGTTTTAAATTCAAGTTTCGTGGTGAATTTTATATAACAAATTTATCATTATCAAAGTTTCAATCATCTCTTGCCAGATTCAGATGTGCCTCACATCGCCTCCAAATTGAAACCGGTCGTTATACTAACCAACCCAGACAAAATAGATTATGTACTTTATGCAAAGATAACTTTATTGAAAATGAATTTCATTTCCTACTTGTATGTAAATGTTACCAACATCTAAGGCGTTTGTATTTACCGTATTATTTCTATTCAAGCCCAACTTTAAATAAATTCAATATGCTTATGTCTGAAGACAAACAAGATGTTGTCCAGAACTTATCAATTTTTATACACAGTGCAATGACTCTTAGAGATAAATTGTTACGCCAATAATATATTGCAAGTGTTTGTTTATCGTATTGTTTGTAATTATATACATGTACCGCTCTGTAAATCTAAAAATGTAGACTGGGCCTATGGCCTCCACTGCAAAGGAATAAAGATTGATTGAATTAGATTTCATGAAAAAGACTACTTCTCCTAAACCAATCTAGATATCATTTTTAAATTGTAGTATGTTATACCTATAGTGATTCCGCACAGAAAGGTAGACGTTTCAGTTGCAGATGACACATCATTAGCAGCCCCGTCTAAGGACGGGGCTGCTTTCAGTGTTTGTGCAGTTTCCGCCGCTGCCGCTGCCGCCGCCGCGTCCGCGCTCATACTAATTGCTATAACTTGTATTCATAACTAACTGCTTATACCTCGGGGGAATGATTTTGACATGTTCACTTTCAAGGTCAAAGGTCAAGGTCACGAGCTATAAAATCACTAAAAAATTCCTTGTAAACGCGATAACTTGAAAAGTTTTTGTGCTATTAAGCTCTTACTTGGTATATATCATCCTTGGAAGAGTAAACAATTTTGAAAAGGTTTTCGTTACAATCTGTCCAAGGTCAAGGTCACAGCAAGGTCACGACTTTAGCATGGTTTTGTGAAAATGCTTTATTTTAACTATGAACACTTTTAATCAATAGATGATTGTTATACTCAATAAAGAGTGTTCATTGATTGTGTAACCTTGAAGGTCAAAGGTCAAGGTCATGAGATTTGTGTTATTACAATGTGTAACTAATTTGAATATAACTTAATCCCGTTAAGCTTTTCAGAACTCATAAATATGTATAATTGTTTACACCTCTGGGGACTTTAAATGACATGTTCACTTTCAAGGTCAAAAGTCAAGGTCATGAGCTATAAAATCACTAAAAAATTCTTTGTAAACGTGTTAACTTGAAAAGTTTTTGTGCTATGAAGTTAAAATTTTGTTTATATTATAAGTACAAAATTTTGGAAAGGTTTTGGGTACGAACTGTCAAAGGTCAAGGTCACAGCAAGGTCAACAAATATTGAGAAGCTTGATTATTTTAACTTTCAACACTTAAATTTGTTACATTAATGTTATTTTCAATGAAATGTGTTCATTGATTGTGTGACCTTGAGTGTCAAACGTCAAGGTCACAAGCAAATGCCCAATATGCTGAGGCTTGTAGAAGGCGGAACAGGGTAAGGCGAAACCCCAAGTTTCGGGGCTGCTCTGTTTTTGCGGTGTCCCGCAAACACTAATCTAGTTATTATTAAATTTTAAGCTTTCATCAAGTGATCACTCGCACCATAAAAATTCTCTAATTTGAACTTACTAATCATAATATTATCTTGAATATGGAATATTTAAGATTGTCATGCAAGTTGTTCTATATTTTTAAGTGTTTCTAAAATAAATTAAGATGAAAGACAAACATAATTAATTAATTTGTTTAAAATCTTTATGGCAACTAGCTGCAAAAACCCAATCACATTAAACATCATGTTAAATTTTAAACAATGGTATCTCCCTTATATTCCTTTAAATACCACACACAAGGGGTCAACCAGAGTACATATATTCCTGTTGAGTCCACTATGCTTTTCTTATACACATCCCAATACAGGCTGCTAGCATCACAGTGCCAGCTGCTAGTCTGTTGCATAATCAACCTGACCCAATTGATATGGTAGAGCATTATGCTATATATGGCCATGTGTATGCAAAAAGAGTTATGGAAATTAGACTTGTATTCTCATGACAGTGATATGTTCTTTCTAAGAATAACAACTTACACAAAACTTGTCAACAATAAGCTTTGTGTTCTTCATGATAAGTTGATGTGGAAAGAGTTATTTTGCATCAGGTTCCAGTTCCTGTGTTTGACTCATATTTGTACCATTTCTTTATCTAACAGAAGTTCTTCTTGACACGAAATCAATTTAGGACATAAGCTAACTATGTTTTGTGAAATAATATATATTTTTCACAACAATGTATGTTCTCTCCTGTCAAGTCTTTAAATACCACACATAAGGGCTTAGCAAGAGTTCAGGTTTACATGTTCAGCACACTATGCTTCTCCAAATACACAAAGCCAAATACACAAATTGCTACACTCTCCTAAAAAACATGATGGCAGCCATAATCAATTATCATATAAAGGATGGTTACACAATTAAACCATATTACCACATCATTCATTTTAAGGTGAGCTTCTGTACCCTCGGTACTTTTATTTGTGGTTTTCATGGAAACATGACTAAAACAGTGACTCTATGACCAAGTTCTTTGTCCGGAGCATATCTCCTAAACTACACATGCTAGCTTCACCAAACTTCATACACTTATCAACCATGATCCCTAGATGTGCCTTTTGAGGGTTAGACCAACACATTATTTTTACTTGTTTGCGGTTTCCATGGAAACATGACTGAAACAGTGACTCTATGACCAAGTCCTTTGTCCGGAGCATATCTCCTAAACTATACATGCTAGCTTCACCAAACTTCATACACTTATCAACCATGATCCCTAGATGATGTGCCTTTTGAGGGTTAGACCAACATTTACTTTGTCCCAAACATATTTCCTGAAATATGCATTTCAGCTTCACCAAATTTGCTACATATGTCAATCGTTATTGCTGGATATGCCTTGTGAGAGTTAAACGATATATGGATTTTCTTTTCTGTGGTTTCTTTGGGGAAAATGACTTACAAAGTGACTCAACAAAAATAATTTTGTCCTCAGTGCATCTCGTAGAATATTCATGATAACTACCTCAAATTTGAAACAAAGATCAACCATTATCCCTAGATGTACCCTTTTCATTGTTAAACCTATTAATGAATTAAGTATTGAGGTTTCAGTGGAAAGAAGAATACACAATGACATACTTAGTGTATACTCAACTATCATACAACTTTAACCAATATTAATCAATTTTACTATTTGAAATTCTTTCAACAAAGTGGGGAGCGGGGTATGTGAGCTCTGCTCGCTTCTTCACTTGTTGAAATTGTTCTGCCTTCTTGGTTATGTAGTGCATTGTACATTACCAACATGTTTGTAAGGGACAGACTTTTGAAAATCTTTGATAACAACATCATTTTGTGTTAATATTGTATATTTCATAAAGCCTTTGCCAGACATATCTTAGCTATATACCTACCTACAAAGTGCTTCATCTACCTGTCTGTTTGGAAATCAAATTCTAAAGACTAAGACATATTTTCTTGAATTATTGATATGTCTATCTTTCAAACTTAGAATATCTGACTGTTTTTGCACAATAAGACAATTGAATTTTGCTACTTTTAAAATAAGTTATTTATTTTTACTTTATGAAAAATCTCAATTCTATTAATTTAAAACAGACAAATTTAACTATATTCAAGATGTATTGCAGCTACTATCAATGCCTTCAAGAGATTTTCCCTTATATTTACCCAATTGTAATAAGAAAAGTCAAGAGGTCTGTGGTTAATATTGTTATGAGAAAGGTTTTGGAAAAATTTTCAGGGTTTTTTGTGTATGGTTATGAGTAATGTGTCTTATGTCTTGTCCTCAGTATTTTATCTTGTACAATGCAATTTTCTGTTTATTGCTCATCTTACAGCAAACCTTATCTCAAGAAATTATGCAATATGCATGGCTGTTGTAGCAAGAACAGACAAATGTTAACACAAGTTTTATAGTTTATTCATCTGAACCATATTATGAACACTTTATTTCCATTGACAGTTTTTCTCTCAGAGGTGACAATATGATGCCCTGATAGTCTGGCAATAAGGGTTTGCAACATTATTTACAGGGGACATCATGGCAATAAAAGGGCCTGAATATTTATTCAGCTCCCATTATGTTGCCTTGTTTTAAGTTTGAATTCTTTAGCCAAGTGACCAATTTGTTGTCAGAAACTTTTTTTTTACAATTACAGAACAAAACAAAAAATTAAGATACATTTTACAATACAACTTCATTGACAATAAAATACATGATATTGTCTCAAGTAGTAAATGAATATAACCAAGAAAATTTGTCTAAATTATACAAATACAATTAAATATAAATATTTCATCAATAAGCAAATAATATAAAGCTTACCTTGATAACACAATAACTGAAGGTAAAAGATTACTTCTACTGAAAATATCTGCAAATGAAGCATTAATTAGCAGCCCCGTCAGCCCCGTTCTTAGTTTTTGTGCAGTTTCCGCCGCCGCCACAGCCGCGTCCGCGCTCATACTAATGGCTATAACTTTTTTCTACTAAGCTTTCCAGAACTTGTATTCATAACTTACTGCTTATACCTCGGGGGAACGATTTTGACATGTTCACTTTCAAGGTCAAAGCTATAAAATCACTAAACAAATTCCTTGTAAACGCGATAACTTGAAAAGTTTTTGTGCTATGAAGCTCTAACTTGGTATGTATCATCCTTGGAAGAGTAAAACATTTTGAAAAGGTTTTCTCTTCAATCTGTCCAAGGTCAAGGTCACAGCAAGGTCACTACTTTAGCATGGTTTTACGAAAATGCTTTATTTTAACAATGAACACTTTTAATCAATAGATGATTGTTATCCTCAATGAAAAGTGTTCATTGATTGTGTAACCTTGAAGGTCAAAGGTCAAGGTCATGAGATTTGTGTTATTGCAATGTGCAACTAATTTGGATATAACTTTATCCCATTAAGCTTTTCAGAACTCATGAACATGTATAAGTGTCTACACCTCTGGGGAATTACAATGACATGTTCACTTTCAAGGTCAAAGGTCAAGGTCACGAGCTATAAAATCACTAACAAATTCCTTGTAAACGCGTTTATTTGAAAAGTTTTTGTGCTATGAAGCTCTAACTTGGTATGTATCATCCTTGGAAGAGTAAAAAATGTTGAAAAGGTTTTCGCTACAATCTGTCCAAGGTCAAGGTCACAGCAAGGTCACTCCTTAGCATGGTTTTGCGAAAATGCTTTATTTTAACAATGAACACTTTTAATCATTAGATGATTGTTATACTCAATGAAAAGTGTTCATTGATTGTGTAACCTTGAAGGTCAAAGGTCAAGGTCATGAGATTTGTGTTACTGCAATATGCAACTAATTTGGATATAACTTAATCCCATTATGCTCATGAACATGTATAAGTGTTTACACCTCTGGGGACTTTAAATGACATGTTCACTTTCAAGGTCAAAGTTCAAGGTCACAGCAAGGACAACATATATTGAGATAATGGATTATTCCCACTTTAATTCGTTACATTAATGTTATATTCAATGAAATGTATTCATTGATTGTGTGACCTTGAGTGTCAAAAGTCAAGGTCACAAGAAAATGCCCAATATGCTGAGGCTTGTAGAAGGCGGAACAGGGTAAGGCGAAACCCCAAGTTTCGGGGCTGCTCTGCTTTTGCGGTGTCCCGCAAACGCTAATCTAGTTTATGATAGATGTTATCACTGCAATAAAAAGCAATTCCAAAGTTAGAATTAATAATTCTTACTGAAAATCCTCCTTTTTTACTTGACAAATTCATATTCAAATATATTGATACACAATAACCTAAAAAAAGTAAAGTTATTGTCAATACATAAAAAAATCTTACCTTCTGCTTGCTGGCTTTTTCCATAGTAACAGATTAGCTTGAGACTGGTAGTTTGCCTAAGTACAGGCCTGTGGGGCAAAAAAAGCTAGAAGATCATGCAAGGTGAGGTTAGTTGTATGCAGCATGAAAAGATCATGCAAAGAGAGCTAAGTCACATGATCATGACCACGACAGCCTAAGCCATCTAGACTTGAGCAAGACTCTTATTGGTCAAATATTAATAAAAAAAATTAACAAATAAAAGTGTTTCTTGATTTTATTAGCTTAAATTTTGGAAGTAAAAATCCATAATTGAAAATAAGAAGAGATTCTACCGTTTGATTTTTTTAAACAAGATTTAAAAACAATGTGAAAATGAGTCTTGCTTGCAAACTGGTACAAGTTGTGATGATATGCAAATAAGGTCAGCTGACCTTTTGTTTATAAACATTGACATGTGCATTTTGTTTTGATCAACATCAAGGAGCATAATTAATGGTTTGATTACAGAATTTAGTTAACCAAATTTTAGAATTAGACAAGTAATAGATTATAGATAATGAAAATAAATATGAATATGCTTATAACTGTATTTAATAAGCATTTTTAAATGAAAATATGATATATGTAAATATGCTTTTTAGTGTAATTGATAACTATTTTTTTTATAAAAAATGAAAACAAGATTTTTCACTGCTGTACTTAGGATTATCAGATATAGTTCTTGGCTCCCTGTCTGTGATCATTGTTTGTAGAGTATATTGACTAATCAACACATGCAATTGTACCTTTTTGGGTTTTCAACTTTCAAAGATTTTGAGTTTTGTAAATTACTCTGGAAGCACTACTTAGAAATTTATTTCACAAAACATATCTCCATGAAACTTGGTATTTATCATCACAAGAAGTTGTGCTTTTCAGGGTTTTTATGCTTTCTCGACTATCATTTTTCAACACCATCCAACCCCACCTTATGGTTCAGAAACTACTGGACATGGGTGTCCACAGCAATATTATTTTATGGATTAAGTATTATCTTGTTAACAGAGGTCAATTTGTCAAAGTGAACACAGCTGTATCATCACATCAGACCACCGGAGCACCACAGGGATGTGTCTTATCCCCGGTGTTATTTACAATATGTACAAATGACTGTACATCTACTGAAAACAACACTCTTCTTGTAAAATTCGCTTAATAACGAACTGTGATGAAACATCCTACCGCAGAGAATTAGCCGAGTTTCGTGAATGGTGTAATGACAATTTCCTGGTGTTGAATACTAATAAGACTAAAGAAATGATTATAGACTTTCGGATTAAGAAGCAAGTTAAATCACCAGTATGCATTGATAATTGTGATATCGAAATTGTGACTGAATACAAATATCTTGGAACTGTGATTGATGAAAAGCTCAACTGGAACTCAAACACTGCTAAAGTTTACGCTAAATGCCAGCAAAGATTGCTTTTCCTCAGACGTCTTAGATCTTTTAATGTCAGCCCATTTACACTTGTTCTCTTTTACACAACTTTTATTCAAAGTATTCTCTGTTTTTCTATTCAGACGTGGTTTGGGGCTCTCTCGGTAAAAAAAAGAAAAATGAACTATGTTGCCATCAAAATTTGCGGAATATCTCTTGAAGATATCACAACTTTAGGCAAGCGGCATATAGAAATTCTATCTGGAAAAATTATTTCCAATCCCGATCATTTTCTGCATAATGAATATCAACTTTTACCTTCAGGTCGCCGCTATCAAATTCCTTGCTTCAAAACCAAGCTTCGAACTCATTTGTTCCTTTTAGCATTATTATTTTAAATAAATTTAACCGTTTGTAACTTTATTTCATTACTGTTATACCCATCTTAACTGCGTCAGTGATGTGTATTTATGAATATGTGTGTGAATGTGTGCGTTCTATGTTGTCTATATGTATGGTATTTTGATATTTATATTATTTATCTCTGTCACAGTTGTTTGTAACATGTAAAACAAATTCCTTTTATGGGTAATAAAGTATTATTATTATTATTATTATTATTATTATTATTATTATTATTATTATTATTATTATTATTATTATTATATGATCAACTTTCAAATTAATTCCTTCCATGACTTAACACAACCAGTTTTCCTGACTAATCATTACAAGAAGTTTATTCAGTATTCTTGTTTATATTGGAATAACAGGTTTTCTTAAAAATTTAGAATTTCATAAGGTACTGATAGATAAAGCATCTTCTGATAATTTATTTTTTTATCCCATCGGTTTAATTTGGTCACAGCCTTCATTGGGGGAACTATGCAGACACCAGTCACTTTGGCTGACCTTGACCTTATTTTCAAGGTCACCACATCACTTTAACCACTTTGGAATTTATTGTCAAAGTGATATCTCATAAACAATTATAATCCTTGCCTTCATATTTGGTCACAGCATACATTAGGGGATTATGCAAGCACCTGTCACATTGGGTAACCGTGGCCTTATTTTCAAGGTAATCACAGCACATTGACCACTTTTGAAACTCTTGTTTACGACGTATCTTTTAGCTTAGCATTAGCCTGGTGCATAATCCTTATGGCTTTGAAAACATGTCTCAAATGATTACTTATATTGGCTTCTATCCTTCTGTGAAAGACCAGCTCATAGTGGGGGTATGTGAGCTTTGCTCACTTTTTTCTTGTTGATTATCTCCTTGACATGAGGGAGATATCCTTTAACAAGGTGGACTGTTGGTCCTCATTTGTCGTCACGATACTGTTGCTATTGAAAGAATTGTTTTATTTTGATCATACGAAATAACATAACTATACAAAACCAATGTTGAATAAAAAAAACTGACTTTTCATTATTGTTATAAAATTAATTACACGATAATGCATGCATTAATCATGAAGAGTGGAAAGAAGTGAAAGCCACCCTAAAATGTTTTTGAAAAACTATAATTTTGATAAATTTTTGAAAATTTAAGAATTTAATGTCAGAAAGTACTTCTTCTGTCATAATATGTACTACATCAAAAATATTTGTTTAAAAGTTCACTAAAAATACGGTTGAAATTGGTAAAAATGAATTTTTAAGAAATTTGGCTGCCATTATGGATTTTTGATCACTTGACCAGGTTCCCGCGGTTGAAAAATTTGGATCCTAGGCAAAATGAATATATACATGTCCAATGATCATTCATGCCAAGTTTCATACTTTAAGTCAGATTTTTAGCTCATCTGGCCTGTAAGGCCCGATGGGCTTATGGCATGGCATGGTGTCCGGCGTCCGTCCGTCCGTCCGTCCGTGAACTTTGTGGAATTTCGACTTCTTCTCTAGAACCATGAGGCCTAGAAAGCTGAAACTTTGTGTACAGACTCCTTGACTTGTGAAGATTATAAATTGTTGCTTTGGTGGCCCTGTGATCCCTAATAAGGACCACATATGCCACGCCCTAAAAACCTAGTTTTAAACTTACCTTACCTTAGAATTGCATGTTCCTATGCTTACCGACCAAGATTGAGACTCGTGTTGACGGGGCTATCTCTATGTGAACCAAGTAGTGATACGGGAAGTGACACGTCAATACGGGGACAGGTATACCGGAAGGTAATACTCAATCACGTGATAACCAAAAACTCTCAATTTTTTTCCTTTGGTCCGTACCGTATGGACCTCGTGTTGATTCTAGTGATTATAACTTGCTATTACCTTTTCAGATTTTGATTTTGGTATGTATTCGCCTGTCAGACCACCACCGTCTCCACAGGGTACACCAACTCCGTGTGGACGTACTGTCTCGTCGTCCAGGAAGTTCCGTACCCCTGAACGTTCTCCGGAGACCTCCAGGCAGCGCAACCCGGTCACACCTTCCTCCAAGAAGGATGCCTCCACGTCTTCTCGCAGGTCAAGGTCACGCTCTCCTATCCGCCGTCCCCACTTCGACCTACAGGACCAGGAGGAGTTGGTGCTGGATGAGGAACAAGAGGAGGATGACGATAGACCATCCCATCTCAACCTCAACCAGGTTACGGGGTGGGTGGCAGACAGGCTCGTTAACTGCCCGTCCCACGGTCCTTCCGTACCCCGACTCGGAGCCATCTGGGACGAACCCACTCTGATGATACCACCACACCCCCTTGTTTTGGACGCCATAGCTACCTTGGATGAAGACTTTAAGAAGTTGTCTCTCAACCCTTCATTCAAGGCAGCCAAGAACTCGTCGCACCTGTACAAAGTCCACTCCTTGGCGCTGCAGTCCAGGACGAATCCGTCGCCAGGTTGTCCCCTCCTTCTCAGCAACAGTTCAAGGTGACAGATGCCAAGCTCATGGCCTTGGACATGGAGTTGCGGAGAACCTTGAAACCCTTGTCAGCCTTAGCCTCGGCCACAGATGCTATACTACAGGATCTAAGCGAGGACAACAAGTCTAGGATCTACCACCTCTCTACTATGATGCGGTGGCAGCATCGTACTCTGGGCGACATCGTCGAGCACCTGAGATCAGCTCTGGCCAACGTCTTAACCATTCGCCGCTCTGGACTTCTGGCTCCCTGTGGGTGGAACGAAGAGTTTAAGAAGACCCTCATGCGAGCTCCGTTCTCCCACCCGTCCGTCTTTGCAGGCCTCATCCCAGAAGTCTACAAAGAACACGCGTCTCTGACTCAGACGGAGGTGACCCTCTCAGGCATCCGCGCCCTCAACTCGGCCATAAACTTCAGCAACCGTCCGAAGTTTAACTACATTCCGCGGCGGAGTTCTGTCAGAGGAGCTCAGAAGGGAAACCGTGGCAGAGGCAGACAAACCGACAAGCAGCCCCTGCAGCAGTCACAGCAGCCCCGTGCAGGGCCCAAGACTCCTGGATCCAAGTTCAGGAGTTTTTTTTTTCCAAATCTTTTTTATTCATTTCAAAGTATACAAAGTCATCCTCAGTGGCAGAGAGCAGGATTGACAAGGATTGGAAATCAATGAATGGCATGAGTACAGGCAATTTGTAACAGTTGGATATTCTTTAGTGGAAATGGAACACTATATGTTTTCTAAGTATGTTATCACTTTGTTGGGCCATTTCTTCTGAAACTTCACAATTCTATTATTTGTTCTGGCTAAGTACTTTTCAACAAATAAGATATTTTGAATATCTTTCAAAAATCTAGTAATATGTAAACTTCTGTTATTAATACTTGAAGTAAATATAAATCTTTTGCCCGCAAGTATGATATTATTGACAAGATCATAACCAGAGTCAATTCCTAAGAGAATTGTGAAGTCAGAAAGAACACAGTCAATATCTAGAATGTTGTTAATAATAACTCTTAATTCATTCCAGAATTTTTGTACACAATTACAAGAAGTAAAAACATGGACAATATCTTCTGGTTCTGATTTACAGAATGTACATATGTTTCTGTCAATTAACTTCATTTTCAGCAACTCTTTTTAGTAAACACTATGTTATGGATAAACCTAAACTGGAAATCTAGAAGCTTGGCATCATTTGTACATTTTCTGTAATTTGTGAAAATAAAGTCCCAGGGTAAATTAACATTTACCACATTTTCCCACTTGTTACAAACATCGGGAAAGCTGTCAGATTTTGTTAATTTATCATAAAATATTCTACAACCTTTTGTTGGTATAATGAGAGAATATATTGCTTCATTAATTACAAGGTTTTGATTCAAATAAGCATAATTTCCAATAGTATCCCTCCAAGCAACTGGAATATTTTTAATGACTCTATCGTAGTCCAGGAATGTCCCTTTCACCGGATATCTGGCTTTAAAATCATCAAAAGGAAGTAATCCGTTAACATCACAAAGATCTTGTATCCTTCTAATTCCATTGTTGAACCAGCTTTTGATGAAAAATAATGAATCACAGAATTGATGATTAAGCCAAAGTGGTTCAGCAAGAATTTTAGAAACTTCATTCCTTTCAGTATTAAAAAGGCTTCTATATTTCTTCCATGATAAAAGAGCATCTTTCCAGTAAGGGTTGTCAACTGTACAAAAGTGATTAAGATTTGACCCGACGAGGGCAAGTTGATTTATGGGAACATTACATGGATTGCCGATATTGTCATTTCTGAAATATCTTTTAATAGTAGCTATTTTCAGAGCATCGATAAAATGTAGTATGTCGATCATTCTGTAGCCTCCCTCCCTATAATCTTTCTTCATGTGTATCCTCTTTATCTTGTCAGGTTTATCATTCCATATGAATTTAAAGAAAATTCGTTCAATATTATCAATAAAACTTTGTGGTGGGTTAGGAAGGGAAGTGAAAATGTGTACTAATGTAGAAACTGCCAAACTTTTTATAACAGTAATTTTCCCAGTGACTGTCAAATTCCTTTTACTCCAATTACCCAAAATATTTTTTATGATTTGCATCCTTTTCCTTGTGTTAATCACCCATAAATCGTTCAAATCCACATTCAAGACAATACCTAGAACTTCAAAATTGCCTGTATGCCAGTCTAGGCCATATTCCCTGCAGATTATCTCTTTGCTATTTGCCATTGCTCCAATCCACAGGGCTTTAGTCTTTTCAATGTTTATTTTAAGTCCTGACATTCCATAAAAAATAGTAAGAGTATCCATAGCAACTTGAAGACTAGTTACAGAACCATCTAAGAAAAGCTGGGTGTCATCGGCATATTGACCTAGTTTATATTCTTTACCATTCAAAACAATACCCTTGATACTTACATTATTACGAATCATGATACCCAAAATCTCAGCTACCAACAGAAAGAGATACGGCGAAATCGGGTCGCCTTGCCTACATCCTCTACTGTTATGAAAGAATTCAGATAGGTGCCCATTTTGAATAATACAGGATGTGGCATTTTTTGTAAGAATTGAAACCCATTTCAGCATATATGGGCCGAATCCAAATTTTTGTAACACCAATTTAATAAATGGTTTTGAAACAGTGTCAAATGCTTTTTCGAAGTCAATTAATAATAAAAGCCCATTTTTGTTTTGCTTTCTGGATTCAAAAAGGATGTCATACAATAGTCTTATATTCTCACTTATACATCTCCCAGGAATGAAACCAGTTTGATTTCCATGTATCAAATGATCAAGTGTACCTTTCAATCTATTGGTAATACATGTACTTATAATTTTATAAACAGAATTAAGCAAAGAAATAGGGCGCCAGTTTTTTAAATATTTCCTATCCTTTCCTTGTTTAGGAATGCAAGTGATTACTCCCCTGTTCATAGTACAAGTTCAGGAGTTACCGACGGCGTTGATGTCGAGGGAAGTCACGACTGGGATCTCCCGCCCCCAGCCGTCCCTATCCACCAGACCCCAGTAGGCGGGAGACTCGAGATCTTTTGGCCCAATTGGACAGTCCTGGAAGATCCCTTCGTACTCGACATACTCAAGACAGGTTTCAAATTGCCAATGACCTCGTCTCCGCCTCTGACCAACCAGCCCTGGTCACGCGTGTATCCGAAGACCCTACACACTCAGCTTCTCACCAATATAGAGATCTTGCTGGAGAAGAGGGCCATAGAAGAAGTGCTAGAACCCAAAGACTCCCCAGGGTTCTACTCTCCCATCTTCCTTGTCACCAAGAAGAACTCGGACAAGTTGAGGATGATCCACAATCTAGTGGTTTTCAACGAACGCTACCTGGAAAGACCGCCTCATTTCAGGATGGTGTCCCTGGAGCAGCTGCGTTCCCAGCTTCAACCTCTCGACTGGCTGGTCAGCCTCGACCTCCAAGACGCCTACCTCCACGTGCCAATATACGAACCCCATCTGAGGTACCTTCGCTTTGTCATGGATCATCGGCACTTCCAATGGAAGGTCCTGCCGTTTGGAATTTCTACGGCCCCGTGGCTATTCACGAGAATTACTGCTCCAATCTTCAAGTTTCTCCATCTGAGGGGGATTCGTTTCGACCCTTACATAGACGATTGCCTCATGAGCCATGCCTCGTCAGCGCTGCTACGCAGACAGACGGACTTCGCCCGCAGACTCTTCCACCAGCTAGGTTGGCTGGTCAACATCGAGAAGTCGTCGCTGGTTCCATCCCAAAGCCTGACGTTTATAGGAGGTCACTTTCAGACCGATCTCGCCCGCCTGTCCATTCCACTCGACAGATGGAACAAGATCACAGTTTTCGCACAGCGAGCCTTGGTGGAGCCTCTCAAACTCAGAACCTGGCAGTCCCTCCTGGGTCTCCTTACTTCAGCCCAGGATCTCACCATCAGAGGGAGACTCATGCTGAGGCCCCTTCAGAACTTCCTGAAGCCTCGTATTCAGGCAGACGACGTCAGCACCGAATTCGCCCTACCGTCCCATCTTCACCAGTACCTAGCGTGGTGGACGGTCCGATCGAACGTCTGCGTCGGAGTCTCTTTGACAGTTTGCCCCCACCCATCAGCTGTTTGTGGATGCGTCGACCCTGGGTTGGGGGGCTCACCTAAACGACCACACAGTCTCCGGTCTTTGGACAGACGAGAGGAAGTCGTGGCATATCAACCATCTAGAACTGCAGGCGGCAGTCCTGGCCATATAGCACTGGATCCCCCTCCTGCGCGGGTCTCGACTTCTGGTGTTCTCGGACAACTCCCCGGTAGTCTACCTCATCAACAACCAGGGGACCACTGGGTCGAGAAGACTACTAGAGCTTACGTTCCAGCTTTTTCGTCTAGTAGACGCAAACAATGTGGAGACAAGAGCGCGACACATCCCGGGCTGCAGGAACGTCTTAGCGGATGCTCTGTCCAGACCGGACAAGCCCTCACCGACGAAATGGATGCTGCACCCGGAGGCCTTCGAGCTAATCTGTCAACATCACCTCAGACCTCTGATAGATCTGTTCGCAACAAAGCTCAACCACCAACTACCGGTGTACGTCTCTCCACTTCCGGATCCGGCAGCTTGGGCAGTGGACGCCCTGTCTCTCTCTTGGGAAGGACTGGACGCCTATGCGTTCCCTCCTCCAATCCTCCTCCCAAAGGTGTTAGACAAAATCAAGCAGACTCGGCAGATACGTCTGATTTTGGTCGCGCCCTGGTGGCCGGCCAGAACGTGGTTTCCAGACCTCAGAGACCTGGCAGGAAGGGACCCAGACCCTCTTCCTCCTTGGCCAAACCTTCTTCGACATCCTCACAGCCGTCAACCTCATCCGGACCCAGAGAGGTTTCATCTCTGCGTATGGGTCATCTCCAGAAGGCTTTGAGGTCAAAGGGCTACTCGGCACAGGTTGCCAACACCATTGCCAAGGCGCATCGAGTTTCTACGAGATCCTTGTACGATGACATGTGGTTGTCCTTTGAACGGTTCTGTTCAGACCATTCCCAGAATCCGGTCAAAGCGTCTCCTCAATTCCTCGCAGAATTTTTGTTATACCTGCGGAACAAGCGTTCCTTGAAGGGTAGTACCATTGGCACTTATCTATCAGCCATCAACTCTGTCCTGGCATTCAAGAAGGATGCTAAGGTGTCTACCATCCCAGAGCTCATCGCTGTGCTTAAGGCATTCAAGCAGGAGAACCAGAAGAAGAAGTTCCGTCCCCCTGCTTGGGACCTAAATGTGGTACTGCAGCATCTTCGGGGCCCCCCTTATGAACCCCTGGAGTCTGCCTCGTTTGAGAACTTGTCCCAGAAAACTTTCTTAGTTGCCATGGCCACGGCAGCGCGAGTCAGCGAGGTCCATGCCTTGGATGTGACGCTAGTCCACTTTGAACAAAGCCGTCACGGTTCTATCCATTTAGGGCTTCTTTGGGATTTCATTGCGAAAAACCAGCTTCCCGGACAACCAGACAGAATGTTCACCATCCCCCTGTTGTCCTCCATAGTCGCCAGTTCAGAAGCAGAGGAGCTTGCTCTCTGTCCTGTTCGGGCGTTGAGGGCGTACATTAACAAGTCAGCCAGCAGAAGGGGTACCAGGAAGCGCCTGTTCATCCCCTTTTCCCCCTTGGTTAAGGGCGAGATTAACAAGAACACCATCTCCTTGTGGATCAGCTCTACCATCTTAGTGGCTTACGATGCTGCTGGCTTACCCCATCCGGCGGCTAACAACCCTCATGAACTTCGAGCGTTGGCCTCCACGATGGCACTCCACAGAAACTGCTTGGTCCTGACGATTATGGAGGGCTGTTTCTGGAGGTCCACCACCATCTTCGCTTCCCACTACCTTAGGGATCTGGCGGTGGAAGATGTCGATGGTTTGCAGTCTTTTGGTCCTTTGGTGTTTGCACAGCAACTCACCAAACCACCTGCTCACTAGGTAATGATCTGAATTTCTTTTTTGACGTCCTTACCTTAGTTATGTTGCTTGAGGCTCAGGTTGATTGTTGGTTTTTTTCGTATCTTTTTAGATTCATCGCCCTTAGTCTCCTCTTGCCTGCGCGGTCACAGTTTTGGTTTGGTCCTTGGAGTCCTACCCACCTGCCTGACTGTCGAATCGTATGCAATTCTAAGGTAAGGTAAGTTTAAAACTTATTAAAATCTAAATATTTTAGATGTTTAAAAGACTTACCTTACCTTAGAGGATTTATTCCCGCCCATCGTTGAACTCTTCCTCCCCTCTTCTCCGGACTCCTTCAGACTTTTTCTGCCAGGCGGAAAAAAGTGAGCGTTTTTGGTTATCACGTGATTGAGTATTACCTTCCGGTATACCTGTCCCCGTATTGACGTGTCACTTCCCGTATCACTACTTGGTTCACATAGAGATAGCCCCGTCAACACGAGTCTCAATCTTGGTCGGTAAGCATAGGAACATGCAATTCTAAGGTAAGGTAAGTCTTTTAAACATCTAAAATATTTAGATTTTAATAATTTTCATCTTCTTCTCCAGAACCATGAGGCCTAGAAAGCTGAATCTTTGTGTACAGATTCCTTGACTAGTGAAGATTATAAATTGTAGCTTTGGTGGCCCTGTGACCCCTAATAAAGGCCACAGGGGCCACACCCAAACCCTATTTTCATCTTCTTCTCGAGAAGCATAAGGCCTAGAAAGCTGAAACTTTGTGTACAGGCTCCTTGACTAGTGAAGATTATAAATTGTAGCTTTGGTGGCCCTGTGACCCCTAATAAGGGCCACATATGCCACGCCCTAAAAACCTATTTTCATCTTCTTCTCCAGAACCATGAGGCCTAGAAAGCTGAAACTTTGTGTACAGACTCCTTGGCTAGTGATGACTGAAAGTCCAGATGGGCTTATGGCATTGCCCGTCGTCCGGCGTCCGTCCGGCGTCCGTCTTAAACTTTTGACACTTTCGCCTTCTCCTCATGAACCATACACACTAGAGAGCTGATATTTTATGTACAGGTACCTAAGCATATGGAGATTCTAATTTGTAACTTTTGTGACCCTGTGACCCCAAATAGGGTCACAGGGGTCACAACCTTAAAAACCTATTTTCATCTTCTTCTCCAGTTCCAAAAGGACTAGAGAGTTAAAAATGATATGTGCAGACTCCTTTGACAATGGGGATTCTAATTTGTAATTTTGGTGACCCTGTGACCCCAAATAGGGTCACAGGGGTCACAACCGTAAAAACCAATTCTCATCTTCTTCTCCAGTTCTAAAAGGACTAGAAAGTTAAAAATGATATGTGCAGACTCCTTGGACATTGGGGATTCTAATTTTAACTTTGGTGACCCTGTGACCCCAAATAGGGTCACAGGGGTCACAACCTTAAAAACCAATTCTCATCTTCTTCTCCAGTTCCAAAAGGAGTAGATAGTTAAAAATGATATGTGCAGACTCCTACGACATTGGGGATTCTAATTTGTAACTTTGGTGACCCTGTGACCCCAAATAGGGTCACAGGGGTCACAACCTTATAAACCTATTTTCATCTTCTTCTCAAGTTCCAAAAGGTCTAGAGTGCTGAAATTATATGTGCAGACTCCTTGGCCAATAGGGATTCTAAATTGTAGATTTCGTGACCCCATGACCCCAATTAGGGTCACAGGGGTCACAACCTTAAAAACTTATTTTCATCATCATCTTCAGTTCCAAAAGGTCTATTGAGCTGAAAGACTGCATGTACACTCCTTGGCCAATTGGGATTCGAAACCGTAGGTTTCGTGACCCCATGACCCCAAATAGGGTCACAGGGGTCACAATCTTAAAAACCTATTTTTCTCCGTTAGATGAGAGTCTATGGCAAATTTATTTTTCCTTGGATATTTTAGTATGGACTTCTAGAAAGATCTAGAAAGTGTTGAATAATAATAAATCATTTGGCTAAGGAAATTTATTCCAAAATCGATACATTTGTTTTGTAATTTTGTTATAGGTTTTCTTGCAATAGGTAACATCAGTTTCATTTTTAGCTCATCTGGCCTGTATAAAAAAACTTGATATGATGCCTGATGAGCTACAGAGCCAATTGCTCTATTTTTTACTTCTTCTCCAGAAGCATATGCATTAGCCCTCGAAAAACGAAAACTTGTGTACATGCTCCTTGACTTGTGAGGATTAAAAATTGTGGTTTTGGTGGGCCTGTTGCCCCTAATAAGGGCCACAGGGGCCACTCCCTAAAAACCTATTTTCATCTTCTTCTCGAGAAGCATAAGGCCTAGAAAGCTGAAACTTTGTGTACAGGCTCCTTGACTAGTGAAGATTATAAATTGTAGCTTTGGTGGCCCTGTGACCCCTAATAAGGGCCACATATGCCACGCCCTAAAAACCTATTTTCATCTTCTTCTCCAGAACCATGAGGCCTAGAAAGCTGAAACTTTATGTCATGGCATAGCATGGCATTGTGTCAGGCGTCTGTCCGTCAATCCATTCGTCAGTAAACTTTGTGCATTTTCAACTTCTTCACCAGAAGCATAAGGCCTAGACTCTAAGGCCTAACACTAAAAGTTTGTGTTGAATCACTATCAACCTTTTCAGGTTGAATCAAAATCATCTCAGCTTGAAGTTCATTATAACTTTTCGTCGGATTAATGTTTAAGGAATGTCACCAGATTTACGATGTATGTTCAAAATTAAGATACCAGTCTCGTAATTTACCATTATTAGCTTGTCCACAACTTTTATTACATAACTTGATTAAATTATTGCAACTCAGAATTGTCATAAATTTATTTTTAAAAAAGAGGGGGATGCATGACCGTCAGCAACCCACGAAGTCAGCAGCTGAAGGAACGTAGTACAACAGCACACAAATCCAACAAGAAGGCCGTGTCTGGGTTTTACAAATGTTTTTATTATTGGTGGTACATTACTTAGGTTTATGAATTACATGTACTAGGCTATAGAGTTAATGCTGGACAACAAGAGTCAGGTCTTAGTGAGGTTATAGCTTACACAATTACTGACCATTGCTATGGATGCCTAAGGCTATTTACAGAAACAATAGTGTTTCACTCAGGAGGGGCTGAATTTTGCAGTTTCAAGAATAGTTATTTAATCATTAACTATTTTTCAGTAGGAATCCCTATAATTCATATTGCAAAAAGCATTGGAACATAAACCAGGGTTTGCACAAACTTAAAAAGGTCTTTAACTCGGACACGTTTCTTGAAAAAGTCTTTAATTATAAATTGTTTTGAAAAGGTCTTAAAGCATATCATAAGCAAGTCTTAAAAAGGTAGTAAACAAGGTAGTGCAAACAAACCTCCTCGTTTTATTTTCACAATTTTGCTATAAATTAAAAAAATGAAGTCTCAGTAAATTAAGAACGTGAAACAAATCGTTAAAGTTAAGACAATAATATATACTTAATAATACTAATATATATAGTTACTGCCCTTAGTTCTTAGTGTGTTTCCTTATGTATAACGATATCTGCCAAAGTACACGCTCTACCCAAGTTTAGTGAAGACTCACCAAGTTTTGTTATGCAAATGGCAGGTTACTGATGAGTCGTGAGGCTATATTCAGTTATCGAACAAATCAACATGGCAGCGGAGTGGACCCGCCGAATTATCGTCTGAGTGAACCCAGAAGTAGGGTAGAGAAGGGACACATTTGGATATGGAGGGAACACATTTGAATATGGAGGGGACACATTTTAAAGTCTTATCAACTGATCTTTGGATGTCATTATAATAGGTATAAAACATTTTTCCTTTCATGTTCTCGGCCATGGACGAAAGAAAGAAAGAAGCTGATTTAGTAATTGCGGGCAGATGTTTAAAACAAAAAGTGGCCTAAGGAAACAAACTTCAGCAGCCTAATTCAAAAAGCTTATCATTCAAAAGCTGTGATTGCTATTAATGTCGTTTATTGACACAAAGGGAAAGTTTAGCGTTTACGCACTGAAAATGAAAGTAACCAGTTTTCCCTATGTGCAAACAAATGCCAATGCAGTCCACCTTTGCCGAACACTCTACAGATGTGAGTTGTGACCATACAACTACAGGTGCCCTCTGCGCCAAATGGCAAAGAAACACACTCACTTGTTTACCCCCCGCAACAACGAAGTTGCGGGGGTATTAAAATGGGTACCGTCTGTCCATCCGTTACCCTTTGTGTCTGGCTCATAACTTTGTAACTAATCAAACATTTCAATTCAAATTTGTGATGGAAATGAAGAAACACGTAATAATGTGTCATGAAAAACAGTTTTGAGAAAATCTACATAAAATATTAGGATTTGGAGAAAAAGTGGGAAATTTGTAAGAAATTTGTGACAAGTCCTGTCCGGCTCACAACTTATTTTCTTATCATCACATTTTGAAATGGAGATACATATGAAGGTGTGTCATGAAGAAAATATTTTTGTAAAATTTTGCCTTGTTTGGCAAAAAATGAGGACTCTGTTAGAAAGCTGTCCGGTTCACAAATTCTTAACTAATCATCACATTTTAATCAAATTTGACAGGAAGATCATATGAAGGTATGCCATAGACAACAATGTAAAACCTTTTTTTTTAGATCTATTTTTTTGGGAAAAGTAAGGACTCTGTTAAAGAAACACTAAAATATATCACACCCGAACTGGTGGTCATTTTTGGATGAAATGTGATATTGAGATACAGACTGACATGAATGTGTGTCATCATTAACAATTTTGAATTATGTTTGTGAAATTTGATGTCAATTGACAAAAAGGAGGATTGCTATGGAAAACTAGTATAAGTTTGTCTGGTCCAAAACTTCTTAACTATGTCTCAATGGTTGATAAAACTTGATATTGAGTTTCAAATTGACATAAGGGTATGAATGTTTAACATATTCTTTTTAGAATTAAGCGTTTTTGGTGAAAAGGATGACTCTGTTAGAAAACTTTTTCAAATTCAAAATTGTCTCTAGAAATTCAACACTATTTTGTTAGGTTTTATTAAAGGGACTCTATACCCTGAGTGAATTGCAGGGACGGGCTCTTTGACTTTGTTATTATTTTGCAATTGCATGCTGGGATAAATTTCGACTGGTTATATGACTACAATGCGCTGGAATTAAACGCTATTCTGCTCAACAGATCATGGAATACTATAGGGAACAAAGGCATATTTACCACTATGGGTTTGAAACCAGCGGTAATAAATATCTTCTTAAAGAAAGAATCTTTTCAAATTTACAGTGTAACACATGATCTTGGTCAGATGAAATCTTATGGGATAATTTCAAAACTCATTTTTATTATGAAGATAAGATAAATATCTAAAAGAAAAGTTTTCGAGTTAGGATTTATTACTCAAAGACAGAGACCATAGCAAAATTGGGAAAAAAGAGTTAAAATGCTTTCAATGAAACAATGGTAAAATAAACATAGTACCAGGTTAATTTACATCGTTACCATATAAAACATGTTCAGTGAAAGAAAACAACAAACCTGTGTACTTTAAGAGTTAACGAGCGCCTCCAGCAGGGCTAATAACGAGCCTAACGTAACGTAACGTAACATTTAATTACACAATAATTAGCAGTGATTGTGTTGTACATATTTCTTGTCCACTAAGCCAGACACGACGGCGCCATCAAGCAATGGCTCGACAGTTATATGACCTGTTTTGACACATGACTATAGAGTCACTGGACGTCAATAAACTGACACCTCACACCTGTTATCTGTAACATCCGGCTCTTTGATACACAACTTCAAATGGCAGATTCCTTGTCGTCTTCAAGGCACTTTTTAACATGTATTAGATGTAACTGCAGGCTGTTAAATTTATAACTTCTTTGAGAGGCATTTTAGAAATTGGAATGACAAAGACGTTGCCATCCATATATTCCTCTGCATTATTGTTAAATTTATTATACAAATTTAAAACTATGTTATTTAACAACGAAATATAAAAGATAAAAAATAATTAGTTGAGAAAATTGCATTTTTGTAAACCCCATTACCTATCACTCAGTTACATGATTTCACGTACATATGTTTATCTGTAATGCATATTTAGGCAATAAGCAAACATTTATATCATATTTCACTCTTTGATTGAATACTTTATCTACTTAAACTGTGAGAAATAATATGTTCTTTTTAGTCATGATTTAATTAGGAGATAAACAAACTGTATTTGAAAATCAGCGGCATATTACAGAATTATTATAGCTCTAAATTTAATTTCAAGTCGAGGCTTTAAATGGATAATTTAGAGCCATAATAATTCCGTTATATGCCGCTGATTTACAAACACAGTATGTTTATCTCCATTCTACCATAATAGCGATTTAAAATTGAACTATATTCTTTCGCATTGACTCAGGTGTGCTGTGTCATGATGCCCGTGCACGATTTCCACGGAGCGACATTCACACAGTGTTAACGGATTTGGTTATCTCGAATAACGTTACAAATAGAAGGCCTCGGAGATTATCGACAAATATCCGAATGCTGCAAAGGGAGCTCACTCTATTCAGTAGATGTTTTATTATTTCGTGACGGCTGTTAGCGTTGTGTTAAGTTCTGCATATATTCACAAACTTGACATCTGTATGATTGCATTGGTGTTGTAAATAAATTTAAGGTAAGTGTATGCCGCATTTCGATTCATATTCGTATGAAATTCTGGCCGGTTAAACTTTGTCGAGCCCGTATTGGTCTAACGCTACAGAATGATGGACCATGCGAACGGGAAATCTGAACAGTTGTCAGTGACTCAGTGTCGTGTATTTTACCGGTTTTGACAGACTGCAAGCGTTAAATTCTATAAAAATTTTACATACAATGCAATAATTGCATATTTTGTTAAAATGTTCGACACAACAGCAATATTTCAGAACTACTTGTTGCTAGGCAACAAATGAATTCTTGCGCATTAGACGAAGTAAACAGAGCACCGTATAACCACATTATACGCCCTCTGATTTTTCACAGCAGCCAATCAGAAACGAGTATTTTGCACATTTATGGTAGAATCATATTTCGTGAAAAAAATAAGCTAATGAATGGATTGATAAAAAGTTCAAAAATTATTTCCACAAACCGTCAAGTATAATTATTTTTGAATAAATGTAACAGATAGGATGATAGGGGCATATTTTTTGCTCATATTTTGTTATATCATTGCTAGATCACAAACCTATTCATACTTAGAACGAAGTTATCATAAAATGAAGAATAATATTGCATCTAAATATCTGTGTGCACTCCTGCCTCAACGGTGATCGGGGAAAAAGTCACAGTTCTTCATTCACCTAAACTACCTAAAACAACTGACTAAAAGCTCTGTCATGAAAACATTCTTGTATTTCTATATAAACTTCCTTTTCTTGTGGATTACCATCCAGCAACTGTAACATAGCTGTTGTATCCCGGAGCGCTATCAACATTTAAACCACTAAAAGCTCAGAGAAAATTAATTCTTTCGGACAATGAAATGAAGAAAGGGGACAAATGCTTGGTAGTTTTATATGGTGCAATAAAAGTATGGACTTCATTAAATCCTGATATCCAAAATAAAGATACATAACACGGATTCAAAAACACAAATTGCGGACAACTATGATATTCAATATTTATCAAATCATAAAATGATAAATATTTTTAACCAAGACATCTTAAGATAAGTCATATCATGTGGCCTATCATCAGTCAATTTAATTTCAACACACAGAACTTTATTGAAATACCAAACATTTCAATAAGCATAACTATCATAAAATATTGTGATTTTTTTCCCCAGGCATACTTGTGACTTTTTTCCGATTACCGTGTCAGATGCGGTCACGGAATTGAAACGATGTTTACTATTTTCAACAAATCATACAAGATAGAAACCATTCTTCTATTTGAAAGGGTTTGGTAAAAGCACTGTACTTAGAACGGGGATTAAAACGTTGTTGTCATATCATTAAGGCTTAAATTGAGACTGTATGAAAAATTGAAAATGATATATTTCGAAAAATAAGATTAACCAAAAGAGAAAATTTTAGCCACGCATTCATGCATTTGCGAAGTAAACCTACTCACGTTACAAAGAAATTACTATTTCAAAACCAAGACGTTGTATTTATCATATATGGTGAAAAGTAGTACATAGACGGAACGTAAATGCAATTATGATGCTATTCATCTGAACATACAAAAACATTTCATTATCTACGTTTATTCTCTTTGTAATAAATCATTTTATAAAAATGTAGCCCAACTGACCATTGAGAATAAAGCTGAGTGTGTTACGACAAGGCTTTGACTATGCTAAAGGCTTTATCAAATAATAGTTCATCATATTTTGTTATGGGTGCGATCACGCTTGCGCCGAGGTTACGAATCATCTCCAGCTGCCGGGCAGCGCCCAGTTCGTGTCACGTGACCGCGTTACGCAACTAAAAAAAGTTCCTCGCACTCGCATTACCTTGGGTGATTAGTGTTGTCAGGACTGGGTATAGTGTCCCTTTAACTTTTATATTGATGCATTTTTATATTGGATATGTTCTTTTTAAAATAAAATAAGTGAAAATAATGTTTTTCAAGTTAGCTCTAATCGATAAATTTGTTAATGTCTTGAATTTGATGAATTTGAAGCTCCCAGTTCCCGGTTCCCGGTTCCTTATTCAAATTGTGAAGTTGGCTCCCAGTTCACGGTTCCCGGTTCCTTATTCAAATTGTGAAGTTGGCTCCCAGTTCATGGTTCCTAGTTCCTTATTCAAATTGTGAAGTTGGCTCCCAGTTCACGGTTCCCAGTTCCTTATTCAAATTGTGAAGTTATCTCCCAGTTCACGGTTCCTAGTTCCTTATTCAAATTGTGAAGTTGGCTCCCAGTTCCCGGTTCCCAGTTCTCTATTCGAATTGCGAAGTAAAAGCTCCCGGTTCAATGTTCAGTTATAATACCCATTCTAAAATAATATGTTTATCACTGTTTTGATTCTAATGTACAAAGTCGCAATATCAGCCACACTTTCACTGTACCCGGTTTCTTATTAGACTCGCTCACACCCGTTTCAAAATAAATACGTTTATCATTGAATAAGCATTTATTAGGTCTATGTCAAGTCTACCTCTGTACATAAGTAAAGTGCAATATACGCTCGTACATTTACATATAGAGCTCTTAGATAGATGCAAAGTGCCAGCTCTAAGTTCTCTATTCAAAGTGTGAAGTTGGCAACGGGTTCATTATTCAACTTTAGACTCGCTCACACCCGTTTCAAAATAAACATGTATATCATTGAATAAGCATATATCAGGTCTATGTCCAGTCTACCTCTGCACATAAGCAAAGTGTAATTTACGCTCGTACATTTATGCACAGGGCTATTAGATAGATGCAAGGTGCCAGCTCCCAGTTCCCTATTCAAAGTGTGAAGTTGGAACCGGGTTCATTATTCAACTCGACTCGACTCGCTCACACCTGTTTCAAGAAGGAAAAAAATAAAACAAAATATTCAAGCTCCACCTCTTTAAATAAGCAAAGCAAAATTTTCAGATATAAAAATTGCTGAAATATTCAATCGATAATTTTTAGTATAGGATCCATAGGTTCACAAGGCCCTGTTAGGGACCATATTGTTACCAAAACTTTCAATTATAATCCTAAATAGTAGGAGTCAATACACAACATTTCAGCTTTAAGGCCTTTCGCTTCTGGAGAAGAACATTAAAATTAGTTTCAATGGCTTGGCCCTTTTAAGGGGCAACAGGACCATCAAAGCTATAAATTATAATCTTCACTTGTCAAGGAGTCTGAACACAAGGTATCAGCTTTCTAGGCTTTATGCTTCAGGAGAAGAACATAACAATAGTGCTAAAAAGCCATAAATAATAAGCACCGTGCTAATCTGTACAAAAAGGTTCAGCTTTCTAGGCCTTATGCTTCTGTAGATGAGGATGAAAAGTTTTAAGGTGTGGCCCCTGTGTTCCTTATTGGGGCCCACAGGGTCACAGGGCCAACAAAGCTATAAAGTATAACCCTTACTGGTCAAGGAGTCTTTACAAAAAGTTTCAGCCTTCTAGGCCTTATATTTCTGAAGAGAAAAATGAAAATAGGTTTTAAGGGTGTGACTACAGGGCCAAGAAAGCTATGAATTATAATCCTCACGAGTCAAAGAGTCTGTACACAAAGTTTCAGCTTTCTAGGTCTTATTCTTCTGGAGAAGGTGAAAATAGGTCAGATGAGCTAACAAGGACTAAACCTTTCTGTGACTAAACATTTCAGTACCAACCTTTTTGTGTACAGTCAACTTATGATCCCATTATCGATCTTGAAAGGATAATAAAAACATATACATTTTCTTGCAATTATTTTGTTTAGTCATGCCTTATCTAATAGATGTAAAATTCAATATACATCATATAAAAAAATAACATTATTTGTTGTTTGATAAATATCAACACTAGCTAGGAAATGATCACTTGGTATATGAAATAGACAATATAGTTATAATATCACGGTGATGCAAGAGAGTAACATTTTTTTCAAAACCTTGGTAAGCAATACAAAAAACAAAAATATTAAATGTCAAGCAAAACTAACAAGATAAAAATCAAAAAGATAACTACATTTTCATTTTTTTTAAAACATAATAAAAAAAGAACCTCAGAAGTCGTGACCTTGAACTTTGACATCAAATGTCAACATGTCAAACAAATTCCCAGGGGTATTTTAAACAATAATATTCCCAGGCTGCGTTATGAACAAGTAACTTAAATGAGTTTGAAACTTTCAAAATTTGATTAATAGGGGGTAGAAAATCAATAACCCACACCTAAGTGACCTTGACCTAATATTTAAGGTTAAATAATCTATGATAACTTTTCATTTATTATTAGAATCATGAAAGATAAAAAGTTTTAACAGTCCTTTTTATGCAATACCCTGCTTCCGTTGACTTTGTGACCATGACCTTTGGCCAATTGCAACCTATTTTTGGTATTTTTCAAATTTTGATATAGAGCTCTACAGCACAGGTTATCATGTCCTATACACCTTAATGGTTAATATGCTGAGTTTAATTACGGTAAATACAGGTACTACAGTTTCGAATTCTGGATTCCATAAATCAATCTTAAAATTGCTATACCACTTTTTATTCCCTTATAGAATTAAAATCAGAAATGATATGATGTAATCCTTGATTATTGAAAATTAGGTATGTTTAGAGCTGATATGCAAAATGTCTCTTTTCAACATATTTTAGAACTAGAAATATGTACTTGTGATGCACAGTGATGTCCCCTGTCCAAACTTTTAATATGAAAAATTACCATACACCACATATGTATTAAAGGGACTCTATACTCAGGGCTGACAACACTAATCACCCGAGGTAATGAGAGTGCGAGGAACTTTTTTTAGTTGCAGAACGCAGTCACGTGACACGAACTGGGCGCTGCCCGGCAGCTGGAGATGATTCGTAACCTCGGCGCAAGCGTGATCGCACCCATAACAAAATATGATTTTTACCCCAATATCATAAGGAAAAAACGAAAGCACTATTATTTGATAAAGCCTTTAGCATAGTTAAAGCCTCGTTGTAACACACTCAGCTTTATTCTCAATGGTCAGTTGGGCTAATAAAATGATTTATTACAAAGAGGATAAACGTTGAGAATAAAACTTTTTATGTATGTTCAGATGAATAGCATCATAATTGCATTTACGTTCCATCTATGTACTACTTTTCACCATATATGATAAATACAACGTCTTGGTTTTGAAATAGTATTTTCTTTGTAACGCTAATGCATGAATGCGTGGCTAAAATTTTCTCTTTTTGTCAATCTTATTTTTCAAAATATCAATTTAAGCCTAAATGATATGAAAGCAATGTTTTAATCCCCGTTCTAAGTACAGTGCTTTTACCAACCCTTTAAAATAGAAGAATGATTTCTATCTTGTATGATTTGTTGAAAATAGTGTACATCATTTTCAATTCCGTGACCTCATCTGACATGGTAATCGGAAAAAAGTCACAAATTTGCCTAGGGAAAAAAGTCACAATATTTTGTGATAGTAATGCTTATTGAAATGTTTGGTATTTCAAATATGTTCTGTGTGTTGAAATTAAGTTGACTGATAATAGGCCACATGATATGACTTATCTTATGTTGTCTTTGTTAAAATTATTTATCATTTAATAATTTAATAAATATTGAGTATCATAGTTGTCCGCAATTTGTATTTTTGAAACCGTGTTATGTATATCTTTATTTTTATATATCGGGATTTAACGAATTCCATACTTTTATTGCACCATATAAAACTACCAAGCATTTGTCCCCTTTCTTCATTTCATTGTCCGAAAGGATGAATTTTTCTCTGAGCTTTTAGTGGTTTAAATGTTGATAGCGCTCCGGGATACAACAGTTATGTTACAGTTGATGGATGGTGATCTCACAAGAAAAAGAAGTTCATATAAAGATACAAGAATGCTTTCATAACAGAGCTTTTAGTCAGTTGTTTTAGGTAGTTTAGGTGAATGAAGGACTGTGACTTTTTCCCCGATCACCGTTGAGGCAGGAGTGCACACAGATATTTAGATGCGATATTATTCTTCATTTTATGAATATGGAAACTTTGTTCTAAGTATCATATGGTTGAGGCAGGGTTCCAGGAAATCCTCATCTGCCCCAACTTTTGATATTCTGGGTTGATGGTCTAACTGTCCAGTTTTAACGGGGAATTAACTCTAGGCAGAATTCCATGGAATAGATATGCACACTTTTATTTACAGGAATGACTTACATAACAACATAGATACAATATGTAGATAATAAAGTCCAAGTAGTAAGTCAGCCCCCGGAGTAGTCGTGAGATGTGTTAGGTATGATTTCCAAACTGCAACTTAATATTCTAATTTCTATCAGGGTTAATAAAGATAAATGAAGGTAACCTCTCATTGGTCAAACTTTTAATCTCATTAAGTATTTTCAACATCCTAGACGGTTTATGATATGGAATGTCTGAGTTATTGCAAGATTAAATAAGTGTCATCAATTAAGTTTCCTAAGTGGATTATCTTAAATTAGCCTAAGGCTCTATCTACTAAAATCACTGTCAGTGTCAACACTTTGTCAAAGGATTTAGAACTAGAGGTAACCATGATGTCTACCTTTTATATCAAGATTATCTCTGACATTTTGTAGCTTGAGGTGAATGTGAATATGGGAAAAGTTGACTTATTTCATGGATGACATTTACTTGTATGTTTTGAATTGTTATTGTTACTTTTATATTTCTTTAAAGGTAATGGTATATTTTCCTAATTTCTATAACATAATTTTAATGTAATTTGGGTAATATCAAGCCCATGATATCTTCCCCTCGCTTGTGAAGTT
The DNA here is from genome assembly GCA_916613615.1 of Steromphala cineraria. NCBI lineage: Eukaryota > Metazoa > Mollusca > Gastropoda > Trochida > Trochidae > Steromphala > Steromphala cineraria. Next base: position 47,142,598 of record OU744724.1, read on the forward strand.
TGGACTCCAAACTTATGAATGGTTATAATATTGGGTAAGAGATATGATGGATATGATGTTTCAATTATAATATATCGATAGTTTTCATTGATGATTTCTATGACAGTTCACTGTAATAATGATAGAATGAAAAGTGCACATTTGTAAATGATAATGTAAAGGTCCATGTGATGATAGTTATGGTAGTCCAATTTGAAAATTAAAGGTCCAATTGATGATGATTATTGTCCATTTGATGTTGATTTTGATTCTTCATCTTATGTGCACTGAATCTTCACTGTAGTTTCCTTGGCGAAGAACATCGGAGGTAGATAGATCATCCTGTTGTAGGGACCTGGCCTTCTGGTTAGATCTGTACATCCCGATGTTCTGTCCACTGGAAACCTTTCACAGCATGTCTTGTTGGTTCAGGCAGCAGGATATGAAATCAAAAAGAGAAATTCTGGGCAGTAATTGTTTAATACTGATAGTATTTAGTAATAGATTTTATTATCGAAATGGAAAAGCTGCATATTATCTTTTGGTATGATCTGTAAGGTAAAAGGTACATTATATTGACATTGGTAAAAATAAAGGGGTATTTGTTGAATTAGTACTGTGTATATGTGTATCTAAACATACAATGCAATGGTATTGTTGATTTTACATACTGTACAGTCTGAAAAGATCATTTTAGTTTGTCAAAACATAAGTGTGACAATAATCTGTCGCATCAGTTAAAAGATGTGTATAATACATTCACTATCTTAGATAGTGTAGGTGTTGATAATAGACTGAATATTTGATGTCAATATAGTCATGATAAGGTAATGGTTTGGTAGAGTTATAAATGCATGTATGTATACATATAAGGAAACATATAAGTGTAAATACATTACTATCTTGGATAGTATGAGTGTTGATATACCGGTAGGTGCTAAGGAATGCTAAATATGTTAATTATATACAAATAATGGTATATGGTGCAGTAAATGCTACCGAGGTACATATTTACATAATAGACGTATGTGTATATTACAAGTGCTATCTTGGATAGCAATAGTGCTAATTGATATCTAGGCTATTTAATAGCTTGAATGTACTCACAAGTTATGTGATGTACATGACACATTCATAATATAAATTCATAATAAGCATGAGTGATGATTTTGATAAGCTGAAATGCACATTCGCACATTATGCGTCATACATAACTAACTCATTCATAATGTTGTGAGAATGATAGATAATTGTACATAAACATATTTTTTTGTATATTTCATGTGCTATCTTGGATAGCAGAGTGCTAATAGGTATCTAGACTTTTTAATAGCTGGAAAGTACTCACACATAATGTGATGTACATGACACATTCGTAATATAAATGCATAATAAACTTGAGTGATGACATGGAAGAGCTGAAATGCACATCCGCATATTATACGTCATATGAGTCATTCTCAAAAAAAGGTGAAATTCTGGACACAAAATTTAAAAAAAAATTATGAAACATTTTGGTAATTAATTTTCGCAAATGGGTAAGTGTATATCAAAGACATGTGAAAAATACAAAATTAATGCTTAATGATGTTCAGTAAGTCTGTTGCTGATTAATTAATTAGTGTATGTGATCATGAGTGTCTTTCCTGTAACAATACTGTTTTGACCAAGAAATCTGAAATTAATGTTATATCTTAAATTTTTCTATTTAGGTCAATTTATTTTATTCTTTTACACCACTTGCAAATAATAAAACTTAACATTAAACTACTTTAAGGTTTAGATTAAGGGAACAACTGTGTTCATATGTAAACAGAGGACCAGTTTACACTTTCAAAACCTATAAATGTCAAAATAAATGATTTAAAGAAAATTATTTCAACTGAATTGGACATCTACTTAGTTAAATTCCATTTCAGGATATTGTCAACATGTTATCATTATTAATTAGGGCCTATTTAAAAGAATAAATGGAGTTACAGGAAAGACATTCATGTTATGTGAAAGACACTTTATGTGACTGGAAAGGCAAAAAAAACAAAATATTTATGAAGTGTACTGATATTTCAAAATATTGTGTAGTTGTATTAGTTGAGAACATTTGATTATTGCACAAATTTCTCATGATATCCTTTAGTAATCAATAGAGTGTGATTTTGAAAAAAAGTTATGTCGCCAATAATTGTTACAGGAAAGACATCAAATGTTACGAAAGATATGATTAATTAAGTTTATCCATTTTCAAAGTGACTGCATTGATAATGACATGTAAGACTACCATAATATATCGAAGAACCAATTCAGAAAACAGTTTGTAATCAGTTTGTATCTTGTTTGATGGTAAATATGGTAAATTGCAACTCTCAGTATTTACAATATATGCAGAAATAATGTTAAGTCTTTACCGTAACAATAAAGTCTTTGCAGTAACTAAAATCAATTATCATTTATGACCCTTAGACACTGACAAATAATAAATAATTATGCTCCTTATCTTTTTGGGGTATTTCTACTATTAATTATCAGCTTATTAACTTCAAGATTTCTCCTCTTTGTATTTTGACACCAGTAATCATGCAAACATTCTTTACTGTAACGGAGTCAAGTCTTTGCAATAACAAGTTCTGATATAAGTCCATGTTGTGTAAATATATGCCTTCTATCTTACACTATGAAATAATGAACATTAAACTAATACTTAATGTTTTTGAAATATGTGATGAAAAAATAAATGTTAAGTTCTTTTATTCATTAAATAAAACAAATAGTGACGAAATGTCTTTACTGTAACAATGTTATCTTTCCTGTAACATACTTTTGTTACAGGATAGACTGTTACATTAAAGACAATATCTCTTTGACACTACAATTAAAGATAATGACTGATCCCTCAAGCGAGCCAGACTTAAGGCTTGTGTTGCTTTCGACAACCCAGATTTAATGAACTGGTGATAAGTTACACAAACATAACAGCAATTTTGAAATATGTGTTACAGTAAAGACATCGGCAATTTCTACTCTCTAAAATCTGAACTTCAACTAATTTTTTTATAAAAAGTATATTGTCTGAAGCCCAGATTAAAGTGTTTGCTTTGTCAATCAGAAACTAACATTGAGCATGACAAGAAATATATTTTCCAGAAATCAAGGGATCATCAATTATTTCATGATAATATGGTACTGTTACAGGAAAGACATAATTTTCTGTGACAGACATAAAAAGTGAAAATTAATATGAAAATTTACTCTATATAAGGTTTGATTAATGTAGGGAATATCATAATAGATGTTTCTATCAACAACCAGTGGAAAAAAGTACATCCCAAACTCATTCACCAAATGACAGACTCTTGTAGGTCTAAATTCCTTTGCTGGGACATGGGAAATTACGTCTTCTGATTTTGTAAAAATCAAATAAAAAAATAGATTGAGCATTAATTTATATTTGAAAGTGTTCTTTTGTGTATCAAATATATAAGCTTCAATCTGAAAGTGAAATCTTATCAAATTTAAATGTTATTTATTAAATAAAGACGGTAGAAAGTGGCGGACAGGAATTTCACAAACTTTTGAGAATGACTCATATACATAACTAACTCATTCGAAATGTGGTAGAATGATAAAACTTGTATGGATATACTGATAAGCTGAAATGCACATCCGCACATTATGCGTCATACATAACTAACTCATTCGTAACGTTGTAAGAATAATAAAACTTGTATGGTAAAATTGATAAGCTAAAATGCACATCCGCACATTATGCGTCGTACATAACTAACTCATTTAAAAGTTGTAAGAATAATAATACTTGATAATTGTATACAAATTGACATAAACATATATTTGTGTATATTACATGTGCTATCTTGGATACCAGTAGTGCTAAATCATATTGGTGCTATTTGATAGCAGACACATAAATATGATAATATATTTGCTGGTATAGTGTAATATGGAATAGCTGAAATGTACTTCCACACATTATGCGTCATACATAACTAACATATTCGTAATGTAGAACTGGTAAAATGTGTTTTTGGAAATGTACCCAGACATTATGCGAATACAAATCGTAATAGCATTTGTAGATAAGATATAAAAAATAAATAAGGTAAAGAAATGTGATTTCTAAATCAGGTGTAATGTAAGGAATGTTAATGTTAGTGTGCATAGTTAGAGTGCAACTTCCATTCATTCAGACATTCACTCATGGATTAGTTTTACCATCTTGGTATTGGGTGATCAGTCCAATCCTCAAGATGTTTGTGTAACGATAAACAAGCAGGTGATCAAACTGAAGTTTGTGTTCACAAATGGTAAAATGGAAATCAAAAACATAAATCAAAACAACTGGCAAATGAATTTATTTATTGCGGAACAGCAAGCAGTTCATACCTTTTTGTAAGGAGAACTTGTATTTTCTGTTAGAAAATATTAAGTTGCTTTACATCAACATAATGAATAAGAGAGTATTGATAAGGTCTTGTTCTATATAGAAGTAATTCACGGTATTCAATGCTGTCATCAAAGGGATTGAATCTGGAGGCAAATATTGGTAGGCTGGCTCCGTATGTTTGTTTAAGCAGATCTTTTCTCAATTTGTAAAGTTCACTCCAGCATTCATTGAGATAAATCTGCACGAGGCGTGGATGGACACTCTCAAGAACAGAACATCGTTATTATATAGAACTGTCACATAGCAGTCTCCATTGACAAGTTCAATTCCAATTACCTCTTTTACGTCCATTTCAACATATCTCAAATGCTTTGGAAAGATTGGCATTGGTGGAACTGCTTGTACAATGCATGGTGTTTCAGTCTGCTGACACATGTTTGGTGCTTCTTCACTAATGACGTTTACATTTTGTTCTTGTTCTGTTGTCTTCTTTTAAGAAAACTTGTGTCGCTTGAGAGGTCGTTTTCTTCGTCTTCCTGACATGCTTCGCTTTGAATGGAAGTCTCTCTTTAGGGCATACTACTGGCATATTCCCAAGTATTTCCCTTTTCAGTATCCTTCCGTTTGATTCGATAGTAAATTTTCTTGTTTGCTCTTTTTGAAGAAAGAATTGAGTCAATTTCATTTGCAGTTATTTGATGAGATTTTTCAGTTTGTTTTGACTCGTCTTCATTATTTTGTTGTTGGGTCTTTCCTTGTGTTTCCTGGTTTTTCTTCTTGGCTTTAGATTGTGGTTTTTGGTGATCAGTTTTGTTGAGTCTTTTGGGTTTTGATGTTTCTCTTGTTTTGACTCTGTTTCTTGAGCTCCTGTATTTTTGTTGTTGGGTTGAGCTTTAGATTTTCGGTTATTAGTTTTATCCTTTTCATTTTTCTTGTCTTTGTTTTTACTTGAACTTGAGTCATTTGGGTTTTGTTGATGCTCTTGTGATTTTGCTTGAATTCCTGTCTTTTTCTTGCTCTGCTTGATTGAGTTTGGTCCATTTTGTTTCTGTTGACATTCTTCTGGTTTTTCCTTTTGGACTTCCTTGTCTTTTTGATTTACCTCTTGTTGTTGATTGTTTTTGTTTTGAGAGCTGTCATCTTCTATGACATCTGGATCCATGTTGTCATTGTTGTGCAGCAATGGTTCTGGTGGATTTTGTCGACGATCAGCTGGGTCGAAATATGGTTTGAGGCGATTGGCATGGACAAGTGTTTTGTGGAACTTGTTGACTGAACTTCTTCTCAGTTTGTACGTATAGTTTGGGCCTAAATTAACAATGAAGTAGCTTCCCTACCATTTCTTAGTAAGCTTACTGGACAGTCCTTTTTCAACTTTTTGACAGTAAAGCCAAACTCTTTGTCCTGGGACGAATTCCGGTTCTTTGGCTTTTCTGTTGTACTGCTCCAAGTAAACTTCTTTTGCTCTGGCATTGTTCTCTGCTGCTACTTGTCTTGTGATTTCAAGTTCTTCCAGTAAATTTGAAAGATAACTTCTGTCGTTTTTGCCTAAATTTTCTTTTGGAATGAGGGTGACATGTTGAGGTGCTCTCATTTCACGACCAAAAAGTGAAATAAATTAAGTTTATTAATTGGAAGCCATTCTGTATGCCATCATGATGCCAGGAAGAAGATGGTCCCAGTCATTCTGTGACTTGTTGCAGTAGGCTCGCAGAGATTGGTTGATGTATGAATTCATTCGTTCAACACAACTGTTTGTTTAAGGGTGGTATGGACTGGTGTTGGTCATTTTGACTTCAAAAAGTTCACAAATTGCTTTTAATAATTTTGACATGAAGTTCTGTCTTGATCCAAAATTAATGTCCTTGGTGCGCCATATCTGCAGAAAATATCCCGTACCATGACATCTGCTACTTCTTTGGCTTCTTGGGTTTGGATGGGGAAGGCTTCACACCATCTTGATGCTGCATCTGTGATGACCAGGATATACTTGTATTTTTCTGGTGTTGTTGGTAATGGACCAAGAATGTCTATGTGCCACCTTGTGAAGATTTGCTCAAAAGGCATGGGACATAATGGTGCCTTCTTAGCATGATAGTGCCTCTTGGATTGTTGGCAAACTTCACATGATTGAACATACGTGGAGATTTCTTGGTACATTCCCGGCCAGAAGTATTTTGGTCTGATGGTGTTCTGCATCCTTTCTTTTCCATGGTGACAACCTCCAAGTAAGGTGTCATGGTAGCCTTGTAGCACTTGATTCCTGAGTGCTTTTGGTACAGCAAGTTGTTTGATGAATTTGTCTGTGTGACCCTTTTGTCATTGTGGAACAAAGCGATAGAGTATGCCGTTGTCAATTTCATATCTATGTGCTTCCACTAGCACTTTGTGTCGTTCCTTCTCATCGTCTGGAAGGATGTTTTCTTCTTTGTAGTCAAAAACTTGCATGAAATCTGGACATACTCTCTGTAAATGATGTAGATTCGGATGAACTTGGATGGTTACTTCCAAGATGTCATCCTTTGGAATGTCAGCATTTACTGAGTATATTGAAGCGACAACTTCTTCTGGCATTGTGCAATAATCCTCTTCATATTCAAAAGTAACCGAAAAAGCCGATGCGTTTTGTACGGTAGTAAACGCATTTATTGAAGCATGTTCAGAAATGTTCACGGACGATCGAAACGGTTTGATTGTTTGACGCGAGTGAAATGACGGAGTAGTTGACGGAGTAGTGGACGTAAAAATTGTCCTTTCTGTGTCTTCTTCTGTTTGACTGTTGCAGTTGATGTTCTCTTCATAAACTCTTCTTGAAAGAGCATCAGCATTGCCATTACATTTGCCACTGCGGTGTAAGATGTCAAAGTTGTACGTTGATAACTCTAGAGATCAACGTCCTAATCTTCCTGTGGCATCTTTAATTGATTTCAGCCATTTAAGTGCAATATGGTCTGTGTACACTATAAATTTGGAGTTTGCCAGATATGGCCTAAATGATCTAATTGCTTCTACTAGTGCTAAGCCTTCTTTCTCTGTGATGCTCCAATTCTTCTCACTGCCATGTAGAGCTCTGCCGCCATAGGCAACAGGATGTTCTTTTTCGTCCTGGTCTTTCTGACTTAAGACAAAGCCTATGCTCATATCACTGGCATCTGTTGAAAGTATGAATTCTTTTTCGAAATTTGGATAGGCCAAAACTGGTGTGGTGCACATAGCTTCTTTAAGAGCTTTGAATGCTTTTTCACACTCAAGTGACCACTGGAATTTGGGTTTCTTGTCTGAAATGTTGTCTGAATGTTTCTTAAGAAGAGCATTTAAGGGTAGAGAAATTTTGGCATAGTCTTTAACATATTTCCTGTAGAAATTTGTAAGTTCCAAGAATGATCTGACTTGCTTCTGGAACTAAGGAACTGGAAAAGATTTGATGGTTTCTATCTTCCTGTCATCTACCTGCACACCTCCACAAGATAACACATGGCCAAGAAAGGCAAAATTACATTTGGATGGTTTCAATGTTAAGTTTGCCTGCCTGAGATAGTAAAACACTTGTTCTAAATGGGTCAAATGGTCTCGAAATGTTCGGCTGTAGATGATTAAGTCATCTATGTAGATTAGGGCAATTTTGAAAAGCAATTTTCTAAGCACTTTTGACATGAGCATCTGAAAACAAAGTGGTGAATTTGTTAAGCCTTGGGGCAAGCGTTTAAATTGCTAGAGCCCTTTGTGTGTCACGAAAGCTGTCTTGTGTTTTGAATTCTCCTGGAGTGGGACCTGGAAGAAGCCATTTGCTAATGTAATGTTGAAAAAATTTGAGCATTTTTTGCTTGCAAACTGGTCAACAACATCATCAAACACAGGTAGAGGCCATGACATTGGTAAAATAACAGCATTTAATTTTCTATAGTTACAGACAAATCTGTAAGTACCATCTCGCTTTTTAACTAAAACTATGGGAGCGGCATACATTGAGCAGGATTCCTCAATGAGGTCAATCTTCAGGAAGTCGTCGACAAGTTCTTCGGTGACCTTCTGTAGATGGGGTGACTGGCGGTATGGTCTACATCTAATGGGTGCAGTGTTGCCAGTGTCTATTTCATGATAATGCATGTCTGTCTTCCCTAGGTCCGTCGAACTTGTCGAAAAGATATCCCTATTTCTACCTAGAAACTCTAACAGTCTATTTGGTAAGCTGAGCATTTGCTAGATCAAATCCAAGCTCTTTAGCAATATTAACATAGTCTTTGTCCTGCTTATCACCGTGTGTGTCTGTTTGTACTGTGTTTACTTGCTCACAGTCAGTGTCAAATATATTGTCAACATCAATATAGCTAAAGCTGCCAACTACTGAATCTTTCTCTAGTACTATTTCTTCTTGAGATGGATTCATAAGCCGAAATGTCCTTATCCCATTGTTTGATTGACATATGGTATTGCCACCTGCTACTTCACAATTTTCTGCTAGTGAAGAGATTGGTTCTATGAGAATGGTCACTCTGTCTGGAACATCTTCTAATCTAACTTTAAAATGTATCTAACTCTGAGAAGGAATGTAAATCTGGTCAATAGTTTTGGCTAATCCTGACATTTCTGAACTGGTCATAAATCTAACGTAATGTCTGTCTGAGGTCTTATTGTCAATAATTAAAGAATCACAACTGAAATCTTAAACAACATCATTCTCTTCAAGGAATTCTAACCCCAATATTACCGCTTTTGGCATAGTAGGGATAAATAATAATAATAATAATAACTAGGACTGCCGCGGCAGTACTTAGGTCTTCAAGATTCCTGTTTGACCTTGACATACTGTTTGACCTTCACATGCATGTTTGACCTTCACATGAATGTTTGTTAAAGAGGGTTCAAACATACCGACCAAAACATCACTTTTTAATATGCAAAATTTGACCCTTCCTCCTGACCGGAAATGACTGTTCGCGAGCGATTTTATTCTTTTATCTTGAAGACCTTGCTCATGTCTAACTGTCATGCAAAAATCATTAAGTTCTAAGGTCTGGTTTTTTAGTTATCTGCCCTTGAAGTTTGCGATTTTGAGATTTTGGTCAACTTTGAAAGGTCACAGCACAAAAAGTATTGTAGTTAAGTACTTTAAAAGAAAAGATTTTAAACTACAATGCTTCAGCTACATTCAGTATGAATTACAGCTCTGTAGTGCAAGTATCTTCAGAGAAGAAGATTGTCAAAGGCGGGTGGGGTCGGAAAAGGTCGAAAATGCACTAAAAGCAAGATGGCGGCCAAAGCACGTGACCTACGAATTTGTCCTGATTTCCTTTTTTTCATTATTTTTCATTGCGCTTCTTTTAAAAAAAAATTCAAGTCTCTAAGTGCATTTTGAAAAAAAAATCAATGTTAAATTTTTGACTTTGGATTCGAACTGGACCTTTAATGTACGAGCCGATTATGCCCAAAAGCTTAGTTTATCGATTCCAGGGTAAGGGGTACCTGAATGTCAAGTTTGGGCGAATTTGAACAAGCGGTTTGAGCTGTAGATATCTCACAAAAATTGTACAAATAATAATAATAAATATAGCCGCAAGCGGCGACAACAGGATTCAGCCGTAAATCTAACATATTCGTCATAAAGATAGTAATGTTAGCAATCATTCCTGAAAGTTTCATGAAAATCCCGTGAAGCAATAAGCTATAGCAGCATTGGAAAGTATCATTTACATTATTCTGTCGGAGCTGACCCCATGTTAGGAAAATGTGTTATGGCGGCCGGAAATGACTGTTCGCGAGCGATTTTATTATTTTATCGTAAAGACCTTGCCAATGTCTAACTCTCATGCAAAAATCATAAACTTCTATTGTCTGGTTTTCGAGTTATCTGCCCTTGAATTTTGCGATTTTAACATTTTGGTCAACTTTGAAAATTCACAACAAGAAAAGTATAAACGTTAGGACTTTGTAGAAGTCACATTAAGAAGTACAATGCTTCAGCTACATTGAGTATAAATTTCAGCTCTCTAGTGCAAATATCTTCAGAGGAGAAGATTTTCAAAGATGGTAGGGGTCAGAAATGGTAAAAATGCACTAAAAGCAAGATGGCGGCCAAACCACGTGACCTACGAATTTTCCATGATTTCGTTTTTTGCAGCATTTTTGATTGCACATGTTTTAAAAAAAATTTCAAGTCTCTAAGTGCATTTTGAAAAAAAAGCCCATGTTAATTTTTCGAACTTGGATTCGACCTAGACCTTAAAGTTGTCGACCGATTTTAACCAAAAGCTTATTGTGGCTTCTCCTTAATAAGGTGCATCAGCATTCCAAAGTTCACTGTCCTAGCCTCAGCCGTTTTGGCTAAAATCGGGCCACTAATTCGCTGGAATACCGTCGTGTGCAAGGTCAAAGTTCAACTCTGCCACTGCCTGACCCACATAGCCCACACGAGAGAGCATTACTGCTGGCTAAATTTTAGAAACGAAACTCATTCACTGCGCGAAAACTATGCTACCTACATCTGTCTCATAGTAGACTTTTTTGCTTGAAATTTCATTGCGCTTCATTTGGTATAACTTTTATGTCTCTACGACCATTTTGATTTTTTTATTTATCTTACGTAATTTGACACGTCCTTGGCGGCCGGAAATGACTGTTCGCGAGCGATTTTATTCTTTAATCTTGAAAACCTTGCCAATGTCTAACTCCCATGCAAAAATCATTAAATTCTACGGTCTGGTTTTTTAGTTATCTGCCTTTGAATTTGGCGTTTTTTAGATTTTGGTCAACTTTGAAAGATCACAGCAAGAAAAGTATTAATGTTAGGTCTTTCTAGAATATAAATTAAGAACTGCAATGCTTCAGCTACACTGAGTGTGAATTTCGGCACTCTGGTGCAAGTATCTTCAGAGGAGAAGATTCTCAAAGGTGGGTGGGGTCGGAAATTGCCAAAAACGCACTAAAACCAAGATGGCGGCCAAACCACGTGACCTACGAATTTGCCATGATTTGGTTTTTTCCATTATTTTTCATTGCGCATCTTTTTAAAAAAAATTCAGGTCTCTAAGTGCATTTTGAAAAAAAATTCCATGTTAAAATTTCAAACTTTACGCCTACATAGGCGAAAATTGACTGAGCCGATTTTGCCAAAAAGCTTAACGTCGCGATTCCAGGGTAAGGGCTACAAGTCTGTAAAATTTGGTCGCATTTGCTCGAGCCGTTTTAGCTAAAAACTGAGCCAAAGTTTCGTGGAATAATAATAATAAAACACGCCAATAACAATAAGGATTCAGCTTGAAAAGCTGAATCCTTAATAACTAGGACTGACGCGGCAGTACTTAGGTCTTCAAGATTCCTGTTTGACCTTGACATACTGTTTGACCTTCACATGCATGTTTGACCTTCACATGCATGTTTGTTAAAGAGGTTTAAACCATACCGACCAAAACATCACTTTTTAATATGCAAAGTTTGACCCTTCCTCCTGACCGGAAGTGACTGTTCGCGAGCGATTTTATTCTTTTATCTTGAAGACCTTGCTCATGTCTAACTGTCATGCAAAAATCATTAAGTTCTAAGGTCTGGTTTTTTAGTTATCTGCCCTTGAAGTTTGCGATTTTGAGATTTTGGTCAACTTTGAAAGGTCACAGCACGAAAAGTATTGTAGTTAAGTACTTTAAAAGAAAAGATTTTAAACTACAATGCTTCAGCTACATTCAGTATGAATTACAGCTCTGTAGTGCAAGTATCTTCAGAGAAGAAGATTGTCAAAGGCGGGTGGGGTCGGAAACCATCGAAAATGCACTAAAAGCAAGATGGCGGCCGAAGCACGTGACCTACGAATTTGTCCTGATTTCCTTTTTTTCATTATTTTTCATTGCGCTTCTTTTAAAAAAAAAATTAAGTCTCTAAGTGCATTTTGAAAAAAAAATCAATGTTAAATTTTCGATTTTGGATTCGAACTGGACCCTTAATGAAAGAACCGATTTTGCCCAAAAGCTTCGCACGTCGATTCCAGGGTAAGGGCTATCTGCATGCCAAGTTTTGTCAAATTTGAAGCAGCCGTTTGAGCTGTAGCTCTCTCACAAAAAAAGTACAAATAATAATAATAAAAACCTTGAAGAAATCGGATAAAAACAATAGGTCTTCACGACTTTGTCTTGAAGACCTAATAAGAAGAACTTGAAGAAATCGGATAAAAACAATAGGTCTTCATGACTTTGTCTTGAAGACCTAATAATAATAATAATTAGGGTATTTATATAGCGCACATATCCACACCGAATGCATGCTCAAGGCGCTCCCTGAATTATTACCCTGGTCTAACCCAAGCTGCCGATTAAGCGCTTGATGGGTCCCCCCCAACACTACTTTCACCAGGTACCCATTTCCTGCTGGGTGAACAGAGGCACATTTTGAATAAAGTCTCTTGCCTAAGGCGACACCACAAGTTATTCAACTCGTGTCTCATGACACCTATCAGAAAATTCTTGGCCCTCAATAGAAAAGTCCAAGACAACTGACCCATTCACCTCCACTAAGGATCCTTCAACCCCTCTTACATGTGAGAAACATGATTTCCCTACTTTAACATCGTGAAATGCTAGTTCAAGGAAGTTGGACGAAATGCAATTGACGCTACTACCTGAATCTACGAGGCAGGCAGCAGAACAATCACCAAAGTCAGCCTTAATGATTGACTTGGCAAGAGGGGTGACAAGAGAAGCAATTGGGATTTCTCCCTCAAAGTTGCCATCCATACCAGAACTCATGTTTAAGAAACCTTAAAGTAAGCAAAATAACTAAACCAAGAATGAGATAAGATAAAAATGGTAATGTACTTATACTTTTTATGAATTTCCTTATCACTTGGCGGTCTCAATGAGTAGGTGTGGTCTTTGAGTTTCTCTCATGGTGAGTGGATGTCGTTGCTGTTATATCATCTGAGATACTTTCATATCTTCAGACTAGTCCTCTGTCTGTGTGTCCAAAAATATTCCAGGCATCGGATTCAGGATCTTTTGAAGATTCTCACCAAGTTATCATATGGTTGAGGCAGGATTCCAGGAAATCCTCATCTGCCCCAACTTTTGATATTCCGGGTTGATGGTCTAACTGTCCAGTTTTAACGAGGAATTAACTCTAGGCAAAAGAAATCCAAAGTCCATGGAATAGATATGCATATTTTTATTTACAGGAATGACTTACATAACAACAAAGATACAATATGTAGATAACAGTTGGTTGCCACTCCAGGGGCATGAAAGTCCAAGTAGTAAGTCAGCCCCCGGAGTAGTCGTGAGATGTGTTAGGTATGATTTCCAAACTGCAACTGAATATTCTAATTATCCCCCGCCGCGCGATTAGCGCGAAGCGGGGGATATAGTATTCGGCAGCGTCCGTCCGTACGTCCGTACTGTATGGGGTGACTGGCGGTATGGTCTACATCTAATGGGTGCAGTGTTGCCAGTGTCTATTTCATGATAATGCATGTCTGTCTTCCCTAGGTCCGTCGAACTTGTCGAAAAGATATCCCTATTTCTACCTAGAAACTCTAACAGTCTATTTGGTAAGCTGAGCATTTGCTAGATCAAATCCAAGCTCTTTAGCAATATTAACATAGTCTTTGTCCTGCTTATCACCGTGTGTGTCTGTTTGTACTGTGTTTACTTGCTCACAGTCAGTGTCAAATATATTGTCAACATCAATATAGCTAAAGCTGCCAACTACTGAATCTTTCTCTAGTACTATTTCTTCTTGAGATGGATTCATAAGCCGAAATGTCCTTATCCCATTGTTTGATTGACATATGGTATTGCCACCTGCTACTTCACAATTTTCTGCTAGTGAAGAGATTGGTTCTATGAGAATGGTCACTCTGTCTGGAACATCTTCTAATCTAACTTTAAAATGTATCTAACTCTGAGAAGGAATGTAAATCTGGTCAATAGTTTTGGCTAATCCTGACATTTCTGAACTGGTCATAAATCTAACGTAATGTCTGTCTGAGGTCTTATTGTCAATAATTAAAGAATCACAACTGAAATCTTAAACAACATCATTCTCTTCAAGGAATTCTAACCCCAATATTACCGCTTTTGGCATAGTAGGGATAAATAATAATAATAATAATAATAATAATTAGGGTATTTATATAGCGCACATATCCACACCGAATGCATGCTCAAGGCGCTCCCTGAATTATTACCCTGGTCTAACCCAAGCTGCCGATTAAGCGCTTGATGGGTCCCCCCCAACACTACTTTCACCAGGTACCCATTTCCTGCTGGGTGAACAGAGGCACATTTTGAATAAAGTCTCTTGCCTAAGGCGACACCACAAGTTATTCAACTCGTGTCTCATGACACCTATCAGAAAATTCTTGGCCTTCAATAGAAAAGTCCAAGACAACTGACCCATTCACCTCCACTAAGGATCCTTCAACCCCTCTTACATGTGAGAAACATGATTTCCCTACTTTAACATCGTGAAATGCTAGTTCAAGGAAGTTGGACGAAATGCAATTGACGCTACTACCTGAATCTACGAGGCAGGCAGCAGAACAATCACCAAAGTCAGCCTTAATGATTGACTTGGCAAGAGGGGTGACAAGAGAAGCAATTGGGATTTCTCCCTCAAAGTTGCCATCCATACCAGAACTCATGTTTAAGAAACCTTAAAGTAAGCAAAATAACTAAACCAAGAATGAGATAAGATAAAAATGGTAATGTACTTATACTTTTTATGAATTTCCTTATCACTTGGCGGTCTCAATGAGTAGGTGTGGTCTTTGAGTTTCTCTCATGGTGAGTGGATGTCGTTGCTGTTATATCATCTGAGATACTTTCATATCTTCAGACTAGTATCATGGGCTTGATATTGCCCAAATTACATTAAACTTATATCACAGAATTTAAGAAAATATATCATTACCATAACAAAAATATCAAAGTTACAGTAACAATTCAAAACATACAAGTAAATATCATTAATAACATACAATGTAATTATTTCAAATATTTTAGATAAAGACAACTTTTTCCCATAGTCACATTCACCTCAAGCTACAAAATGTCAGACATAATCTTCATATAAAAGGTAAACATAATCTTCATATAAAAGGTAGACATCTTGGCTACCTCTAGTTTTAAATCCTTTGATAAAGTGTTGACACCGACAGTGATTTTAGTAGATAGAGCCTTAGGCTAATTTAAGATAATCCACTTAAGAAACTTAATTGATGGCACTTACTTAATCTTCCAATAACTCAGACATTTCATATCATAAACCGTCTAGGATGTTGGAAATACTTAACGAGATTAAAAGTTTGACCAATGAGAGGTTACCTTCATTTAGCTATATAAACCATCAGAGAAATTAGAATGTTCAGTTGCAGTTTGGGAATCATACCTAACACATCTCAGGACTACTCCGGGGGCTGACTTACTACTTGGACCTTCATGCCCCTGGAGTGGAAACCAACTGTTATCTACATATTGTATCTATGTTGTTATGTAAGTCATTCCTGTAAATAAAAGTGTGCATATCTATTCCATGGACTTTGGATTTCTTCTGCCTAGAGTTAATTCCCCGTTAAAACTGGACAGTTAGACCATCAACCCGGAATATCAAAAGTTGGGGCAGATGAGGATTTCCTGGAACCCTGCCTCAGCCTTATGATACTAGTCCTCTGTCTGTGTGTCCAAAAATATTCCAGGCATCGGATTCAGGATCTTTTGAAGATTCTCACCAAGTTATCATATGGTTGAGGCAGGATTCCAGGAAATCCTCATCTGCCCCAACTTTTGATATTCCGGGTTGATGGTCTAACTGTCCAGTTTTAACGAGGAATTAACTCTAGGCAAAAGAAATCCAAAGTCCATGGAATAGATATGCATATTTTTATTTACAGGAATGACTTACATAACAACAAAGATACAATATGTAGATAACAGTTGGTTGCCACTCCAGGGGCATGAAAGTCCAAGTAGTAAGTCAGCCCCCGGAGTAGTCGTGAGATGTGTTAGGTATGATTTCCAAACTGCAACTGAATATTCTAATTATCCCCCGCCGCGCGATTAGCGCGAAGCGGGGGATATAGTATTCGGCAGCGTCCGTCCGTACGTCCGTACTGTATGGGGTGACTGGCGGTATGGTCTACATCTAATGGGTGCAGTGTTGCCAGTGTCTATTTCATGATAATGCATGTCTGTCTTCCCTAGGTCCGTCGAACTTGTCGAAAAGATATCCCTATTTCTACCTAGAAACTCTAACAGTCTATTTGGTAAGCTGAGCATTTGCTAGATCAAATCCAAGCTCTTTAGCAATATTAACATAGTCTTTGTCCTGCTTATCACCGTGTGTGTCTGTTTGTACTGTGTTTACTTGCTCACAGTCAGTGTCAAATATATTGTCAACATCAATATAGCTAAAGCTGCCAACTACTGAATCTTTCTCTAGTACTATTTCTTCTTGAGATGGATTCATAAGCCGAAATGTCCTTATCCCATTGTTTGATTGACATATGGTATTGCCACCTGCTACTTCACAATTTTCTGCTAGTGAAGAGATTGGTTCTATGAGAATGGTCACTCTGTCTGGAACATCTTCTAATCTAACTTTAAAATGTATCTAACTCTGAGAAGGAATGTAAATCTGGTCAATAGTTTTGGCTAATCCTGACATTTCTGAACTGGTCATAAATCTAACGTAATGTCTGTCTGAGGTCTTATTGTCAATAATTAAAGAATCACAACTGAAATCTTAAACAACATCATTCTCTTCAAGGAATTCTAACCCCAATATTACCGCTTTTGGCATAGTAGGGATAAATAATAATAATAATAATAATAATAATAATAATTAGGGTATTTATATAGCGCACATATCCACACCGAATGCATGCTCAAGGCGCTCCCTGAATTATTACCCTGGTCTAACCCAAGCTGCCGATTAAGCGCTTGATGGGTCCCCCCCAACACTACTTTCACCAGGTACCCATTTCCTGCTGGGTGAACAGAGGCACATTTTGAATAAAGTCTCTTGCCTAAGGCGACACCACAAGTTATTCAACTCGTGTCTCATGACACCTATCAGAAAATTCTTGGCCTTCAATAGAAAAGTCCAAGACAACTGACCCATTCACCTCCACTAAGGATCCTTCAACCCCTCTTACATGTGAGAAACATGATTTCCCTACTTTAACATCGTGAAATGCTAGTTCAAGGAAGTTGGACGAAATGCAATTGACGCTACTACCTGAATCTACGAGGCAGGCAGCAGAACAATCACCAAAGTCAGCCTTAATGATTGACTTGGCAAGAGGGGTGACAAGAGAAGCAATTGGGATTTCTCCCTCAAAGTTGCCATCCATACCAGAACTCATGTTTAAGAAACCTTAAAGTAAGCAAAATAACTAAACCAAGAATGAGATAAGATAAAAATGGTAATGTACTTATACTTTTTATGAATTTCCTTATCACTTGGCGGTCTCAATGAGTAGGTGTGGTCTTTGAGTTTCTCTCATGGTGAGTGGATGTCGTTGCTGTTATATCATCTGAGATACTTTCATATCTTCAGACTAGTCCTCTGTCTGTGTGTCCAAAAATATTTCAGGCATCGGATTCAGGATCTTTTGAAGATTCTCACCAAGTTATCATATGGTTGAGGCAGGATTCCAGGAAATCCTCATCTGCCCCAACTTTTGATATTCCGGGTTGATGGTCTAACTGTCCAGTTTTAACGAGGAATTAACTCTAGGCAAAAGAAATCCAAAGTCCATGGAATAGATATGCATATTTTTATTTACAGGAATGACTTACATAACAACAAAGATACAATATGTAGATAACAGTTGGTTGCCACTCCAGGGGCATGAAAGTCCAAGTAGTAAGTCAGCCCCCGGAGTAGTCGTGAGATGTGTTAAGTATGATTTCCAAACTGCAACTGAATATTCTAATTATCCCCCGCCGCGCGATTAGCGCGAAGCGGGGGATATAGTATTCGGCAGCGTCCGTCCGTACGTCCGTACTGTATGGGGTGACTGGCGGTATGGTCTACATCTAATGGGTGCAGTGTTGCCAGTGTCTATTTCATGATAATGCATGTCTGTCTTCCCTAGGTCCGTCGAACTTGTCGAAAAGATATCCCTATGTCTACCTAGAAACTCTAACAGTCTATTTGGTAAGCTGAGCATTTGCTAGATCAAATCCAAGCTCTTTAGCAATATTAACATAGTCTTTGTCCTGCTTATCACCGTGTGTGTCTGTTTGTACTGTGTTTACTTGCTCACAGTCAGTGTCAAATATATTGTCAACATCAATATAGCTAAAGCTGCCAACTACTGAATCTTTCTCTAGTACTATTTCTTCTTGAGATGGATTCATAAGCCGAAATGTCCTTATCCCATTGTTTGATTGACATATGGTATTGCCACCTGCTACTTCACAATTTTCTGCTAGTGAAGAGATTGGTTCTATGAGAATGGTCACTCTGTCTGGAACATCTTCTAATCTAACTTTAAAATGTATCTAACTCTGAGAAGGAATGTAAATCTGGTCAATAGTTTTGGCTAATCCTGACATTTCTGAACTGGTCATAAATCTAACGTAATGTCTGTCTGAGGTCTTATTGTCAATAATTAAAGAATCACAACTGAAATCTTAAACAACATCATTCTCTTCAAGGAATTCTAACCCCAATATTACCGCTTTTGGCATAGTAGGGATAAATAATAATAATAATAATAATAATAATTAGGGTATTTATATAGCGCACATATCCACACCGAATGCATGCTCAAGGCGCTCCCTGAATTATTACCCTGGTCTAACCCAAGCTGCCGATTAAGCGCTTGATGGGTCCCCCCCAACACTACTTTCACCAGGTACCCATTTCCTGCTGGGTGAACAGAGGCACATTTTGAATAAAGTCTCTTGCCTAAGGCGACACCACAAGTTATTCAACTCGTGTCTCATGACACCTATCAGAAAATTCTTGGCCTTCAATAGAAAAGTCCAAGACAACTGACCCATTCACCTCCACTAAGGATCCTTCAACCCCTCTTACATGTGAGAAACATGATTTCCCTACTTTAACATCGTGAAATGCTAGTTCAAGGAAGTTGGACGAAATGCAATTGACGCTACTACCTGAATCTACGAGGCAGGCAGCAGAACAATCACCAAAGTCAGCCTTAATGATTGACTTGGCAAGAGGGGTGACAAGAGAAGCAATTGGGATTTCTCCCTCAAAGTTGCCATCCATACCAGAACTCATGTTTAAGAAACCTTAAAGTAAGCAAAATAACTAAACCAAGAATGAGATAAGATAAAAATGGTAATGTACTTATACTTTTTATGAATTTCCTTATCACTTGGCGGTCTCAATGAGTAGGTGTGGTCTTTGAGTTTCTCTCATGGTGAGTGGATGTCGTTGCTGTTATATCATCTGAGATACTTTCATATCTTCAGACTAGTCCTCTGTCTGTGTGTCCAAAAATATTCCAGGCATCGGATTCAGGATCTTTTGAAGATTCTCACCAAGTTATCATATGGTTGAGGCAGGATTCCAGGAAATCCTCATCTGCCCCAACTTTTGATATTCCGGGTTGATGGTCTAACTGTCCAGTTTTAACGAGGAATTAACTCTAGGCAAAAGAAATCCAAAGTCCATGGAATAGATATGCATATTTTTATTTACAGGAATGACTTACATAACAACAAAGATACAATATGTAGATAACAGTTGGTTGCCACTCCAGGGGCATGAAAGTCCAAGTAGTAAGTCAGCCCCCGGAGTAGTCGTGAGATGTGTTAGGTATGATTTCCAAACTGCAACTGAATATTCTAATTATCCCCCGCCGCGCGATTAGCGCGAAGCGGGGGATATAGTATTCGGCAGCGTCCGTCCGTACGTCCGTACGTCCGTACGTCCGTACGTACGAAATGGAATAACATAAGTACTATTCTCTACATCCTTCTCATATTTTGCATATAGGTTCACCTCAGTGAGAGTAATTGTCCAAATGGGTTTCGTGACCTTGACCTTCATTTCAAGGTCACAAGGACACTTTGTCATTTTAGCCTTGTTGGCGCGATATCTCAAGAACTGTTTACTGGATTCTCTTCATATCTTACAAATAGCTTCTCCTGATGAAGACCTTGGGCTGATTAGATTTTGGTGACCTTGGCATTATTCTCAAGGTCACAGGAGGACTTTGAATTTTTGGACATGTGAACTTGCATGTTTACCGTTGTTGGCGCGATATCTCAAGAACTGTTTACTGGATTCTCTTCATATCTTACATATAGCTTCCCCTGGGGAAGACCTTGGGCTGATTAGATTTTGGTGACCTTGACATAATTCTCAAGGTCACAGCAGAACTTTGAATTTTTGGACATGTGAACTTGCATGTTTACCCTTGTTAGCGCAATATCTCAAGAGATGTTGACCTGATTCTCTTCATATCTTACATATAGCTTCCCCTGGGGAAGACCTTGACCTTCATTTCAAGGTCATTTCGAGACTTTGACATTTTACCCTTGTCAGCGGGATATCTCCAGAACCATTCACTGGATTCTCTTCATAGCTTACACAATGCATCTAATTGGGAAGGCGCCGGGTCCAGTCGATTTTGGTGACCTTCACATTATTTTCAAGGTCACAGCGAGACTTTGAAAATTTCAGCATTGAAACCTGCATTTTAGGCTTGTCAGCAGGATATCTCCAGAACCATTCACTGGATTCTCTTCATAATTTACACAAAGCATCTTATTGGGAAGGCGCCGGGCCCAGTTGATTTTGGTGACCTTCAAATTATTTTCAAGGTCACAGTTTATAGATTTCGTGACCCTCTGACAACAAATAAGAGGTCACAGCCAATAATTGATTGATAATTTGCGGCGGGGGATTATGTCACCTCAGTGACAAACACTTGTTTCTATCAGGGTTAATAAAGCTAAATGAAGGTAACTTCTCATTGGTCAAACTTTTAATCTCATTAAGTATTTTCAACATCCTAGACGGTTTATGATATGGAATGTCTGAGTTATTGCAAGATTAAATAAGTGTCATCAATTAAGTTTCTTAAGTGGATTATCTTAAATTAGCCTAAGGCTCTATCTACTAAAATCACTGTCAGTGTCAACACTTTGTCAAAGGATTTAGAACTAGAGGTAGCCATGATGTCTACCTTTTATATAAAGATTATCTCTGACATTTTGTAGCTTGAGATGAATGTGAATATGGGAAAAGTTGACTTATTTCATGGATGACATTTACTTGTATGTTTTGAATTGTTATTTTTACTTTGATATTTCTTTAAAGATAATGTTATATTTTCCTAATTTCTATAAAATAATTTTAATGTAATTTGGGTAATATCAAGCCCATGATATAAGTATGAATTGGTTTGTGATCTAACAATGATATAACAAAATATGAAAAAAAATATGCCCCTATCATCCTATCTGTTACATTTATTCAAAAATAATTATACTGGAACGGTTTTGAAATAGTTTTTGAACTTTTGATCAATCCATTCATTAGCTTATTTTTTTTCACAAATAAAATAGGATTAAATCATATAGCCCAGCGGATAAGTGAAATAATTGTGCACATCGTGATGCAAGCATGAAATTTGGCATGATTGTAGTTTATACCTGTCTTATAACATACAGATCGAGAGGCCTCGCAAATTTTTAATATTTTTCATTTTTTGGGTAAAAAGGTGAAAAAAAGTGATTTTTTCACTTATTTTCCTCTTAACAATTTTTCTGAACCCTTAAATACTTTTTTTATCATAAATTACATTGTTGGAAATTCAAAGCTGATCATTTTTCTTTATATGCATGTATTTCTATCTTTAACGGTTAGGTCTACAGAAGTCATAACACTAAAACTAGGACTGCCGCAACAGTATAATATTAAGGTGTCCCTTTTTAAGTTCAAATTGTTTTTCATGAAAACCAGATAAAAATCAGAAGAATACAAAGTAGCAAAAGGCACCACTCCTCTTCTAGATCCGACTGCATACCAAGTTCAGTAAAACAATATTTTACAGTGTTTGGGCTATAGCATGGAAATGACCCTTCTCCCAATATGTACTAAGTTCAAATTGTTTCCATGGAAACCAGAAAACAATCTAGAATAACCAAAATATCAACAAGCACCACACCACAATAAGGTCTACCCACATACCAACTTTTTTAAGAAAATAATGAAAGGTTTTGGAGGGTCACTTTAACAGGAAATGATAATCCTCAAAAGCAGGAGTCTGTACACAAGATTTCAGCTCTCTAGACCTTTTGCAAGTGAACATAAATTTTAAAGGCATGGCCCTTCTGGCCTTTATAATTCTTACTAGTCAAGGAGTCTTTAAACAAAGTA
This sequence comes from Steromphala cineraria, assembly GCA_916613615.1. NCBI lineage: Eukaryota > Metazoa > Mollusca > Gastropoda > Trochida > Trochidae > Steromphala > Steromphala cineraria. The sequence continues at coordinate 47,165,324 of OU744724.1, forward strand.
GCAGCTTTCTAGGCCTTATGCTCCTTGAGAAGAAGATGAAAATAGTTTTTAAGGGTGTGGCCCTTGTGGCCCTTATTATGGGACCATAGGGCCACCAAAGTTATAAAAAATAATCCTCACTAGTCAGGGAGTATGTACACAAAATTTCAGCTTTTTAGCTCATCAGGACTGAAAGTCCAGATGGGCTTATGGCATGGCCCGTCGTCCGGCGTCCGTCCGTCCGTCGTCCGTCGTCCGTCCGTAAACTTTTGACACTTTCGACTTCTCCTCATGAACCATACACATTAGAGAGCTGAAATTTTGTGTACAAGTAACTTAGCATATGGAGATTCTAATTTGTAACTTTGGTGACCCTGTGACCCCAAATAGGGTCACAGGGGTCACAACTTTAAAAACCTATTTTCATCTTCTTCTCCAGTTCCAGAAGGACTAGATAGTTAAAAATGATATGTGCAGACTCCTTGGCCAATGGAGATTCTAATTTGTAACTTTGGTGAACCTGTGACCCCAAATAGGGTCACAGGGGTCACAACCTTAAATACCTATTTTCATCTTCTTCTCCAGTTCTAAAAGGAGTAGAGAGTTAAAAATTATATGTGCAGACTCCTTGGCCAATCGGGATTCTAATTTGTAACTTTGGTGACCCTGTGATCCCAAATAGGGTCACAGGGGTCACAACCTTAAAAACCTATTTTCATCTTCTTCTCCAGTTCCAGAAGGACTAGAGAGTTAAAAATGATATGTGCAGACCCCTTGGCCAATGGGGATTCTAATTTGTAACTTTGGTGACCCTGTGATCCCAAATAGGGTCACAGGGGTCACAACCTTAAATACCTATTTTCATCTTCTTCTCCAGTTCCAAAAGGAGTAGAGAGTTAAAAATTATATGTGCATACTCCTTGGACAATGGAGATTCTAATTTGTAACTTTGGTGACCCTGTGACCCCAAATAGGGTCACAGGGGTCACAACCTTAAAAACCTTTTTTCATCTTCTTCTCCAGTTCTAAAAGGACTAGAGAGTTAAAAACGATATGTGCAGACTCCTTGGCCAATAGGGATTCTAATTTGTAGATTTCGTGACCCCATGACCCCAAATAGGGTCACAGGGGTCACAACCTTAAAAACCTATTTTTGTCTTCTTCTCCAGTTCTAAAAGGACTAGAGAGTTGAAAGTGATATGTGCAGACTCCTTGGACAATGGGGATTCTAATTTGTAACTTTGGTGAACCTGTGACCCCAAATAGGGTCACAGGGGTCACAACCTTAAAAACCTATTTTCATCTTCTTCTCCAGTACTAAAAGGACTATAGAGTTGAAAATGATATGTGCAGACTCCTTGGCCAATCGGGATTCTTAATTGTAGATTTCGTGACCCCATGACCCCAAATAGGGTCACAGGGGTCACAACCTTAAAAACCAATTCTCATCTTCTTCTCCAGTTCCAAAAGGTCTAGAGAGTTAATATTGATATGTGCAGACACCTTGGACAATGGGGATTCTAATTTGTAACTTTGTTGACCCTGTGACCCCAAATAGGGTCACAGGTGTCACAACCTTAAAAAACTATTTTCATCTTCTTCTCAAGTTCCAAAAGGTCTAGAGAGCTGAAATTATATGTGCAGACTCCTTGGCCAATGGGGATTCTAAATTGTAGATTTCGTGACCCCATGACCCCAAATAGGGTCACAGGGGTCACAACCTTAAGAACTTATTTTCATCATCATCTTTAGCTCCTAAAGGTCTATTGAGCTGAAAGACTGCATGTAGACTCCTTGGCCAATTGGGATTCTAAACTGTAGGTTTTGTGACCCCATGACCCCAAATAGGGTCACAGGGGTCACAATCTTAAAACCCTATTTTTCTCCAGTAGATGACAGTCTATGGCAAATTTATTTCTCCTTGGACATTTTAGTGTGGACTTCTTTCACTGTCTGATATTGGCAATCTAGAAAGTGTTGAATAATAATACATTTGTTTTGTAATTTTTTTATAGGTTTTCTTGCAATAGGTAACATCAGTTTCATTTTTAGCTCATCTTGCCTGTATAAAGCAAACTTGATATGATGCCTGATGAGCTACAGAGCCAATGGCTCTATTTTTGTATTACTCGAGCGAGAGCGAGGGTTATACACAAATTTGCACGAGTTTAGTAAAAGTCAAGTCAAAGGATGTTTATTGTATGTGAGGCCTCAGGCCCATATACATTGGGTTACATGTTGTATAATTCCAACATTAAATTATAAAGTATTCAGGTTCATATTTGTTTTAACAGTTCATCTCTTAGAGACATGGCATAGGTTACATATTGTGAAAGCTTAAAAATTATTGAACAATCATCAGTTGACAAAATTTTTCTAAACGCTACGATAGAAGTCGTAGAAAGATAATAAACAGGTATATACTGTTTACGCAAATCTTCAAGTTGTTGGCAAACAAATAAAAAGTGTAATTCGTTTTCGATGCCATTTTTACATAATGGGCATATTCTATTGTTTCTCTCAATCGACTTACGTCTACCTTCATTAATCATTAAGTTTGATAGTCCTAATCTAAATCGGATTAATGAACACCTCATCTTCTTAGAAGTTAAGTGCAGTAAATATTTTTCGGGTTGGAGAAGGGTTTTAAAAATCCGATATGAATCATATCGCGAGCTAGTGTCTAATGTCGACACTTTATAGGCTTTTTTAGGTAATCTATTTTCGTGCATACATATTATTTTCAACCAAAATTTCAAACATCTAATATAAGAATTTATATATAATGGGAATCTACCGCATTCTCCGTAAACCATACATGTTGGGGTTTGCTGACCAACGCAAAGAAATTTTTTACAAGCCAATAAATGTATCTTTTCGATGCATTCAAAACGTTGGAGTCCCCATAACTCTGAGCTATAAAGTAAAATTGGTTTGATTTGAGAATCAAACAGCTTAAAAAATATCTTTGGAGTCAAAACACCAAAGTTATGCATAATTGATAACATACTGATTGATGCTTTCTTTCCCTTTAAGGCTAAATTGTCAAGAGATTTTTTCAAATTTGCTGTTGTGTTAAACATAAATCCCAAATACGTATATTTATTTCTAACAATCACTGGGTGATTATCATAAAACCATTTTTCATTCCTTGATACTGGACCACCTTTTCTTAAAATAACAATGTTTGTTTTTTCGAGATTAACAGATAGCTTATATGTTTTGGAGTAGCGTTCTAAAATATTCAACTGGTTTTGTAGCCCAACCACAGATTCTGATATAAGAACAACATCATCAGCAAATAACAATATAAACATCTCTAATAAATCTGGAAACATCTGGACACCATGTTTTCCATTTGCAACAATATCGTGATAAAGATCATTTATGAAGAAAGAAAAAAGAATAGGGCTGAGAACACAACCTTGTCTCAATCCTAATTGGCAATCAAAGAAATCAGTCATATGGTCACCACAACGAACACAAGCTTTAACATTTGTATACATTGATTTCAACATCGTGATCATCTTTCCCTTCATGCCTAAATTGTTTATACAGAACCATAGTTTTGATCGATCAACAGAATCGAAAGCCTTCTTGAAATCTACAAATGCAACATATAACTTACGCTTACGTCGAGATAAGGATTTGCAAACAGTGAAAATATGTGGTCTGATGTTGAATAGTGTTTTCTAAAACCAGCTTGCGATTCGGGGATAATATTAATTGTATTCGACCACTTAGAAAGTCGATTATTTAGGATAGTGTTGAACACTTTACCCAATATACTCATGAGGGAAATACCTCTATAATTATCAGGGTTTGTGCGATCTCCTTTCTTGTGTATAGGGATAATAACTGACATTGCCCAATTGCTTGGAAAAATACCCCTCTCAAAAAGTTTATTGAAACACTTATTCAAGAATGGCATTATTAAAAGATGTGAGGATTTCAACATTTCAACAACTACTTGGTCTAAACCAGCTGATTTTCCGTTTTGTAAGTGAAACAACGCTTCAGATATCTCTTGATCAGTTATAGATGAATTAAGAAGTAGTGCTTCCGGGTCTGCCGAATCATCCAATATGATTGAATCATTTCCAAAATCGCTGTCAATAAGAGAATCACTTAAAACTAAATCATTTCTAAAAACCTGTTTGAAATGAGTAAGCCATGTAGCTTCGGCAATATAATTGCTCTGGGATGGTTTATTCTTAAATTTTCGAATTTGTTTCCAAACTTTAGATGGGGAACTACTTGCCTTGCATAATAGCTCTACATTTCGTTTACAAATGTCTGATTTATAACTCCGACAACAACTTTTGTATCTGTTTCTCTCTTTACAGTATAATCTTCTATCATATTCCTTGCGATATTTTCTGTATTTCCGTAGTGATTTTTGTGCTGCTTTACGCGCCAACTTACACTCAGCATTCAATGGTATCCTTGTCCTTTCACATGGTTTCATAACACGTTTTTTCATACAATTAGCAGAATCTACAATCATGCATACAAAATCATCTATTGCCTCTTCCACATTATTCTCGATTTTAACAAAGACTGATTGAATACTAAACCTCAATTTCGTTTCCAGTGCCTCCAAGAAGTTGTGACGAAAAGCATCGTTCCATATGATCTTTTCAGATGAGTGCCTTAACGATGGGTTGGAAGTATTCATTGCAGGAAATTTGCATGTTAGTTCAAGTGGAAAATGGTCAGATTCTAATTGGTCACCTATGATCAAACTATTTATATATTGGAAAAAATCGGCCGAAGAGATAAAATAGTCATTTACACTACTGCCTTGTTGTCCTATGAAAGTAAACTCACCAAGGTTGTCTCCAAAAACTCGACCATTAACTATGAAAAGCTGAAAGGCATAACATATGTCAATTAGGAATTGTCCGAACTTATTAATTATAGAGTCATGTGAATGTCTATTTTCTACTGAAATATCATCATCATCAACTATATCAATGCTTACATAACTATCATTATCGCAAGTAATGTATATAGTAAAAGTCATATGACACACTTCCTCGGGTAATAATTTATTTTTTTACCGATTCTATTCCATTTTACCATCTTAGAAATATCCAAAGAACAGGCAGCTTCCCTTGCGCGGCCGGCTACGGAGACGTCACGAACAATGATGTTATGACGTCACAGGCGAAAAGATACGGGAACTCGCGCTATAACAATCGTTGCTAAGCAAAAGTGAAATGTGCACTAGTGCTCATATTGAAAATACGTCACCACTTATTTCCAACCATATGGGTAATAAATAACAATTCTTGAGGTTTGTATTAAGAGTGGCCCAACTTTTTCACAAAAAGTAAAAAATAGAGTGGGCATGGCACATTTTCAAAGTCCTGAATTTTGGCTATTCTTCATTTACCTTCAAAATTACTTTAATTCTGTCTATGATACACCTAAGTAAGACCATTACACCAAAAAATAAGTTGTTGTCAATTAGAAAATTGTTTGTTGTGCCCCCTACTAATGTTAGTGTTAGATTGTCCAACTACTGGGGTATTTTCTGTAAATTAAATACATGGGCACCTTTTGCAAGGGCTATCAGTTGATCTTTAAGATAAGATAAGATAAGATAAGATAAAGCTTTATTATCCCGAGGGAAATTTGTTTTACACGGTTGAACAAGTCATATAAAACACGCATACAAACACAAACAACAAAGACAAATAAGCTCATAAACATGTAAATGGTTACTAAAACAGCTGGCAGAAGCGAACAAATAAAACCATAAATATGTATTAAATTTTTAACCTACCTAACTTAGTATATGCCACTCACATTTCTCACGAGAGACAGAGGTTTACCGCGAAATTCATCGTGCTTACCGGATGGGCTGCCCCCAGCCCACTGCGCATGAGCGGGAAACCGGAATCCTGGGTAAAATTCGTGTCTTACTTTCTTTCTCTCTTTCCGAGATCGCATGTATTTTCGTCTTGCTTATCGTTTTCTTCTACGGTTGGTTTTTCTGGTCTTTTTCCTTCCTTTCCTTCCGTCATTATCCTTTTGCTGCCCCCATCGCTTCTAATGTATCGATGTTTCCATCTAATTTCGCTTTTCGCGATCTTTTTGCACTTGGTGATTTTGCTATGTCCGTGGCCTCTCGCCATGTTACGTACCTTGCATGTTCTATTTCACTTGGAAATACCTTCTTGGGGGTCGATCTGCTTGTTTTCGCACCCCCTTCCTCCTTTTCCCTCTTGTTTTTCCATCTACGTGGGCTGGCTTTGTTGACCTGCTTTTCTGCACGTCCGCATTCCTGCTTACGTCACATCTACCTTTGGTCTGGTCCAAAGACTATGGCTGCCTGTTTTTGCCATCTAAAAACTCGTTTTGCTTTATAATCACTTTCTAAGTATTTCTATGCATTACTTCCATCAGCTTATTTCCCCTTGCATATAAAAATAACAATATATCTTAATATATTTTATTTTCTATATCTTTTCATCAAAAAATTTCATAAAATTTTTTTCAATCACAAATTAATATATATCATAATCACTTATTCCTATATATTAATTTCATATTACATATTCCATCCAATGCATTTCATTTTTGCATTTACTCTTTATTAAATAACCTTGTAATAATAATTTTTTCTCCAAAATTATTCCATTACATCTTATTTAATTTTCTACGGCAACCCTTTCGGGACATAAATTTTCCCCTTTTGCTTGCCCCTTAAAGGGGCACGCTCTTAAAAATTTCAAAAACTTTTTATTCTTTGCCGTAATGTTTGCCCATATTTTGGCATGCTCTGTTTCCTATGTTACAGTCTTCATGCCAGGGTCTTTTGGTGTCCTTTGTCGCTTTTTCTAGTCGGCCAAGGATCCCCACCTCCGGTTTCCCGACTGTCTCCCCTGGGTCTGCCTAGTGGACGACCGTTGTGACGAGTGCTGCAACCTCTCCCTCCCTGACGTCAAGAGCTTCGTCTCCGCTCGCAGGAAGAGACTCACCCATATCATATTACTATTACATTCTATTATATATATTTTTAATTACTAATTATAAATATATTAATTTTTTTTTTCTTAACAAAATATATAATATATAATAAATTTTTTAATTCTTTTAAAATTTATATTATATTTTATTCTTATCATTGGCAAGCTTTTTCCTTCTTCCATAATTTATTTCCCCATAATTTATAAATTTGGGTATTTATTTTATAACCTTTTTATTAAAATAAAAATAAAAAGCTTGCTTTGCCCACACCCTGGCATGCTCTGCTTTCTTACAGTTCCTGCTAGATTTTTGTGTGGCTTGTTCTGTCCTAGTCGGCAAGGACCCCTCCGGATCCAGTTGCCCCTCGGACCCTTCCTGCCAGGTGTTCTTTCCTGCCTTGTGGGTTTCCTCAGGTTGCTCCTCCAGGGCTACAGCCTGGACCAGCGCCCTGACCAGTGGCAGAACTAGTACCAGCACTCTGAGTTCTCTGCACCCTGAGCTACGTCTGACCAGCTCCTTCACTCTGAGTACTCTGTACTCTGAGCTACGTCTGGACCAGGACCTGCATCGGGACTAACGCCAGGAGCAGCGCTTCGTCTGGACCAGCACCTGGACCAGCGCCCTGTCCTCTGTACTCTGACCTACGTCTGAGCAGCTCCTGCACTCTGAGTACTCTGTACTCTGAGCTACGTCTGAACCTGAATCGGCACCAGCGCCAGGACCAGCGCCAGGACCAGCGCTAGGAGCAGCGCCAGGACCAGCACTAGGAGCAGCGCCAGGACCAGCACTAGGAGCAGCGCCAGGACCAGCACTAGGAGCAGAGGGTCCAGCGCCTGGGCCAGCACTCTGAGCACTACGTACTCTGAGCTACGTCCGTCTCATCGTCAGCAGCAGCGTCAGGAGCAGCGCTAGGACCAGTACCGGCTCTCTAGTTGTCCTGGGACTACACCTAGCCTAGCGCCGGCGCTTCACCAGCGCCGCCGCCAGTATCCTGTCCTATCCTGGCCTACCCTGGCATATCTTTGAGCTTCATTTTGACCAGTGCCGACGCCACTTCCGGCGCCGGCGCCAACCATTGGACCAGCACCAGTATCCTGTCCTGTCCTGTCATAGCTTTGAGCTTCACTCTGACCAGCCCCGGCGCCACTTCAGGCGCCGGCGCCAACCATTGGACCAGCGCCAGTATCCTGTCCTGTCCTGTCATATCTTGGAGCTTCACTTTGACCAGCGCCGGCGCCACTTCCGGCGCCGCCGCCAACCATTGGACCAGCGGCAGTATCCTGTCCAATCCTGTCTTATCCTTGAGCTTCACTCTGACTAGCGCCAGCGCCACTTCCGGCGCCAGCGCCAACCATTGGACCAGCGGTAGTATCCTGTCCATTCCGGCCTTATCTTTGGGCTTCACTTTGACCAGCGCCAGCGCCACTTCCGGCGCCGGCGCCAACCATTGGACCAGCGGCAGTATCCTGTCCAATCCGGCCTTATTCTTTGAGCTTCACTTTGACCAGCGCCGGCGTCACTTCCGTCGCCGGCGCCAACCATTGGACCAGCGGCATATCCTGTCCAATCCGGCCTCATTCTTTGAGCTGCACTTTGTCCAGCGCCGGCGTCACTTCCGACGTCGGCGCCAACTATTGGACCAGCGGCAGTATCCTGTCCAATACTGTCTTATCTTGGAGCTTCACTTTGACCAGCGCCGGCGCCACTTCCGGCGCCGGCGCCAACCATTGGACCAGCGGTAGTATCCTGTCCTACCCTGTCTTATCTTTGAGCTTCACCTTGACCAGCGCTGGCGCCAACCATTGGGCCAGCGCCAGTATCCTGTCCTACCCTGTATCTTCTTTGAGCTTCACCTGGACCAGCGCCGGCGCCACTGCCGGCGCCGACGCCAACCATTGCACCAGGGCCATCGTACAGCGTTTCCTGTCCTATCCTGTCTTATCTTGGAGCTTCACCTAGTTCAGCGCCGGCGCCATTACCGGCACCGGTGCCAACACTTTGGCCAGCGCCAGGACCTAGCTGCGCTGTCTTTGATATTCGCTTAGACCAGCGCCGGCGCCATCACAGGCGCTGGCGCCAACACTTGGACCTTTGCCAGGGCCTTTGCAGGACTACCGCCTACTCTGACCGGACTCCGAGCTACGCTGTGCCACCTCCTTCGTCCTGACCATGACCTTCTGACAACACCAATGCCAGTACTCTGAGTTACTCTGAGTTACGCCTAGACATTCTCAAGCGATAGAGATTGGCAAGCTCTTCTGGGACTCCTCACGTCCGCCCAGGCTCTCACGCTCAGAGGACGTCTCTTGTTCCGCCCTCTCCAGGTGTTTCTCAGCCCTTACATCCGGTCGGACGACACTTCAGTAAGGATCCTCCTGCCAGCGCACCTCAGCCAGTACCTCCGTTGGTGGACACAGCCATCGAACGTCTGCGAAGGCGTCTCTTTGCTAGAGTTTCAACACATTCAGGAACTGTTCGTGGACGCTTCGCTCCAGGGCTGGGGAGCTCATCTCGGGGATCAGACCGCGTCAGGCATTTGGACGCATCCTCAGACCACCTGGCACTCAAACAACTTGGAGATGCAGGCAGTAATCCTAGCAGTGACGCACTGGCTTCCGGTTCTTCGAGGCAGTCGCCTTCTCCTGGCCTCAGCCAACTCCACGGTCGTTTGGACAATCAGGAACCAAGGAACGACAGGCTCTCCTCAGCTCCTAGACCAGGCCCTCGAGCTCTTCCATATTCTGGACGAGGATCAGATATTCATCAGAGCTCAGCACATTCCAGGCTGCAGGAATGTCCTCGTGGACGCCCTGTCAAGACCAGACAAGCCGTCACCAACAGGGTGGATGCTGAACCCGGAGGCTTTCGCACTCTTTGCCGCTCAGGTCCACCGTCCTCTTCTTGACCTGTTCGCCACGAAGCAGAACCATCAGCTCCCAGTGTACGTCTCGCCTCTCCCCGATCCAGCAGCTTGGGCCGTCGACGCCATGTCCTTGTCGTGGGAGAATCTGGACGCGTACGCCTTTCCACCTGCGATTCTCCTGACCTAAGTCGTCGCCAGGTTCAAGGACACCCTCCTCCTCAGACTGACTTTGGTCGGGCCCTACTGGCCGGCGAGAGGCTGGTTCCCCGATCTTCTTCTTCTCGTCGAGGAAGATCCGCTCCCTCTTCCACAGTGGCCGAACCTACTCCTTCATCCTCACAGTCGTCAGCTTCAGCCAAAACCCGAGAGGTACGCTCTGCACGTATGGACCATATGCAGAGATCCCCCTGTGCCAAGGGTTACTCAGGACGGGTAGCCAGTGCCATCCCCAGAGCCCACAGGCTATCCACGAGGTCGTTATACGATGATTAATGGCTGTCCTTCGAGAACTTCTGCAGAGACCCAGGCCGGGATCCTTTGTCGGTGGACACCCAGTTTGTGGCCAACTTTCTCCTTCGTCGCAAACGTCACTTGGAGGGTGGGACCTTATCTACGTACCTGTCGGTTTGGGACCTCTACGTCGTCTTCAGGTATCTTCGAGGAGCTCCCTTCGAACCGTTGTCAGAGGCCTCTTTCCAAGATCTCAGGAAGACGGCCTTTCTCCTGTCGTTTGTTACGGCTGCCAGAGTGAGTGAGCTTCACGCACTGGACGTCACCAAGGTGCGGTTTGAGCAGTCCAGGAAGGGGTCAGTCCGTCTCGGCCTCTTGTGGAACTTCGTTGCCAAGAACCAGCTTCCTTGACAACCTGGCAGGACCGTCACCATCCCTCCCCTCTCCAAGATCGTGTCGTCTTCAGATGTGGAGGAAATCTCCTTGTGCCCTGTATGTGCCCTTCGGGACTACATTGACCGCTCTGCGCCCAAGAGAGGCACCAGGAAAAGGCTCTTCATCCCCTTTTCACCGTCTGCCAAGGGAGAAGTCACCAGAAACACCCTCTCGCTGTGGCTCCGGACCGTCATTCTAGCAGCATATGATGCAGCCGGCTTGCCTCACCCTGTCACCAGCAACCCTCTCGAGATCCGGGCACTTGCTTCCACCATGGCCTTACTTCGCACTTGCTCAGTCCCAGCCATCATGGAAGGATGTTTCTGGCGTTCTACGACGGTCTTTGCGTCTCACTACCTCCGGGTCCTCGCCGTGGAAGACGTGCAAGGACTGCAGACCTTTGGACCGTTGGTGGTAGCCCATCAGCTAGCCGTCTCAACGTCTCTTTAGGGTAAGCTGAACGCTTGTCTACTTCGTTACTTCTCACGTTGCACTTGGTGAGTTGTTGCGTTGTTGGCGACTTCTTGGGGTTCACCGTTTGCTTCTCTGTGCGCTTCTCTGTGCAGTTTGCTTCGGTCGTTCCCTCTCCGGGAGGATGTTTGATGGATGCTTTCTGCCTTGATGACTCGTCCTCCCTCCTCCCTACTGTCGGATCAGTGGCATATACTAAGTTAGGTAGGTTAAAAATTTATTAAAATCTAAATATTTTAGATATTTAAATACCTACCTAACTTAGTAGGAATTACTCCCTCCCGGCCTCCCCTTCGGACTTCGCTGGATGTCTCCTACAAGACTTCGTTCCAGAAAGTATGACACGAATTTTACCCAGGATTCCGGTTTCCCGCTCATGCGCAGTGGGCTGGGGGCAGCCCATCCGGTAAGCACGATGAATTTCGCGGTAAACCTCTGTCTCTCGTGAGAAAGGTGAGTGGCATATACTAAGTTAGGTAGGTATTTAAATATCTAAAATATTTAGATTTTAATAAAATACTTCATTTAAAACACTGATGCTTGCTGGTATGAAAGAATTTCGAGCCCTGTTGGTTCTGAATATTGGCATGCGCAGTCGACGGTCAGAAGGAAGGAGTTGAAATTCAGGAAATAGGACATGAGTACTGTCATTTAAATTTTTTCGTGCTTTCTTTTCAATTTGTTGCTTATAAATATTGCCAATGTCTTGCATTTTAAGTCCAATAACTTTACTTGCTATGTTAACAATTTTGAAAAGTTTACATCGATTTCGAACAGACAGGCCCCCATACCAGCAATGAACATTAAAGACTAAGATACTTTGAATAAAAGATTGGTAAAATAGAGAAAGTATGGTTGTGTCAATCTTAAAATAACGTAAACGACGAAAAAAGTAAAGCCGCTGTAACCATTTCTTGTATATGTTTTCAGTATTGCTGTTCCAAGTGAGTTTTGAATCAATAACTGTGCCAAGATATTTATATTCTTCAACTTTCTCAATATTTTCGTTATCAATAGTAATCAGCAGCAGTTCGCTTTTATTTTTCAAGAAATCAATGACCATCTCTTTTGTTTTCTTTACATTTAATTCCAGTTACCTTCTGGTTTCTGTCTCTTAAGTATTTTCAAAGTTCTCTCATTTCATTGACTCAAAGGCCACATCATTACTGTGTCTATCAGCCATCTTGATAAAATTACTAGCAGGAATTAGGCGACGTTAAGGGGAGGTCACTCTAAGACGGGAGGTAACAACACTTTTGAGAAAGTCGAATTGGAAACAGACTTTGACACATGTTGCATCAGGTCTTTTATTTTGTTATTATGCAAATTCTTTTCTCTTTGTAATGATGTTATAATGATGCAAAAATACATTTTATTATATGATTGGCGGTGAAATACCGAGATCTATCAATGACAGTAAACCGTGTTATCAGTCACTAGTGACAATAACAATGGAACGTGTTATCAGTCACTAGTGACTGATAACAACAATGACCTGACGTCATCGAACAATGCTCTGACGCAATGACACGCTCATGACGTCATATTGTTGCTTTGGCGACGGGCTCTCTGTGGAGCCGACTCAACGTAAATGCACTTCAATTTTGTTAGAAATACAACGATTAAATCATAAAATAAATAGAAAATTTGTATTTTCTTGACAAAAACCATGTTTATCTCATCTCGTGAGGCAGAAAAGTTATATATTTTCACTTGTGGATGCGCCACTCGTGAAAATATAAACTTTCTTCCTCACTCGATGAGATAAACATTGTATTTGTCAAGAAAACACAAATATCCTCTAAGTATCACTTTGTTCTGAATATATAAAGTATGAAATACCAGGGTACCAGAATTGTGAATAATGATAATTGCAACAGTCGTTGCATCGATTACCATTCCTTTATTTTATTATGTAATTCTTTCTATTCATTGCTAAAATACATGGAATAGCGACAATTCTTTTGTGTTCATTGTGACATATAAATCATAAAATTAGCTAAGCAATTCAAAGAATATAGAGTAAGAAAGGAAGTAAAATATAAGAGAATCCACTTCTTTGCTTCACTCGCTGTATCCTTATATCATATAGAAATATTCACAAATTTATCATCATATCAAAAGTTTTTTGAATGATCTTTACCCTTTTTAGCTCATCAGGCCTGTAAGGCCCATTTTTCTTATGGCATGGCATGGTGTCCGCATTCCTCCATCTGTCCATAAACTTTGTGCATTTTCAACATCTTCTCCAGAAGGATAAAGCCTAGACAGCTGATACTTGGTGTAAAGCTTACTTGACTAGTGAGGTTTATAATTTAAGCTTTGTTGGCTCTGTGGCCCCTTACTAGTGAGACAGGGGCCATGCTCTTAAAGTTTACATAATCACATATATGTTTTACTGTTTACTTTTTAAACTATGAATGTCTGATTAAGATCTTGTGTAGGGTGCCAAAGGTCACTTCGAACAATGTTCCTTTTGGTAATTATAGCCGTTTTTGAATGCCGCTCTTGAGATTTACCTGCCAATATACCAGTGAATGAGTGTCTGGTGACAAGCCCCTTTTGACAAGTTTTCTTACGTCATAACCAGAATCAGTCGCCCTCAATATACAGTTTTTTTGTAACAAAATCACAGAAAATAACAAATAATTAACGATTTTCAGGAAATGCTGAACAATCATTTAGATAGGTCATTTGAGGAAGTCACAATATATAGCATTTGGTGTTATAAATGGTTATTAAACAATTGTATAAGGCAGTATTACAGTATTACAGTTAAAACAATGAAGTCGCACTTTGTTAATCTTGATAACCCATAACAGCAAGCATGTTTCGAATACTTTAACCATGTTCATAACTAATGATTGGATAAAGATAGACCTTTGATATTTCACATATGCATCTATCATGATAAGATCTTTCAGATGAGGTCATACTGATTGACCTATTGACCTTGACCTACGTGCAAAAAGCATTTTTCAAATACTTTAACCATGTTTATACCTTATGATTGGATAGAGATAGACCTTTGATATTTCACATGTGTATCTATCATGATAAGATCTTTCAGATGAGGTCATTCTGATTGACCTCGTGACCTTGACATTGACGCAGCAAGCATTTTTCTTATTCTTTAACCATGTTCATAACTAATGATTGGATAAAGATAGACCTTTGGTATTTTACATGTGTATCTATCATGATAAGATCTTTCAGATGAGGTCATTCTGATTGACCTCGTGACCTTGACATTGAAGCAGCAAGCATTTTTCTTATTCTTTAACCATGTTCATAACTAATGATTGGATAAAGATAGACCTTTGATATTTCATATGTGTATCTATCATGATAAGATCTTTCAGATGAGGTCATTCTGATTGACCTCGTGACCTTGACATTGACACAGCAAGCATTTTTCTTATTCTTTAACCATGTTCATAACTAATGATTGGATAAAGATAGACCTTTGATATTTCGCATTTTTATCTATTATGATAAGACCTTTGTGATGAGGTCATACTGATTGACCTCGTGACCTTGACTTTGACGCAGCAAGCATTTTTTTAATACTTTAACCTTGGCCATAATTCATGATTGGATAAAGATAGATCTTTGATATTTCACATGTGTATCATTCATGATAAGATCTTTCAGATGAGGTCATTCTGATTGACCTCGTGACCTTGACATTGACGCAGCAAGCATTTTTCTTATTCTTTAACCATGTTCATAACTAATGATTGGATAAAGATAGACCTTTGATATTTCACATGTGTATCTATCATGATAAGATCTTTCAGATGAGGTCATTCTGATTGACCTCGTGACCTTGACATTGACGCAGCAAGCATTTTTCTTATTCTTTAACCATGTTCATAACTAATGATTGGATAAAGATAGACCTTTGGTATTTCACATGTGTATCTATCATGATAAGATCTTTCAGATGAGGTCATTCTGATTGACCTCGTGACCTTGACATTGACGCAGCAAGCATTTTTCTTATTCTTTAACCATGTTCATAACTAATGATTGGATAACGATAGACCTTTGGTATTTCACATGTGTATCTATCATGATAAGATCTTTCAGATGAGGTCATTCTGATTGACCTCGTGACCTTGACATTGACGCAGCAAGCATTTTTCTTATTCTTTAACCATGTTCATAACTAATGATTGGATAAAGATAGACCTTTGATATTTCGCATTTTTATCTATTATGATAAGACCTTTGTGATGAGGTCATACTGATTGACCTCGTGACCTTGACTTTGACGCAAGCAAGCATTTTTTTAAAACTTTAACCATGGCCATAATTCATGATTGGATAAAGATAGACCTTTGATATTTCACATGTGTATCTATCATGATAAGATCTTTCAGATGAGGTCATTCTGATTGACCTCGTGACCTTGACATTGACGCAGCAAGCATTTTTCTTATTCTTTAACCATGTTCATAACTAATGATTGGATAAAGATAGACCTTTGGTATTTCACATGTGTATCTATCATGATAAGATCTTTCAGATGAGGTCATTCTGATTGACCTCGTGACCTTGACCTACGCGCAACAATCAGTTTTCAAATACTGTAACCATGATATTTCACATGTGTATCTATCATGATAAGATCTTTCAGATGAGGTCATTCTGATTGACCTCGTGGCCTTGACATTGACGCAGCAAGCATTTTTCTTATTCTTTAACCATGTTCATAACTAATGATTGGATAAAGATAGACCTTTGATATTTCGCATTTTTATCTATTATGATAAGACCTTTCTGATGAGGTCATACTGATTGACCTCGTGACCTTGACTTTGACGCAAGCAAGCATTTTTTTAATACTTTAACCTTGGCCATAGTACATTATTGGATAAAGATACACATGTGAAATATCAAAGGTCTATCTCTCATGATAAGATCTTTCAGATGAGGTCATACTGAGTGACCTTGTGACCTTGAACTTGACGCAGCAAGCATTTTCGAATACTTTAACCATGTTCATAACTAATGATTGGATAAAGATAGACCTTTGATATTTCACATGTGTATCTATCATGATAAGATCTTTCAGATGAGGTCATTCTGATTGACCTCGTGACCTTGACATTGACGCAGCAAGCATTTTTCTTATTCTTTAACCATGTTCATAACTAATGATTGGATAAAGATAGACCTTTGATATTTCACATGTGTATCTATCATGATAAGATCTTTCAGATGAGGTCATTGTGATTGACCTCGTGACCTTGACATTGAAGCAGCAAGCATTTTTCTTATTCTTTAACCATGTTCATAACTAATGATTGGATAACGATAGACCTTTGGTATTTCATATGTGTATCTATCATGATAAGATCTTTCAGATGAGGTCATTCTGATTGACCTCGTGACCTTGACATTGACGCAGCAAGCATTTTTCTTATTCTTTAACCATGTTCATAACTAATGATTGGATAAAGATAGACCTTTGATATTTCGCATTTTTATCTATTATGATAAGACCTTTGTGATGAGGTCATACTGATTGACCTCGTGACCTTGACTTTGACGCAGCAAGCATTTTTTTAAAACTTTAACCTTGGCCATAATTCATGAATGGATAAAGATAGATCTTTGATATTTCACATGTGTATCATTCATGATAAGATCTTTCAGATGAGGTCATTCTGATTGACCTCGTGACCTTGACATTGACGCAGCAAGCATTTTTCTTATTCTTTAACCATGTTCATAACTAATGATTGGATAAAGATAGACCTTTGATATTTCACATGTGTATCTATCATGATAAGATCTTTCAGATGAGGTCATTCTGATTGACCTCGTGACCTTGACATTGACGCAGCAAGCATTTTTCTTATTCTTTAACCATGTTCATAACTAATGATTGGATAAAGATAGACCTTTGGTATTTTACATGTGTATCTATCATGATAAGATCTTTCAGATGAGGTCATTCTGATTGACCTCGTGACCTTGACATTGACGCAGCAAGCATTTTTCTTATTCTTTAACCATGTTCATAACTAATGATTGGATAAAGATAGACCTTTGATATTTCATATGTGTATCTATCATGATAAGATCTTTCAGATGAGGTCATTCTGATTGACCTCGTGACCTTGACATTGACACAGCAAGCATTTTTCTTATTCTTTAACCATGTTCATAACTAATGATTGGATAAAGATAGACCTTTGATATTTCGCACTTTTATCTATTATGATAAGACCTTTGTGATGAGGTCATACTGATTGACCTCGTGACCTTGACTTTGACGCAGCAAGCATTTTTTTAATACTTTAACCTTGGCCATAATTCATGATTGGATAAAGATAGATCTTTGATATTTCACATGTGTATCATTCATGATAAGATCTTTCAGATGAGGTCATTCTGATTGACCTCGTGACCTTGACATTGACGCAGCAAGCATTTTTCTTATTCTTTAACCATGTTCATAACTAATGATTGGATAAAGATAGACCTTTGATATTTCACATGTGTATCTATCATGATAAGATCTTTCAGATGAGGTCATTCTGATTGACCTCGTGACCTTGACATTGACGCAGCAAGCATTTTTCTTATTCTTTAACCATGTTCATAACTAATGATTGGATAAAGATAGACCTTTGGTATTTCACATGTGTATCTATCATGATAAGATCTTTCAGATGAGGTCATTCTGATTGACCTCGTGACCTTGACATTGACGCAGCAAGCATTTTTCTTATTCTTTAACCATGTTCATAACTAATGATTGGATAAAGATAGACCTTTGATATTTCGCATTTTTATCTATTATGATAAGACCTTTGTGATGAGGTCATACTGATTGACCTCGTGACCTTGACTTTGACGCAAGCAAGCATTTTTTTAAAACTTTAACCATGGCCATAATTCATGATTGGATAAAGATAGACCTTTGATATTTCACATGTGTATCTATCATGATAAGATCTTTCAGATGAGGTCATTCTGATTGACCTCGTGACCTTGACATTGACGCAGCAAGCATTTTTCTTATTCTTTAACCATGTTCATAACTAATGATTGGATAAAGATAGACCTTTGGTATTTCACATGTGTATCTATCATGATAAGATCTTTCAGATGAGGTCATTCTGATTGACCTCGTGACCTTGACCTACGCGCAACAATCAGTTTTCAAATACTGTAACCATGATATTTCACATGTGTATCTATCATGATAAGATCTTTCAGATGAGGTCATTCTGATTGACCTCGTGGCCTTGACATTGACGCAGCAAGCATTTTTCTTATTCTTTAACCATGTTCATAACTAATGATTGGATAAAGATAGACCTTTGATATTTCGCATTTTTATCTATTATGATAAGACCTTTCTGATGAGGTCATACTGATTGACCTCGTGACCTTGACTTTGACGCAAGCAAGCATTTTTTTAATACTTTAACCTTGGCCATAGTACATTATTGGATAAAGATACACATGTGAAATATCAAAGGTCTATCTCTCATGATAAGATCTTTCAGATGAGGTCATACTGAGTGACCTTGTGACCTTGAACTTGACGCAGCAAGCATTTTCGAATACTTTAACCATGTTCATAACTAATGATTGGATAAAGATAGACCTTTGATATTTCACATGTGTATCTATCATGATAAGATCTTTCAGATGAGGTCATTCTGATTGACCTCGTGACCTTGACATTGACGCAGCAAGCATTTTTCTTATTCTTTAACCATGTTCATAACTAATGATTGGATAAAGATAGACCTTTGATATTTCACATGTGTATCTATCATGATAAGATCTTTCAGATGAGGTCATTGTGATTGACCTCGTGACCTTGACATTGAAGCAGCAAGCATTTTTCTTATTCTTTAACCATGTTCATAACTAATGATTGGATAACGATAGACCTTTGGTATTTCATATGTGTATCTATCATGATAAGATCTTTCAGATGAGGTCATTCTGATTGACCTCGTGACCTTGACATTGACGCAGCAAGCATTTTTCTTATTCTTTAACCATGTTCATAACTAATGATTGGATAAAGATAGACCTTTGGTATTTTACATGTGTATCTATCATGATAAGATCTTTCAGATGAGGTCATTCTGATTGACCTCGTGACCTGGACATTGACGCAGCAAGCATTTTTCTTATTCTTTAACCATGTTCATAACTAATGATTGGATAAAGATAGACCTTTGATATTTCATATGTGTATCTATCATGATAAGATCTTTCAGATGAGGTCATTCTGATTGACCTCGTGACCTTGACATTGACACAGCAAGCATTTTTCTTATTCTTTAACCATGTTCATAACTAATGATTGGATAAAGATAGACCTTTGATATTTCGCACTTTTATCTATTATGATAAGACCTTTGTGATGAGGTCATACTGATTGACCTCGTGACCTTGACTTTGACGCAGCAAGCATTTTTTTAATACTTTAACCTTGGCCATAATTCATGATTGGATAAAGATAGATCTTTGATATTTCACATGTGTATCATTCATGATAAGATCTTTCAGATGAGGTCATTCTGATTGACCTCGTGACCTTGACATTGACGCAGCAAGCATTTTTCTTATTCTTTAACCATGTTCATAACTAATGATTGGATAAAGATAGACCTTTGATATTTCACATGTGTATCTATCATGATAAGATCTTTCAGATGAGGTCATTGTGATTGACCTCGTGACCTTGACATTGACGCAGCAAGCATTTTTCTTATTCTTTAACCATGTTCATAACTAATGATTGGATAAAGATAGACCTTTGGTATTTCACATGTGTATCTATCATGATAAGATCTTTCAGATGAGGTCATTCTGATTGACCTCGTGACCTTGACATTGACGCAGCAAGCATTTTTCTTATTCTTTAACCATGTTCATAACTAATGATTGGATAACGATAGACCTTTGGTATTTCACATGTGTATCTATCATGATAAGATCTTTCAGATGAGGTCATTCTGATTGACCTCGTGACCTTGACATTGACGCAGCAAGCATTTTTCTTATTCTTTAACCATGTTCATAACTAATGATTGGATAAAGATAGACCTTTGATATTTCGCATTTTTATCTATTATGATAAGACCTTTGTGATGAGGTCATACTGATTGACCTCGTGACCTTGACTTTGACGCAAGCAAGCATTTTTTTAAAACTTTAACCATGGCCATAATTCATGATTGGATAAAGATAGACCTTTGATATTTCACATGTGTATCTATCATGATAAGATCTTTCAGATGAGGTCATTCTGATTGACCTCGTGACCTTGACATTGACGCAGCAAGCATTTTTCTTATTCTTTAACCATGTTCATAACTAATGATTGGATAAAGATAGACCTTTGGTATTTCACATGTGTATCTATCATGATAAGATCTTTCAGATGAGGTCATTCTGATTGACCTCGTGACCTTGACCTACGCGCAACAATCAGTTTTCAAATACTGTAACCATGATATTTCACATGTGTATCTATCATGATAAGATCTTTCAGATGAGGTCATTCTGATTGACCTCGTGGCCTTGACATTGACGCAGCAAGCATTTTTCTTATTCTTTAACCATGTTCATAACTAATGATTGGATAAAGATAGACCTTTGATATTTCGCATTTTTATCTATTATGATAAGACCTTTCTGATGAGGTCATACTGATTGACCTCGTGACCTTGACTTTGACGCAAGCAAGCATTTTTTTAATACTTTAACCTTGGCCATAGTACATTATTGGATAAAGATACACATGTGAAATATCAAAGGTCTATCTCTCATGATAAGATCTTTCAGATGAGGTCATACTGAGTGACCTTGTGACCTTGAACTTGACGCAGCAAGCATTTTCGAATACTTTAACCATGTTCATAACTAATGATTGGATAAAGATAGACCTTTGATATTTCACATGTGTATCTATCATGATAAGATCTTTCAGATGAGGTCATTCTGATTGACCTCGTGACCTTGACATTGACGCAGCAAGCATTTTTCTTATTCTTTAACCATGTTCATAACTAATGATTGGATAAAGATAGACCTTTGATATTTCACATGTGTATCTATCATGATAAGATCTTTCAGATGAGGTCATTGTGATTGACCTCGTGACCTTGACATTGAAGCAGCAAGCATTTTTCTTATTCTTTAACCATGTTCATAACTAATGATTGGATAACGATAGACCTTTGGTATTTCATATGTGTATCTATCATGATAAGATCTTTCAGATGAGGTCATTCTGATTGACCTCGTGACCTTGACATTGACGCAGCAAGCATTTTTCTTATTCTTTAACCATGTTCATAACTAATGATTGGATAAAGATAGACCTTTGATATTTCGCATTTTTATCTATTATGATAAGACCTTTGTGATGAGGTCATACTGATTGACCTCGTGACCTTGACTTTGACGCAGCAAGCATTTTTTTAAAACTTTAACCTTGGCCATAATTCATGATTGGATAAAGATAGATCTTTGATATTTCACATGTGTATCATTCATGATAAGATCTTTCAGATGAGGTCATTCTGATTGACCTCGTGACCTTGACATTGACGCAGCAAGCATTTTTCTTATTCTTTAACCATGTTCATAACTAATGATTGGATAAAGATAGACCTTTGATATTTCGCATGTGTATCTATCATGATAAGATCTTTCAGATGAGGTCATTCTGATTGACCTCGTGACCTTGACATTGACGCAGCAAGCATTTTTCTTATTCTTTAACCATGTTCATAACTAATGATTGGATAAAGATAGACCTTTGATATTTCGCATTTTTATCTATTATGATAAGACCTTTGTGATGAGGTCATACTGATTGACCTCGTGACCTTGACTTTGACGCAGCAAGCATTTTTTTAAAACTTTAACCTTGGCCATAATTCATGATTGGATAAAGATAGATCTTTGATATTTCACATGTGTATCATTCATGATAAGATCTTTCAGATGAGGTCATTCTGATTGACCTCGTGACCTTGACATTGACGCAGCAAGCATTTTTCTTATTCTTTAACCATGTTCATAACTAATGATTGGATAAAGATAGACCTTTGATATTTCACATGTGTATCTATCATGATAAGATCTTTCAGATGAGGTCATTCTGATTGACCTCGTGACCTTGACATTGACGCAGCAAGCATTTTTCTTATTCTTTAACCATGTTCATAACTAATGATTGGATAAAGATAGACCTTTGGTATTTTACATGTGTATCTATCATGATAAGATCTTTCAGATGAGGTCATTCTGATTGACCTCGTGACCTTGACATTGACGCAGCAAGCATTTTTCTTATTCTTTAACCATGTTCATAACTAATGATTGGATAAAGATAGACCTTTGATATTTCATATGTGTATCTATCATGATAAGATCTTTCAGATGAGGTCATTCTGATTGACCTCGTGACCTTGACATTGACACAGCAAGCATTTTTCTTATTCTTTAACCATGTTCATAACTAATGATTGGATAAAGATAGACCTTTGATATTTCGCATTTTTATCTATTATGATAAGACCTTTGTGATGAGGTCATACTGATTGACCTCGTGACCTTGACTTTGACGCAGCAAGCATTTTTTTAATACTTTAACCTTGGCCATAATTCATGATTGGATAAAGATAGATCTTTGATATTTCACATGTGTATCATTCATGATAAGATCTTTCAGATGAGGTCATTCTGATTGACCTCGTGACCTTGACATTGACGCAGCAAGCATTTTTCTTAATCTTTAACCATGTTCATAACTAATGATTGGATAAAGATAGACCTTTGATATTTCACATGTGTATCTATCATGATAAGATCTTTCAGATGAGGTCATTCTGATTGACCTCGTGACCTTGACATTGACGCAGCAAGCATTTTTCTTATTCTTTAACCATGTTCATAACTAATGATTGGATAAAGATAGACCTTTGGTATTTCACATGTGTATCTATCATGATAAGATCTTTCAGATGAGGTCATTCTGATTGACCTCGTGACCTTGACATTGACGCAGCAAGCATTTTTCTTATTCTTTAACCATGTTCATAACTAATGATTGGATAACGATAGACCTTTGGTATTTCACATGTGTATCTATCATGATAAGATCTTTCAGATGAGGTCATTCTGATTGACCTCGTGACCTTGACATTGACGCAGCAAGCATTTTTCTTATTCTTTAACCATGTTCATAACTAATGATTGGATAAAGATAGACCTTTGATATTTCGCATTTTTATCTATTATGATAAGACCTTTGTGATGAGGTCATACTGATTGACCTCGTGACCTTGACTTTGACGCAAGCAAGCATTTTTTTAAAACTTTAACCATGGCCATAATTCATGATTGGATAAAGATAGACCTTTGATATTTCACATGTGTATCTATCATGATAAGATCTTTCAGATGAGGTCATTCTGATTGACCTCGTGACCTTGACATTGACGCAGCAAGCATTTTTCTTATTCTTTAACCATGTTCATAACTAATGATTGGATAAAGATAGACCTTTGGTATTTCACATGTGTATCTATCATGATAAGATCTTTCAGATGAGGTCATTCTGATTGACCTCGTGACCTTGACCTACGCGCAACAATCAGTTTTCAAATACTGTAACCATGATATTTCACATGTGTATCTATCATGATAAGATCTTTCAGATGAGGTCATTCTGATTGACCTCGTGGCCTTGACATTGACGCAGCAAGCATTTTTCTTATTCTTTAACCATGTTCATAACTAATGATTGGATAAAGATAGACCTTTGATATTTCGCATTTTTATCTATTATGATAAGACCTTTCTGATGAGGTCATACTGATTGACCTCGTGACCTTGACTTTGACGCAAGCAAGCATTTTTTTAATACTTTAACCTTGGCCATAGTACATTATTGGATAAAGATACACATGTGAAATATCAAAGGTCTATCTCTCATGATAAGATCTTTCAGATGAGGTCATACTGAGTGACCTTGTGACCTTGAACTTGACGCAGCAAGCATTTTCGAATACTTTAACCATGTTCATAACTAATGATTGGATAAAGATAGACCTTTGATATTTCACATGTGTATCTATCATGATAAGATCTTTCAGATGAGGTCATTCTGATTGACCTCGTGACCTTGACATTGACGCAGCAAGCATTTTTCTTATTCTTTAACCATGTTCATAACTAATGATTGGATAAAGATAGACCTTTGATATTTCACATGTGTATCTATCATGATAAGATCTTTCAGATGAGGTCATTGTGATTGACCTCGTGACCTTGACATTGAAGCAGCAAGCATTTTTCTTATTCTTTAACCATGTTCATAACTAATGATTGGATAACGATAGACCTTTGGTATTTCATATGTGTATCTATCATGATAAGATCTTTCAGATGAGGTCATTCTGATTGACCTCGTGACCTTGACATTGACGCAGCAAGCATTTTTCTTATTCTTTAACCATGTTCATAACTAATGATTGGATAAAGATAGACCTTTGATATTTCGCATTTTTATCTATTATGATAAGACCTTTGTGATGAGGTCATACTGATTGACCTCGTGACCTTGACTTTGACGCAGCAAGCATTTTTTTAAAACTTTAACCTTGGCCATAATTCATGATTGGATAAAGATAGATCTTTGATATTTCACATGTGTATCATTCATGATAAGATCTTTCAGATGAGGTCATTCTGATTGACCTCGTGACCTTGACATTGACGCAGCAAGCATTTTTCTTATTCTTTAACCATGTTCATAACTAATGATTGGATAAAGATAGACCTTTGATATTTCACATGTGTATCTATCATGATAAGATCTTTCAGATGAGGTCATTCTGATTGACCTCGTGACCTTGACATTGACGCAGCAAGCATTTTTCTTACTCTTTAACCATGTTCATAACTAATGATTGGATAAAGATAGACCTTTGGTATTTTACATGTGTATCTATCATGATAAGATCTTTCAGATGAGGTCATTCTGATTGACCTCGTGACCTTGACATTGACGCAGCAAGCATTTTTCTTATTCTTTAACCATGTTCATAACTAATGATTGGATAAAGATAGACCTTTGATATTTCATATGTGTATCTATCATGATAAGATCTTTCAGATGAGGTCATTCTGATTGACCTCGTGACCTTGACATTGACACAGCAAGCATTTTTCTTATTCTTTAACCATGTTCATAACTAATGATTGGATAAAGATAGACCTTTGATATTTCGCATTTTTATCTATTATGATAAGACCTTTGTGATGAGGTCATACTGATTGACCTCGTGACCTTGACTTTGACGCAGCAAGCATTTTTTTAATACTTTAACCTTGGCCATAATTCATGATTGGATAAAGATAGATCTTTGATATTTCACATGTGTATCATTCATGATAAGATCTTTCAGATGAGGTCATTCTGATTGACCTCGTGACCTTGACATTGACGCAGCAAGCATTTTTCTTATTCTTTAACCATGTTCATAACTAATGATTGGATAAAGATAGACCTTTGATATTTCACATGTGTATCTATCATGATAAGATCTTTCAGATGAGGTCATTCTGATTGACCTCGTGACCTTGACATTGACGCAGCAAGCATTTTTCTTATTCTTTAACCATGTTCATAACTAATGATTGGATAAAGATAGACCTTTGATATTTCATATGTGTATCTATCATGATAAGATCTTTCAGATGAGGTCATTCTGATTGACCTCGTGACCTTGACATTGACACAGCAAGCATTTTTCTTATTCTTTAACCATGTTCATAACTAATGATTGGATAAAGATAGACCTTTGATATTTCGCATTTTTATCTATTATGATAAGACCTTTGTGATGAGGTCATACTGATTGACCTCGTGACCTTGACTTTGACGCAGCAAGCATTTTTTTAATACTTTAACCTTGGCCATAATTCATGATTGGATAAAGATAGATCTTTGATATTTCACATGTGTATCATTCATGATAAGATCTTTCAGATGAGGTCATTCTGATTGACCTCGTGACCTTGACATTGACGCAGCAAGCATTTTTCTTATTCTTTAACCATGTTCATAACTAATGATTGGATAAAGATAGACCTTTGATATTTCACATGTGTATCTATCATGATAAGATCTTTCAGATGAGGTCATTCTGATTGACCTCGTGACCTTGACATTGACGCAGCAAGCATTTTTCTTATTCTTTAACCATGTTCATAACTAATGATTGGATAAAGATAGACCTTTGATATTTCACATGTGTATCTATCATGATAAGATCTTTCAGATGAGGTCATTCTGATTGACCTCGTGACCTTGACATTGACACAGCAAGCATTTTTCTTATTCTTTAACCATGTTCATAACTAATGATTGGATAACGATAGACCTTTGGTATTTCACATGTGTATCTATCATGATAAGATCTTTCAGATGAGGTCATTCTGATTGACCTCGTGACCTTGACATTGACGCAGCAAGCATTTTTCTTATTCTTTAACCATGTTCATAACTAATGATTGGATAAAGATAGACCTTTGATATTTCGCATTTTTATCTATTATGATAAGACCTTTGTGATGAGGTCATACTGATTGACCTCGTGACCTTGACTTTGACGCAAGCAAGCATTTTTTTAAAACTTTAACCATGGCCATAATTCATGATTGGATATAGATAGACCTTTGATATTTCACATGTGTATCTATCATGATAAGATCTTTCAGATGAGGTCATTCTGATTGACCTCGTGACCTTGACATTGACGCAGCAAGCATTTTTCTTATTCTTTAACCATATTCATAACTAATGATTGGATAAAGATAGACCTTTGGTATTTCACATGTGTATCTATCATGATAAGATCTTTCAGATGAGGTCATTCTGATTGACCTCGTGACCTTGACATTGACGCAGCAAGCATTTTTCTTATTCTTTAACCATGTTCATAACTAATGATTGGATAAAGATAGACCTTTGATATTTCATATGTGTATCTATCATGATAAGATCTTTCAGATGAGGTCATTCTGATTGACCTCGTGACCTTGACATTGACGCAGCAAGCATTTTTCTTATTCTTTAACCATGTTCATAACTAATGATTGGATAAAGATAGACCTTTGATATTTCGCATTTTTATCTATTATGATAAGACCTTTGTGATGAGGTCATACTGATTGACCTCGTGACCTTGACTTTGACGCAGCAAGCATTTTTTTAATACTTTAACCTTGGCCATAATTCATGATTGGATAAAGATAGATCTTTGATATTTCACATGTGTATCATTCATGATAAGATCTTTCAGATGAGGTCATTCTGATTGACCTCGTGACCTTGACATTGACGCAGCAAGCATTTTTCTTATTCTTTAACCATGTTCATAACTAATGATTGGATAAAGATAGACCTTTGATATTTCACATGTGTATCTATCATGATAAGATCTTTCAGATGAGGTCATTGTGATTGACCTCGTGACCTTGACATTGACGCAGCAAGCATTTTTCTTATTCTTTAACCATGTTCATAACTAATGATTGAATAAAGATAGACCTTTGATATTTCGCATTTTTATCTATTATGATAAGACCTTTGTGATGAGGTCATACTGATTGACCTCGTGACCTTGACTTTGACGCAGCAAGCATTTTTTAAATACTTTAACCTTGGCCATAATTCATGATTGGATAAAGATAGATCTTTGATATTTCACATGTGTATCTATCATGATAAGATCTTTCAGATGAGGTCATTCTGATTGACCTCGTGACCTTGACATTGACGCAGCAAGTATTTTTCTTATTCTTTAACCATGTTCATAACTAATGATTGGATAAAGATAGACCTTTGATATTTCACATGTGTCTCTATCATGATAAGATCTTTCAGATGAGGTCATTCTGATTGACCTCGTGACCTTGACATTGACGCAGCAAGCATTTTTCTTATTCTTTAACCATGTTCATAACTAATGATTGGATAAAGATAGACCTTTGATATTTCGCATTTTTATCTATTATGATAAGACCTTTGTGATGAGGTCATACTGATTGACCTCGTGACCTTGACTTTGACGCAGCAAGCATTTTTTTAATACTGTAACCTTGGCCATAATTCATGATTGGATAAAGATAGACCTTTGATATTTCACATGTGTCTCTATCATGATAAGATCTTTCAGATGAGGTCATTCTAATTGACCTCGTGACCTTGACATTGACGCAGCAAGCATTTTTATGCTAGTGATTGGATAAAGATAGACCTTTGATATTTCGCGTTTTTATCTATTATGATAAGATCTTTCACATGAGGTCATACCGATTGACCTCGTGACCTTGACTTTGACGCAGCAATCAGTTTTCAAATACTGTTACCATGTTTTTATCTTTTGATTGGATAGAGATAGACCTTTGACATTACACATTTGCATCTATCATGATAAGACCTTTCCGATGAGGTCATACTGATTGATAGATAGATACCCTGGAAATAAGCGCTGATTACACATGTGTATCTTGATAAGATCTTTCAGATGAGGTCATACTATTTGACCTCATGACTTTGACCTACGCGAAACAAGCATTTTTCAAATACTTTAACCATGTTTATACCTTTTGATTGGATAGAGATAGTCCTTTGATATTTCACATGTGTATCTATCATGACTAAAGCTGAATAAATGATGATAAAAAGTACCCCCCCCCCCCCCCCCCCCAAACCTCAGTAGTATTTTCGCTACAACAATTTCAAAAAATGACCTTTCGAAAAAAAATGATTTTGCCATCAAAGGGGCACAACTTTGTTAATAATTGACAAATATATCTATTTTTTTTGCATTCTGTTCTACAATGATTGTGCAACATATTCACTACAGATCATTATTATATAAAAGTTGATATTAAAGGAAATAATTGGAGATAAACAATATTTTTACATTTTTTGCGATTTTATACTTTTGTTGTTTTTTTTTCAAAACTTTTACAAGTAAAAAAAATTACTAAAGTTTTTGTGAATAAAAAAAAATATTAACAAGTCATGATAAAAAAATTTTGGTCCATCACAGGTCATTGAATATTGCTACTTTGTAAAATTTCCCCTTTTCCGCACATTTCAATGATCCACAATTCCTTTTCTAGTTGAGATATCTTAAAATTGATGATACCGAATCGACCAAACTCTCTGTCCCAAAATCCCAATTCCAGAAATGTACTTTTATTTAATATTTTTTTAAAATGCACTTATTAAACTAAATGAAATGCTGCAAAATCATGACAATTTCGTCAAAATCACGCAAAAATGTAAATTAAGACAAATTCGTAATTCTATATTTAAAAAAAAAATTGATTTTGAAAAAAAAGTCTGAACTAAAACATTTTTTTGAGAAAATAAATTAAAAATCGTAAATTTCAAGGGTAAATTTTAAAAGGGGTGTTTTGAAAAGTCGTTCCTAATCAACGGCGAATAATTCAGACTGAACTTTAATATTGAAATTCCGACTATATTTATAAGGTCAATCGTACTTTCGTTTTGAAAAAAAGGGCTCATTGACAAAAAAAGTCATTGTTAAGTTGTCACAGATGAAGAAATTATTTTAGGAGATGATTATAAATCTCACTGAATGCTTAACGTTTTTAAGGGACAGAACCTAACCTCAAATTTACCAGTAAGTTGCAAAATGTCTCATTGTCTTTGTAAATTTTATAAATACCGCTGTACATTTTGTGCACGAAAAACAGCTCAACACAATTTCCTGACATTCAGCTTGTAAGCTTCGAACTGTCCTGAGCCCGAATTTTTATTTCCTGCTTGCGGTAGTATCTTACAATGTCAAAAATTTGGTTACTAACATTGTTTTGGATTTTGCCATTTTTGGAGGGATATTTTTCGGATGTAAAAAAATGTAAACGGATGTAAAAAAATTTTTTTAACGAAACTGGAAAACGAAGTAATTAAATAAGAAGAATATATCTTTATTTTTGCAGTAAGCTCACAAAAATGTATTCGAAAATTTAACTCGGTGTACGTTACGTAAGTTTCAGCAAACAGGCCATCAGACTTTATGACGCCAATTTAACAAGAATTTTGAAGGTTTTGAAATACTTTAAATATGATAATAATTAGCTTTAACTGTTATTAAGCCCTCTAATATCTAAGATTTCGGAATATCAAATTGAGTTTGAATATTTGTATTTTGAATAAGTGTCACCACAAATTGAAAAGTGATCATTTGGTGGAACTTCTCACCTTCTGCTACGTCATAGAAGGGATTCTGTTCGCCGAGGCTTATTATTGAAAAAGTTATTTATGGGAATCAATCCAATATGCTTTTCTAAATGAAAGTTTATCAGAATTTCAAAGACAGGAAATAATAACATGCTTCCTTAAAGAAGGACGTGATCGACATAATCTTAAAAACTGGAGACCAATTAGCCTTTTAAATATAGACTATAAGATTGCGGCGATTGCTAGTGCAAGTTCTTCCATATTCCAGATTTGCTAGATTACTGTGAATTGATTAAAATACCGGGCCTACTTGTAACGGTCGATTTTGAAAAAGCATTGAATGGAAATTCATAGACAAAAGCTTTAGAATCTTTCCATCTTGGACCCACCTTTAGAAAATTTATAACATTATTCCAAACAGATATCTGTAGCGCTACCATTAATGCCGGTCATATTTCTGACTGTTTCAGACTTGGTAGAGGGTGTAGACAGGGAGATCCTCTATCCCTCTATCTATTCCTCGTGTGCGCTGAACTACTTTCAAATGCAATCAAAGAAGCATCAAAGGTATCAAATGTCGTTACATACACAACTTTTCACTCAAAATTTCACTCTTGATGGATCTAAAACTTGTCTTGTTGAACTTATTTCAGTTCTTAAAGGGGTTATGCAATGTACTTTTTCTAAGAATGATAGATCAATATCTCCAGTCCATTATCTATAAGAATGCAAGAAGCATATACTTGAGACAATACACACATAAATTAAAATTTTAATCAGCATTTTATACCCGGTTTTTAGAATGCCGCCGAAATCAACAGGCGAACGCTTTGAAAACTCATTAGAGTTATATATCTTGAAAAGATAAATTCTGTTAAATAACGGCGCCAATTTAACAAGGCAGTCGTCTTTTTGCGTTATTTCATATGGTTTTGAAATATACGATACTACATGTTCATACAATAATCATTATTGAGTCGTCGGATATCTAAGCTTTCGGAATATACAAAAATTGAGCGTTTTTTGTGTATATTTGTATGTTAAACGAACGATTAAAAAGGTGTCATTTCCCGTTGAAAAATGATCATTAGGTGAAACTACTCGCCTACTGCTACGTCACAGTAGGTAGACACGCTCGGGTCACGCTTCGGTGACCACAGATTCTGTTTACCGGGGCTAATTAGGCAGTGTATTGTAAAAGCCGTATTTAGGCAGGTTGCCGTCCGATTTCGAAAATTCAAAGTTGACTCTAATTCAAATTGCAAGCCGCTTTTTATGAATCCCGAAAGTGGTCATAGACCATTTCAGTCCCCCTTGAAAAAATTCGCTGTTTGCTCTGGACTAAAAATATTATTTGGAGAAAACAAGAGCAATTTGGATACGATCTAAAAAGGAAGGTAATGAACAACTCAGTCCACATATCCCTAGGCAGTGTCAATGGAACCATTTAAAATTCTAGGAATTATTTTTGATACGGACTTGAACGTGATGATTGAAATAAATTTCAATAAACAATTTGAAAAGCAAGAAGACTTATTTTCTCATGGGCAAAGAGATCTCTCACTATTAAAGGTAAAATCACTGAAAACAATGATAATCTGAAAATGGTGGACTTAAAATGATAGATGTGGAAACTTATATATGAAAATCACGTGGATAAAACGACTTTTATCTTCAGATGGCAATCATTAGTAAATGAAATTCTTCGCCCATTCGGAAACATCGCAGTTTTCTAATTCGAAAGAAATCAGATACAATACGTAAGCAAGAAAATAACTAATAAATTCTGGAAAAATGTTTTATTTAGTAGTAAATGAAAAAACACAGTTGAAGAATTTTTAAAACTGCCTATTTTAAATTTTATCAAAATAAACGAATTTAAAGAATATCTCAAATGGCATGAGAGCGGCTTACAAAATATATATCACCTCTATGCAGATTTTAATACACTAAATGAAAAATATACACTCACGGGCACCTATTTGCTTTATTTCAAATTATTGAAAGCTCTTCCAAATTAAATAAAAACTAAATTCGTTTATCAAATTTTGTGTGACAAGGTTCGAACGTCACTTGAAAGTATATCAAATTTGAAATCCCAATCACAACATAATTTATGGCAAAATGCTTGCACAATATCAATAAAAGCTGCATAAGACAAGGAATTTTCAATAAAATATTCTGCATCGCATTCTTACAACACAAACATTTCTTCACAGTAGTTATTGCTTCTTCTGCTCAGACGAACCTGAAACATTTGAACATCTCTTTTATGACGGTATAAAGACCCAAAATGTGAATGTTTCAAACATGGTTCAAAGAAAAACACAGGTGAAATTGAATATATCTAAAACTGTTTTTTTCCTTGGAGACCCCGAACAAAGCATTCTCATAAATCATTTATACTCTATTCTCAAAATGTATATATATAAATGTAAAAACAAAGAAATACAGCTATATTTCCCAGTATTGATAAAACATATTAAGCAAATCGACAAAATTGAAATGTTTATTTCAGACCCTACAAATACAACATTCTCTAATAAATGGTCGATACTGAGTCATCATTTGTAGCATATCCAGCAACAACCAAAAAAAAAGAAAAAGACGTATTAATGGAAGGTTTCCGTCTGATTTCGAATCTATTTCAAATAGCAAGCTCCTTTTTATAACTCTCGAAAGTGGCCATAGATCATTTTAGTTCCAAGTTTTAATTATGATATTTCCAAAATATGTATCAACCTGCATGTGTAGATAATTGATGCAAGCTGTATGTTCTTCACTTTGTGGTTGTTAATATCTATTCTAAACACGGATTTTCGGAATCAAACAACAGATCAAATGGCCTCAAAATTGTCACTGGAGCACATATATAGCACAATAATGTTTGAATGCTATTATTCGCCCTAAGGGTAGTTGCAGGGTCCGAATGACTGGGTATCTAAAATATCAATAACATGCAAACTATTCCTTGGAAATGATTAAGATGAAGATTATCTATTTCCGTTTGGTTGCATAACGCAAAGTAAAAGCTAGTTATTTTCGAGTTTAGTTGCTTTCCATATTGGCATCTGAAACCAAATGATTTTCTTACAAATATTCAAAAATATTTGTGTCTTAGTTTGGTGCTTGTTGCCACAGAGATAAGTTTGCTTTGAGGGGTTGTCCTAATTTGACATGAAAACACGAATCAACAGTTCTATTTTTACAGGTTTCCTCCCGCACTGTGTGTGAGGTAGTGTAATGTAACGTATCTCAAACTTTTCAAAATAAATTTCTTTTTTCCTATTTCCTTTTCATAATTTTTATTTTATTTTGACAGGAAATACTCGTTAAATTGACTTATTGATGTTTTTCAAAAGGGATTTGTGACAGCCAATGAGAATATTCTCCAATTTTCTCCATGAGCACGTTTTTCCGTGATGGGGGATCAAAGAATGTCTTGCTTTATGATAGAAATTTGTACAATAATCAAGGTCTGTGGTATATTTCTATCCATAATGTTAGAAACGATTTGAAATAAAAACCCTATTACATGATCTAAAACCGGACTCGTTGGACAATGTGTCATTAAAATGTTAATAAAAAGGCGGGTAAGTCATAGTTTTCATCGGCAACAAAGTTTTGTCAAGAGAGGGTTATTTTTTTGGTAATAGACTACTTCAATATACAATTTCCATTACAGAATTACCTTTTACGTGTGCTATGACTATGGTGATAATAAATATTGGAAATAAACAAATTGAAGCTTGAAGTTGTATCTTCTTCGTCATCCATAGAAATGCCAGGAGTGTCAATTTTCTTTTTCATTGACATTTGCGTATATTTGTTTTCCAAGAGTGCTCTTAGAAGCGGTGAATCGGCATTTACTAAAGAACAAAAAATCGAATTATAATTTACAGATAGGAATGGCAAATACATTCACGTTTGATTTCCTCTGATCTCTAATCTTATGATATCGAAGTCTGCTTGGTGGTTGAGAGTAAAACCATTAGTTTTAGACGTAAAAATAGTTTCAATCCTTTTTGACTATATTTACACTTTTTACATTTCTAGTTTAAATTTAACAACTTATCTGAGAAAAGTTTATTTCACTAAATAGTGTTCAACGTTATTTTTACAATACGATCGTTTGATGTTTTCATTTCCTGACAAAATCTTATTTTATCTTAAGCTTTATACCGCAAAAAAAAATGTTATTTTTAATAATTTTATGTAGTTTTTGAAATTTTTTTGACATGTACAGTTTTCTTTTTTAAGATAATAAGATAGATAATAAGATAAATAATTTTCAATTCTAGAAAACGAAAAACATTCTACACATGTTGGTTGGTTTGTCTTTTGAAGAATATTTCCTTTGTCATTATTAACAACACTTCGTCACACACATTTCCAATGTTCGGATAGTTTGTTTCTATGACGCTGTTGAAAATATTTCTTACTTGATGAGATTAACTATAATTTCAAGTAGTGGTCAATAAAACAAAATATAATCAGATATGAATTGACTACTAAAAGAATAAATTTTCTTCTTAGATTCAATGAAAGGCATTTGATCGCACTTCCGAGTGTGATTTTTTTCTGTCCCTTGTTTCACTTTACAATCAGGTCAATTCTTAATATTTTACACTTGAAGTACTTGAACTGAGAAAGATTAAAACTAGCCATCCTGACAAGAGGCTACGTCACGTGGTCGTCACAACTTTGTAAAATGGAAAAGAATAGGCAAAAAAGAGATTATTTCCCCCGGAAGTGTTTCGTATGTTTTTTTCCGAAACTCTCTCTCGCTCGGTTAATACATTTCGTAGAAGTCATATGACGCATTTCCTCGGGTAATAATCTAAATATGATAAATAATATAGATGTATAATTTTTCACTCCCGAGAATCTTTGGAGTTTTCACCATATAAACTATTAGACTGAAGAGTCGAATAAAGAATATGTCTGTAAAAGCTCGCTTGACATTAGTGTTCTATTGATGTGTTTAAATGTAGAAGATTACAGGAAAAGGGACCATTTGGTCGATCCCAGTTTTTATAGATATGGGCTCTTTAAAAATTTGAATGCACGACTCATCTGTGGCGGGTCTCTATTCCGTGGCGGATTTTCTGATCTATGTTGATTGAGAATGCGAGATATTTTCAAAAAAGAAAAGAATTTGGCCGCTATCGCCGTTCGAGATAGCATTATCCAAATTGCGATATGTTACTTATTTCCGTCATACTGTCTATTAAAGCTTTGGAAAATATCAGCTATTTTTGGTAGCCCTTGTATTTCATATTTTTTCTTAACGGTGGTTAGGGTTAGCGCTTGAGTTTCGCTTTACAATTATTTTCGCCACTTTCTACAATATACGTTACCGATCCATGCATTAGACAAACTATCTAAAACATTGTCAATACGGATCCAATACGGAAAACAATATAGTCAACAAATATCTAACTGCTAAAAAAGTCAGTCTAGAATTCCCTAGGGCTAATTTCCTAAAGATGTCAATTTAGTGGCGAACATATTGATGTACCGATTTAATTATTTATTGATCAACTGCAGAGTTAGGCCTACAATACAGTTTACTACATGTAGGAAAACACATAAATTGAATGTTGGCTGCACAATTCTACCTAACTACGGATTTAACTGCGAGATCTAAAACCAATTCATCAACTTATCTACATGATTTGTCACGGATTGTCATTATTATGTTGAAAATACATAATAATTTACACCTATGTGCCAACAGTGTTCAATTTTAAAGCTTTTTTTTTAATTAGAGATGTAACTAATTAAAATGCAAAATACTAAACGTTATGATGATTCATGTACGCTTTTTCTTGATTTTTTTTGACAGATATATCAAAATCAAATATTAGTTTAGTTTTTCTTTTCTTTGTTCTCTTCGCTAATGGCTGTAATACTGCCCAAGAGCCGCTAAACAAAAACTCACTCACTATTTCTTTGTTTATCTATTCGAACTAGTGATGTTCACATAAAAAATGTTCTTCTGAGGAAGGAGGTACCGGTCACTTTCAGTAACTCACTCTCGACTAGGGAACGTGAAATATCCATCGACCATTTTGTCCCATTTTAGGTACCTTTTAAAACCGATGTTTTGGAATTTTTGATGAATATAAATACAATAGATAGTAAATTAAATTCGAATGCCAATACTGATGCCGTTTTTAACAAATGCCAACAAAGATTTCATTTCTTGCGCCAGCTGCGATCTTTTAATGTAAATGAACGTGTACTATCTCTTTTATTATTGTATCATTGAAAGCATATTAACTTTTTCCTTCCAATGTTGGTATGGTTCATTGTCCTTGGTAAACAAATCACGCTTCGAAAAAGTGGTTCATATTGCAGGTAAAATTGCCGGGGTTTCATTTGTAAATTTTATCTTTACGAAAAAAAAGAGTATTGAAAATATCTCTGAAAATTTTGTCCGCTCCGCTGTGAATATGTTCTTTCTGGAAGGAGATACTTACTGCCATGTTTTAAAACCAACAGGGGTAAAAATACTTTCCTTTCTTGCAGCGTTCGCCTTTTAAATGCTCCTTAATTTACACGCATGATTGTGGTTGTTCTTTGTATTCCTTGTAACTATGTTGTTTGTTTTTATTGTGAACCAGCTCTGAAATGATACAACATGAATTCCCTTCTGGGTAAGTATTATTATTATTATTTCTTCTAAAACTAAAACTTCTCATATTCCCAGTTAATTTTGATCCCATAATTCTTCAAGAGATCATCAATGATTATTTTTTTATTCTCAAGGTTTGTTGTCTATTTTAAAATATATGAAAGAATCGAAGCAAACATATGCCTATTGTACTTAGTTTCAAAAATGGAAACTGCTATGATTACACTGAATGTGAAAATGTTTGTCCAGTTAAATATAGATAGTAACCCTGTGACGAATCAAAATTTACGGGTAAAATGATTGAAAAAAAGTATATACTTGATTCACTCATAGATGAGATTTCATTAGATATTGATAATGCGGTTGCAAAATTTGAGGATTATATTTTAGATGCGGCAAGTTGTATGAAAATGACACCAAGGTTAAAAACTAGACCAAATAACTTTTATGGCAGTGACTGTCATAGGGCTAAAATAGATGCAAGGAGGAGCCTAAAACGCTTTAGAAACGATAGGAACAGCGTTAACAGAAAGAAATATTGCCTATTAAGAAATACTAAGAATAAATGTAGAAAGTGGAAAAGAATAAGCCAATGTCATACAGCCAAAAAGTTATCTGATTCTTGAAAGAATGCAACATTATTCTGGTGAGAACTTTTCTAGAATATTTCTAGATCGAAGAAAATAGCGCCTGATATTCCTGATGAGTTATGGTTTAATCACTTTATGTGTGTTTCTTCTGATGAAGACCAAGATAACTATGCTCCTTCATATATGGAAGCAAATGATATTGAAAAACAGATTTTGGAATCACCTATAATAGAAGCAGAAATTAATAATGCCAAAAAACGGTTAAAAATAGATAAATCACCCGGGGTTGATAAAATCCTAGCAGAAATGATAAAATCATCCGAAAAAGTTATTATGCCATTTCTTTGGACATTATTCAATACATTGTTTGAATGCGGCAGATTTCCTGATGCTTGGAGTAAATCAATTATTATTCCACAACATAAGAAAGGTAATATTAACAATCCAGATAATTATAGGGGCATTTCATTGTTAAGTATATTAAGCAAACTGTACACAAGCATTTTGAAAAGTCGTTTTACGCAGTGGGCAAATCTTATGGATATCAGAAACACCAGCAGGATTTAGAGAAGGCTACTCTACTATTGATCATATATTTACGCTGAAGGCACTTATTGAAAAATGTTTATGTAAGAAGAAGAAAAAATTGTTTGTTGCTTTTATTGATTTTTGAAAGGCCTTTGATTCTATAGACAGGTTCAAATTGTGGAGGTTGTTGTCAAGTTATGGTTTAGGTGGGAAAATGATGCATTCTTCCGTTAAATCATGTGTACGTTGTAATTCACATTTAACAAACTATTTTAACTGTCCTTTTGGTCGTAAACAAAGATGTATGCTTAGCCCACTCCTCTCCACTATTCATAAACGAGCTCTCTTCAGAGATTGCACAAAATGGAAAACATGGAATTCAGTTATTTCCGGATATGATTGAAATTATGATGTTACTGTTCGCTGATGATGTAATATTAGCATCAGATACTAAATGTGGACATCAAATAAATAATTTTAGCATTATATCCAGATCAGTGGGGTTTAAGCGTTAATCTTGACAAATCTAATATTGTGGTTTTCAGGAGAGGAGGTGGACTTAAAAATACAGATTCATGGTCTTTTAAAAACACTAACTTGAAAATTGTAAATAGTTATAAATATCTAGGTTTTGTGTTCACTTCCATGGTTGGTATGGGGAAATCACTATCCGATCTAGCATTACGTGGGAAAAAAGCGTTAATGGAATTGAATGTTAATCTAAGAAAAATAGGTTCGTTATCTCCTGATATTTTTTTCAAAATATTTGATAGCCAGATTCAACCAATATTGTCGTACTCTTCAGAATTATGGGGTTATAATTTTTGTCTATTGAGTCTATTGAAAAAATTCACCTTTCGGCTTGTAAATTATACCTAAATGTTGGACCTCAGACACCAAATCGATAGTGTATGGTGAATGTGGCCGTTTTTCTATATTTGTAAATACAGCTGCCCGTTTTCTTAACTACTGGATTAGAATAACATCAATGCATAATAATCGTATACCAAAGAAAGATTATGACATGTTAATTAACCTTGATAACTTTGGGTATGACACGTGGGCTTCAAAAATTCGCTGTTTGCTTTTTTCATTTGGATTTGGATTTGTTTGGTTGTCACACACTGTTGGAAATCGTGTAGGTTTCATTAAAATATTTAAAACTCATTTAGTTGATACTTTTAAACAAAATCTGATCTGGACAATAGCAGCCGTTATGATTTGTATAGAGAATTCAAAAGCCTATTAAACCCTGAAAAATATCTTTCTGACATTTTAGATTTCAAATTACGAAAATATTTAGTTAAATGTAGAGCGAGATTACGAAGACTGAAAGTTAATGAGGTACGATGGTGCAAAACTGACAGAAATTTAAGAATATGTCCTATTTGTAATGTAGGTGTAGAAGATGAATATCATTTTATCTGTATCTGTCCCAAGTATGATGATTTACGTTGTGAATATTTACCGTATGACTAATACACTCTTTATTTGATGTACCATTTTATATTAAATATCTACTTATGTACATAATTGAACATGTAAATACATGCATGTGGGCGTGTAAATATTAGTTTATGATGATAAATGAAAATATGTATATGGGCCCGATGGCCTACATACTGAAATAAAGAATTGATTGATTGATATAAATCTGGGCCTGTCAATGCCTCTTACCTCACACATACTTCGTAATAGCATCGCCTTAGATGTTAAAGTGCAACTCCCGGGTGATTTTGCTCAACCTTCGTTCATATATGTTCACAATGCTGAGCATGTACATTTCGAATACGTAAAACTCGCATTGATAAGTTATAAGCAACACCTCTTTGCCATCACAATCAAGTATATTTCATGAAAATCGTAAAAGAAGGCGAAAAAATATACTGCTTATTTAGCTTTTTGACTTGTCGGCCATTTTGTTTTACGGAAAAGACCGGAAAAATCACGATTGTTGCCGATGGAATGTGTGACGTCAACTGTGGAAAACACGGCCCGCAAAATAACCCCAACATTGATCTGAATAGAGGATATTATATGAGTGTCCATGACATACCATGTTTACGACACGAGTGGCTAAATACTAATAACCCTCACGCAGTATCATTACTGACACCACCTTTGCGGCCATGCTACCCAGGAACGCTGCCAGGGCAAAAGGGTCAATATCATTTTTGATTTTATGTATAATATGTCATCTATGTGTTCCAAACCTCACAAACTGATCGGTGATATGTTTATTTGAGACTCATTTGCAGGCTTTTTTGGTAAAACATTAATTGGAAAAAATGGAAAGCAGAATTCAAGTAAGACCATGTGGTACCTTTGACCAACCAAAGGCAATCATTGTTTCAAATTCTGTTATTCAATTGTACATGGAATTAAGGTTATGCATCGACAGAGTGTTGAAAATTAAAACGCTCTCGAACGTGAAATTGAAACCTAAGTTTCACAGTAGTCTGGCATTATAATATTCATTATCGCTATATTGCGACAATATATATATATCTTACAATTGTTTTTCATTCTCTTGCCACAGGAATACATCATTATTGATTTGACTTAAAAAGTACACCAAATTTTAACTTAAGGAAAGCGTTTGCATGAATGGGGTATCGCCCCTGTTTTTGGTGACTTCAAAGAATTCAATCATATGAAATGGTGTTTACGATCATGAGTTTGGTTTACCAAAAACTCACAAAATCGTCAATAAAAAAAACCGTCAATGTCACAATACGCCCGAAACACACCAACAACTGGTTATTGCATTGAAGAAAGAGTGGGGTAGAATTGTATAATGGGGACTCCATCAATTTGTCAATCCATTTCCCAAGGAAAGTTCAGCAAGAATTTTTGCGAATGAAATGAATTCATAAAAAAAGAATTTCGCTTTGACATCAATGAAATTATGCAACATTTTCGGTCTCAGTTTGGTCTCAGTGCTAGTTGGGAGGAGGGAGGGGGACAGCTAGTCTGTCAGCAAGACCCTAAAATGAAATAAAAGCCCAATCAAGTCTATAAGCTTGAGAGCTCAATTTTTTTTTCTAAAATGAAGAAATCTCCTTTTCATTCTATTAATTAATTTTTTTTCAAATTTCAGCAGACACAGGGCAATCTCTGTATACTAGTATTCACGAGAAAAGCAGCAAAATACAACAAATGCAGTATTTATAACAGAGAGTTGTTAAGTTCTTCTTTGATCATTAAGATAATGTCATGAAATGACAATATAAATTTAAGATAATATAGACTCAAAGCGATATTAATCAGTAAAATGAATACTAGGTATCTGTTCTAGACTTCACTAACATATGGGGAGACCAGGGCAAAGCGCGCCCTCTTACCATTTAAAAGTGTTTTCTTGGCACACCAATATTTTTTAGAATGTAACTTGAAGCATATCTCTAAGTCTCATCAAATAGACTAGTGTGTGGCAAATGCTTTTTAAAATCCAATCACTGCGTAAATCTTTATCAACGAAAATATGTTTCGACAAAGGCTGTGCACTTTGCCCCGTAGTTTGGGACAAAGTGCCCATAGTGAAAAGAAACATAGACATGATACATCAAACACCTATAATAAGCAATTACCATATAAAAATATCGTATCAATAGTGAAATGCAGTTCAGACATCCTTATGCAAGCTAAAAATATATTAAAGATCCAAGGCATTTTATTCATAAACTGAAGTACAAAAGAAAGTACACACCCAAGTAATTTTGTTAATAAAAGACAACAAGACAACATTTCCAGCATTTCAAAGGTATAATATTAAAGGACAAGGACAGGTATTTATTTACTTCTCACTTCACACATCACTTCTGTACTTCTCATAGTGTCCACTAGGGGTATAATTTGAAATTTACACTCATTGCTTCTGCAATATTCCGTGGTCTGATGTCCACAAATGAGGAGTCAGTATCGGGTGTGACCCCATTACTGTTAATGCAGTAAAGACACGTCTCATCATTGAGAAAGTCAGACGTCAAATGACGTTATTAGGGATACGTTGCCACTGTTCATGTAGTGCCTGTTCCAGCTGTTGTAGGTTTACTGGTTGCTCTAGGCGACGTCTAAGTCGTCTTCCCAAATGGTCCCAAAGATAGGGGAACGTGATGGCCAAGGCAAAACCTGGATGTTTTTGTTGGTTGAGGAAGTCCATGGTGATCCTGGCAGTTTGTGGTCTGACGTAATCGTGTTGGTAAATCATCCCTTGGTGCTGCCTTTATATGAAGGGGACAACCACAGGCTGCAACACTTGATCCCTGTATCTCTGGGCTGTAAGGGTCTGACGAATTGTCACCAAATCGGTCTTCTGGTCGCCGCAGATCCCGCCCAGACCATGATGCTGCCACCGTCATAGGATACCACTTCTTGGACACACGCTGCAGCCTGTCTCTCGCCTCTACGCCTGTAAATCCTCACTCTGCCGTTTGCTGTGAAGAGGTTGAATCGACTTTCGTCGCTGAAGATCACTCTTGCCCAATCACGACGTTGCCAGCGTCTCACTCTCCTTGTCCAGTGTAGACGGTCCAGGCTATGTTCGTGAGTCAGGTTCATTCCGAGGAACGGTCGCCATTATACTGAAGACAATGTTTATTAACGTTTGTTTTCAATGGTTGATAATGGCAAATCGAGCCGCCTGTCAAATGTTAGGGAGAAATAGCGCAAGGTCACTTTGCCAATCAATTGCATGAGTACATGAAGTGAATATAACTGCAAATTGACAGAAAGACAAAATATACAATGTATCTGGACAAAGAAACAACATTTCACGTAATGGTTTTAATAATCATATCAAGTGACATAGCCTAATTAATTTTCATTTTCAACTTTGTGATAATTAACAGAACATAATGGGCAGAGTTTATTTCAATAACCTTATTTACTTGTGCAAATCACTGTTGTATCACGGTCTTTTGACATAATCAGCATGACTGTATAGGTAAATTAGTGAATTCATCCCTGATAACTCTGATAGCAATAATATCAATAATACATGAAAAACGCATAGAAGTAGCATGCAGAATACATGTAAAAATACTAATCTTTCATCATTGTCATAACGTTTAGGTTAAAGATATGTACTGTTGTATTCATCGCAAAAACATACCATTTCAGCATGTAAGTGATGTTCTGTGAATAATTCTCATTGCATTAATAGCTTTCCTAAAATCAGTCAGAAATATTTCATATGGAATGTATTCTGTGTATTCACTTACATATTATCAATCGGAAAATCTCAAATGTTTGTCATAATCCATGAAATAATCCTAAGTAAAACATCTCAAATCATCTACAATTATTTACACATCCACATTGTCAGTATACTATGAACATTTTCAATCAGTCAGATATCATCAATATGGGAAGAATACTCAATACTCGTTCAGAAACAAATGTTTCAAATCAACTGAATGTTTGATGTCTCTAAGCCAAATGAATAGATCCATGTAATGCCAGATGGAAATGGCCAGCAAAGCTAGCTAGCCAGCCAGCGGTAAAGGGCCATGGTGCCTTTGCCGGCTGGGGGAGTTCCGGAGTCAGTGGGGGGGACACCAGACAGGGGGTACTCAGGCATGTGGGGGCAGTGGAATTTATTGCAAGTACTTCACCAACTTTACAGTGTTTACATTCTTACAAGATCATGCTGATAGGACCTCTTTCCAATTAAACATGTGAGAATAACCTGTGTATATTTTGTACTGAAACAAGGGTTAAGCCTGTTCCTTTGAGGCCCGAGCTTACAGCAAACGTTTGTATTTTCTTAAAACGTCAACGAAACGAAATATATTGTCTACAGTTATGACGTTATACATACTAATGGAGGAATACATGAAGTAAGAAGTCGCTTATTTCAAATGTGTTGATTCTGGGTAATGTAACCAGGCCTCAAAGGCCCCACGATACTGCGTGAGGGTTAACCAACCCGGAAATGAATCCCTTCAATGGAATCGTACAGCGAAACAATGCGATTTTCAGTTCTTATACATCTAGGAAAACATCGGGTTTTTTTTTTTGTATATGGGAAAATGCGTCTTTTGTTTCTGTCTTTTTGTAGTTTGACAGCACGAGACCAAAGTCCGGGTTAGAAGGACTACTTCCACAGAACACCGACAGGAAAATTAATACCAAATTATAAGAAAGGCATTATAAGAAGTTTTTTTTTTCATTATACGTATAACAATATTTTATGAATTGCATTGCAAAATGTCGTAACAGGTGGACGTGAAATCGTCCAGAATATCACTAAATATCTGTAATTTTCATTGTACTTAACGATCATGTTACGATATATGCGAATATCTAATATATTATTGAAAATAAAATTTAATTATATCTGCATTTTATAATGTGCACAAGTGTTCAAATTGAAAATATGTCACTACTTATTTTCAATCATATTGGTAATAAAAAATAAATTAATGATTTCCAGAAAAATATGTATACCTCTCTTTGTTTGTTGACATATTTTAGTTTGAA
Organism: Steromphala cineraria; assembly: GCA_916613615.1. Taxonomy (NCBI): domain Eukaryota; kingdom Metazoa; phylum Mollusca; class Gastropoda; order Trochida; family Trochidae; genus Steromphala; species Steromphala cineraria. The sequence continues at coordinate 47,210,026 of OU744724.1, forward strand.
AAAAAATAAATAAACGTGCTGTTCATTCAAATAACAAACAATTTTTAATATGGAACATGGAATATTTTTTTTGTTATATACATTTTTAAAAGAAAATAGTTGAGAAAAAACCCCACATGCATTGATTTTTTATAGTTTCAATTGTATTTAACAAATGTCTCGTATTTGTTAATCATGCACAAATTCATATGAACATAAATAAAACATATAAATCATCATTGTTCCAGAAATCACTGGATAAATATAAATTTTGTTCAGGCACATTTATTTCCAAAGGAATATTTCCATTTTATGTTTTACATAAAACTATTCTTGAAGGATGGAACATTCTCTTTTCCAAACCATAATAATTACTTTCTTCATTGTTTGCATGAGCTTCAAAGTAAGTAAGAGTGATACCCGATCATGATTTTGAAATTGGACAACAAAATTTAAATTATAATCATATTTACAACGTATATTGCCGTACACTGATGTAAATGGGGCTAAATTCAGTTTATCAAGAAATGTATGCGGCGAAAACGAACCACGAACACGTTTCGAAAGACGGCAGAGGCTAAATATTTTCACGCATGCAAAACGAATTTTAAAACGAAGATGACTCACCAGAGGCAAACAGTGCAGCCCACAGGTTTTCCGAGTATGGCATTGTCAATATGCCGGATAAATGACATTAATTGTTTCCATAAAATTTGCCAAAATAATCATAAAGCTTTTCCTTCACTTAGAATATCCTTTCATACAGCAGATATTAAAATGTAATCACTAAAACTTAGTTTGATGGGCCAATATCGACACGACAAGATAACTGAAATAAAACATGGTGTTGTTGACGTTAGTCATGGCGGCTTCATCATTCTTGTTTTCCACAGATGACGTCACTTCCGGTAAAATCTACGGAAAAACACGATCGAAGCAGGAAGCTTACTATCATTTTTAAAATCGCAATTAATCACTTTTATGATTCGTTTAAAATTATAATGACCTCACGTAAATTCATAATATGAACTATATATTATATAACTGTACAGTTTGGCTTGGATAAATTAGTTTAAATTACGAGTTACGCTTTAAAGAACATTTTCAGATATTTTCATTTACCAGCAAAATTCTAAGATTTCGTCTGAAAAACGGTAGTTCTAAAAAGAATTATAAAGTATCATCAAAAACCATCAATTGAAAACGTTGGACAATGAAAGGGAAATCCCGTCTATTGTATCCAAATAAGGAAGAGGCTGTTTTGAAAATTAGTTCTTCTTGTTAACAATAGCAAAATTTTCTCAAACGTATGATTTGTGACACGAATTCAGGGTTAGGCATCCAACGCAAGTGGCTTTTCTGATTTTTTTAGATAAACTGTTTGTTCTCGCAATGCAAACACCAATTGGTCGTATAACAAAATCAATAACTTGTTGTCCGTTATTCAATGTCATTCAAAATCCCCAGACATTTAGTCTTCCAACTAACAAAATACCGAAAAATCAACAAACGCAACTATATATCTTTTAAATTAAGTTCAATATTTTCAAAACAAAACTATCGTCAACAAAATAGGAAGCTAGTGAGATTCAGATAACATTACTGCATTTCATAACTAACAAACCTTGCAATATTTTTTTTGGATTGTAACAGATGAAGGAGAACTTTGCTGTTTATCACAATTATCACAACTACCATTTCTATTATTAGCAAGTCCTGGTTCTAATGGTTTCTGATATGAATGAGTTTGTAGCTAGTGTGAATTTTCTATGTGTTGGGCATCTTTGTACCACATTTTGTTTTTCATGCACTGTGTTACAAACTGCCTAACTGGTTTATATCATACAACTGCATTTCAATTTTTCTTCTTGAAAACTTATGTCATCTGTCATTGCAGAAAGAATTAAAACTGTCTTGCCTTTTCTCATTAATGAAGATCAGACAGGTTTAATGTCAGGGTGGTACATATAGAATATCAGAACAATATATGATGTTTTATGTCTTACAGAACAAAATATTCCAGGTCTTCTTTTGCTTTTTAACTTTGATTCTGTGTTTTGCCTCTTTTGTTTCAGGGCCAGATATTCAAGATAGTTTTTTTTATAATATTTCTTCCAAACTGATTATCACCGGGAAATGTCATCACAAATATCAATTGAGAGAGCATGCAGACATGGTAACCCTCTTAATGTGCTCTTAAATCTAAGCATCGCTTTTTCGATCTAATATAATCATCAACTACTATCGTTAATATGGAATATCTAACAATTAAGATGATAGATCTCTTTGCAGCAATCTCAGGCTGGGAATTAGTTGGATTTAGAAAAATCAGTGCACACACCAATTCCAAATGGAAGAAATTATTTTTTATATACATTACAAATACAGGTACTCGTATTAGAACAATTGTTGCTAGGAAAAGTGATATCAACAATAGTGCTTATATTGAACATATTTCAATGCTTCTTTTCTACCATCTGGTTGCAAGTTATCATGAGATTATTAGTGTGTTACGTACACAAGTGCACCTTGGCGACAATTCAAGAAGGCAGCTTTTAAAGCGCAATAAAATATGATTTCGATAATGTATCTATAAAAATATTGTAAATCCCCAACAATGAAATGAAATAAGAAAACATTTGGTGGCTTCGTGCAATTGTGTGCCATTTAAATTCCGATTGTTTAATTCTTATAGCTTTATGAAAAATAAAGTCTGAAAAAAAACATGTCCTACCATTTAATTATATTTAGCATTCTGTTAAATACACAGAGGTTCTGATAATCAGATTTACTCGTATAATTGTATTTTCTTAAATGAAATTAGAACAAGAGATGATTACAAATAAATTTTAGCACAACATAGGATACTAGAAAACATAACTTCTTTTTTTCCCTTTGGATTTATTTATTCTGTGAATTTATGTGTCATATATTTCATTAAGAATTGAAAAGGTCAGTTTCTTTTCTTGTTCTGTTCGGTTTCGCTCCGACTAGATACAACCAAATGAAATCACCCCACCCCCACCTGACGGCAGATGCGGCCCGCAATTTTCATGACGTATAAATTTGACCCTTTGGCATACAAACGACAAACCTGTGTGACGAAGTTCTGTAAATAGTAACACAGTTTTTTCGCAGCACTAGTCAATATTTTTACTCAACTATGCCATGTTAATGTTTTTACATGATGACTCTTTGACATTATGCGAATGTCTGCTTACGCTGCAAGTCGATAGTTTGACTGCCTGAAGTTGAAAATTTATAATCTCAACTCATTCGTGCACAACAATGTTTTTTTCAGAACATACTAATGGAAAATTATTTTCTTAAAGAATATTTATTGATAAATTAAGAAAATAAGAATGAGCAAGATGTCAAGTAGGAAAATTACATTAATATTTGAAACAGTTAGAAGTTTTGCCGTTTCTTTTGCTGACTCAAAAAGATTTCGATACTATACTACTAAATTTAATTTTTATGAAGAAATAACAATTGAAAGGATTCATTATATAATTTCTGTCATTAATGTAAGTTTTTCATTTGATGAATTTTCAGTTAGTGATTGGTCATCACTGAAATATGCACAAGAAATTGCACAAGAAATATGGATATTTCTAATCTATCTCCACGCATCTCCGAAAGGTCACAGTCCAACGCAAAAGGCGATTGGGCACTGTCAATGACATAAGCCCGTGGTAATGTGCTTGCAAGGCGATATTAGTGTAATTTCTGTATTTATTGTATTTCGTGAATTGAAATCTATATGGTTAAGAAATCAAACTCAGATAATGATCATTTTTAATTTAAGGAACCTTCTAATGTTCTATTCTGTATCTATTCTATGTTAAACTTCGGGTATAGAAAAAATTTGCCTGGGCTTGTCTTGACTGCTTAAAGCATATGAATTTTTGTCCATAAGTCAAAAGTTTGATGTTTCAACATGTCCAAAAGTCTCTCTGACTGTATTCAGTCCCGTGTGCGTTGGACCATGATGATAGATATTTGTCTCAACAAATGCCATGTCCAGTGAGGAATGTAATTTTATTTTATTATGTAAATGTATTTTCACCGGCGTCGCAGACCATTTTTCTCTAAATTCATTGACTAATGAAAGAAAAGATGTAAATGATGATATAGACATTGGACATATCTGGTTAAACATTCAAGAATTATCAAAATGGAAGGAAAAAATAATATCATAGAAAGATCAGGGTGATTCAAAATGTCTTTTCTTGTATTTTGACAGTCATATTTAACATTCATTCCAATTGTTGGCAGAAGGTATTTACCGTTCAAGGTTAAATGATTCATGCTAGGAATAAATAACAGTAATCAAGGGGTTAATTTGGATAAAAGAGATGCACTTGACCTGCTAAAAATGTATTTTTTAACAAATCAAATTATAGTTATTTTAAATCTTATAACTAAGTCGTTGCTTTTTCCTCGTAACCTTCCCCATATAAATTGTATAAAAATCTATACGGTTCGAGGAATTGCCAAAATATCAGTCTTGTGCTTCAGCGTAGAACCTGAATTGGACATCTGACTTTGAAACGAACTAATCAGGACAAAAACTTTCCAAAAGGTTTGACATTGATTCTCCTTTTATTTTATGTTTAAATTGTTGTATTTGAATTTGAACCGCATTTACGTTGGATCGGCTTCTGACCGTATCACTGTTGTTATAACTCATTTTACCCGAGGAAGTGTGTCATGTGTCTTTCGAAACGAGTGTGATGTCTCTTATGGCCAGACAATTTTAATGGACGTGTGCCACGGCAGTATAAATTGCACAAAAACTGACCTAAGTCGGAAAGAAAATAGTTTAGTTTGAACTAAAAAATTGAACACTTTTTCAAATCTAGAAAGAAATTAATTTCGTTGCGTTTTGCAAGCCTTGTGTTGAATGTTGTGTTGTCACTGTTTTACAGTATGTTTTATCACGTCATAGAGTGATGGCGTTTGCAGCAGTTGAGCCCGCAAATTTCTCACTCTGTGCCGCCTTAAAGTGTGTTTACGGCAAAGGAAACATCAGAGAGGGCTTACTATTTCCTTTTTGAAATCTTTCAACTGAAATAGAAGATCCATTCTGACGTTGAAAGACGTTAAATAAAAAAAGCATAAAAAACACTTTTCTGACACAATATTGTTATTATCTTAATGTTGGAGTGAAGAAGAATATTGAGTGCGAAACTTTCTGATTTATGTGGATTGCTGAATCAAACCAATAATTTACAAAATGAAAACATTTAATTATTGGAAAAACATGAGAAACCTTTTAGCATTGGATACAAGCCAGCCCCGAAACTGGGGTTTTCGCCTTCTTTAGGCCTTAGCAAATTAGTTAATTCTCGTTACCGAAACTTTTACAAAAAGTATCTTCTCTGAAACGTAACAAATAGGAGCTTCAAAGCACAAACACTTTGTAACTTGTGTTTCTAACGAATATTTTAATTTTCAGGCCAAGGTTCCGAGGTAAAAAATGTTGACCTCACAAAGTCATGGTCACAAGGTCAATCAGAATGACCTCATCGGAAAGGTCATATCATGATAGATGCGTATGTGTAAAATCAAAAGTCTATGTCTATCCAATCACAAGTTATGTCCAGGGTAATTATTTGAAAAATACTTCCAGCACCAAGGTCAAGGTCACGAGGTCAATCAGTATGACTTCATCGGAAAGTTCATATCATGATAGATGCATATGTGTAATATCAAAAGTCTATCTCAATCCAATCACAAGTTATGTCCAGGGTAATTATTTGAAAAATGCTTCCAGCACCAATGTCAAGGTCACAAGGTCAATCAGAATGACCTCATTGGAAAGTTCATATCATGATGGATGCATATGTGTAATATCAAAGGTCTATCTCTATCCAAACACAAGTTATGTCAAGGGTAAATAATTGAAAAATGCTTCCAGCACCAATGTCAAGGTCACAAGGTCAATCAGAATGACTTCATCGGAAAGGTCATATCATGATAGATGCATGTGTAATATCAAAGGTCTATCTCTATCCAAACACAAGTTATGTCCAGGGTAAGTATTTGAAAAATGCTTCCAGCACCAAGGTCAAGGTCACAAGGTCAATCAGTATGACTTCATCGGAAAGTTCATATCATGATAGATGCATATGTGTAATGTCAAAGGTCTATCTCTATCCAATCAGCTGTTCTGTCGAGGGTAAATAATTGAAAAATGCTTCCAGCACAAATGTCAATGTCACAAGGTCAATCAGAATGACCTCATCGGAAAGTTCATATCATGATGGATGCATATGTGTAATATCAAAGGTCTATGTCTATCCAATCATTAGTTATGTCCAGGGTAATTATTTGTAAAATGCTTCCAGCACCAAGGTCAAGGTCACAAGGTCAATCAGAATGACCTCATCGGAAAGGTCATATCATGATAGATGCATATGTGTAATATCAAATGTCTATCCTATCCAATCAGCTGTTATATGTCCAGGGTAAATAATTGAAAAATGCTTCCAGCACCAAGGTCAAGGTCACAAGGTCAATCAGTATGACTTCATCGGAAAGTTCATATCACGATGGATGTATATGTGTAATATCAAAGGTCTATCTCTATCCAAACACAAGTTATGTCCAGGGTAAATAATTGAAAAATGCTTCCAGCACCAATGTCAAGGTCACAAGGTCAATCAGAATGACTTCATCGGAAAGGTCATATCATGATAGATGCATGTGTAATATCAAAGGTCTATCTCTATCCAAACACAAGTTATGTCCAGGGTAAGTATTTGAAAAATGCTTCCAGCACCAAGGTCAAGGTCACAAGGTCAATCAGAATGACTTCATCGGAAAGTTCATATCATGATAGATGCATATGTGTAATATCAAAGGTCTATGTCTATCCAATCACAAGTTATGTCCAGGGTAATTATTTGAAAAATGCTTCCAGCACCAAGGTCAAGGTCACGAGGTCAATCAGTATGACTTCATCGGAAAGTTCATATCATGATAGATGCATATATGTAATATCAAAAGATTATCTCAATCCAATCACAAGTTATGTCCAGGGTAAGTATTTGAAAAATGCCTCCAGCACCAAGGTCAAGGTCACAAGGTCAATCAGAATGACCTCATCGGAAAGGTAATGTCATGATAGATGCATATGTGTAATGTCAAAGGTCTATCTCTATCCAATCAGCTGTTATGTCGAGGGTAAATAATTGAAAAATGCTTCCAGCACAAATATCAATGTCACAAGGTCAATCAGAATGACCTCATCGGAAAGTTCATATCATGATGGATGCATATGTGTAATATCAAAGGTCTATGTCTATCCAATCATTAGTTATGTCCAGGGTAATTTTTTGTAAAATGCTTCCAGCACCAAGGTCAAGGTCACAAGGTCAATCAGAATGACCTCATCGGAAAGGTCATATCATGATAGATGCATATGTGTAATATCAAATGTCTATCCTATCCAATCAGCTGTTATATGTCCAGGGTAAATAATTGAAAAATGCTTCCAGCACCAAGGTCAAGGTCACAAGGTCAATCAGTATGACTTCATCGGAAAGTTCATATCATGATGGATGTATATGTGTAATATCAAAGGTCTATCTCTATCCAAACACAAGTTATGTCCAGGGTAAATAATTGAAAAATGCTTCCAGCACCAATGTCAAGGTCACAAGGTCAATCAGAATGACTTCATCGGAAAGGTCATATCATGATAGATGCATGTGTAATATCAAAGGTCTATCTCTATCCAAACACAAGTTATGTCCAGGGTAAGTATTTGAAAAATGCTTCCAGCACCAAGGTCAAGGTCACAAGGTCAATCAGTATGACTTCATCGGAAAGTTCATATCATGATAGATGCATATGTGTAATGTCAAAGGTCTATCTCTATCCAATCAGCTGTTCTGTCGAGGGTAAATAATTGAAAAATGCTTCCAGCACAAATGTCAATGTCACAAGGTCAATCAGAATGACCTCATCGGAAAGTTCATATCATGATGGATGCATATGTGTAATATCAAAGGTCTATGTCTATCCAATCATTAGTTATGTCCAGGGTAATTATTTGTAAAATGCTTCCAGCACCAAGGTCAAGGTCACAAGGTCAATCAGAATGACCTCATCGGAAAGGTCATATCATGATAGATGCATATGTGTAATATCAAATGTCTATCCTATCCAATCAGCTGTTATATGTCCAGGGTAAATAATTGAAAAATGCTTCCAGCACCAAGGTCAAGGTCACAAGGTCAATCAGTATGACTTCATCGGAAAGTTCATATCATGATGGATGTATATGTGTAATATCAAAGGTCTATCTCTATCCAAACACAAGTTATGTCCAGGGTAAATAATTGAAAAATGCTTCCAGCACCAAGGTCAAGGTCACAAGGTCAATCAGTATGACTTCATCGGAAAGTTCATATCATGATAGATGCATATGTGTAATGTCAAAGGTCTATCTCAATCCAATCAGCTGTTCTGTCGAGGGTAAATAATTGAAAAATGCTTCCAGCACCAAGGTCAAGGTCACAAGGTCAATCAGAATGACCTCATCGGAAAGGTCATATCATGATAGATGCATGTGTAATATCAAAGGTCTATCTCTATCCAAACACAAGTTATGTCCAGGGTAAGTATTTGAAAAATGCTTCCAGCACCAAGGTCAAGGTCACAAGGTCAATCAGTATGACTTCATCGGAAAGTTCATATCATGATAGATTCATATGTGTAATGTCAAAGGTCTATCTCTATCCAATCAGCTGTTATGTCCAGGGTAAATAATTGAAAAATGCTTCCAGCACCAATGTCAAGGTCACAAGGTCAATCAATATGACCTCATCGGAAAGTTCATATCATGATGGATGCATATGTGTAATATCAAAGGTCTATCTCTATCCAATCAGCTGTTATGTCCAGGGTAAGTATTTGAAAAATGCTTCCAGCACCAAGGTCAAGGTCACAAGGTCAATCAGAATGACCTCATCGGAAAGTTCATATCATGATAGATGCATATGTGTAATATCAAATGTCTATCCTATCCAATCAGCTGTTATATGTCCAGGGTAAATAATTGAAAAATGCTTCCAGCACAAATGTCAAGGTCACAAGGTCAATCAGAATGACCTCATTGGAAAGTTCATATCATGATGGATGCATATGTGTAATATCAAAGGTCTATGTCTATCCAATCACAAGTTATGTCCAGGGTAATTATTTGAAAAATGCTTCCAGCACCAAGGTCAAGGTCACAAGGTCAATCAGTATGACTTCATCGGAAAGTTCATATCATGATAGATTCATATGTGTAATGTCAAAGGTCTATCTCTATCCAATCAGCTGTTATGTCCAGGGTAAATAATTGAAAAATGCTTCCAGCACCAATTTCAAGGTCACAAGGTCAATCAATATGACCTCATCGGAAAGTTCATATCATGATGGATGCATATGTGTAATATCAAAGGTCTATCTCTATCCAATCAGCTGTTATGTCCAGGGTAAGTATTTGAAAAATGCTTCCAGCACCAAGGTCAAGGTCACAAGGTCAATCAGTATGACTTCATCGGAAAGTTCATATCATGATAGATGCATGTGTAATATCAAAGGTCTATCTCTATCCAATCAGCTGTAATGACAAGGTCAATCAGAATGACCTCATCGGAAAGTTCATATCATGATGGATGCATATGTGTAATATCAAATGTCTATCCTATCCAATCAGCTGTTATATGTCCAGGGTAAATAATTGAAAAATGCTTCCAGCACAAATGTCAAGGTCACAAGGTCAATCAGAATGACTTCATCGTAAAGGTCATATCATGATAGATGCATGTGTAATATCAAAGGTCTATCTCTATCCAATCAGCTGTTCTGTCGAGGGTAAATAATTGAAAAATGCTTCCAGCACAAATGTCAATGTCACAAGGTCAATCAGAATGACCTCATCGGAAAGTTCATATCATGATGGATGCATATGTGTAATATCAAATGTCTATCCTAGCCAATCAGCTGTTATATGTCCAGGGTAAATAATTGAAAAATGCTTCCAGCACCAAGGTCAAGGTCACAAGGTCAATCAGTATGACTTCATCGGAAAGTTCCTATCACGATGGATGTATATGTGTAATATCAAAGGTCTATCTCTATCCAAACACAAGTTATGTCCAGGGTAAATAATTGAAAAATGCTTCCAGCACCAATGTCAAGGTCACAAGGTCAATCAGAATGACTTCATCGGAAAGGTCATATCATGATAGATGCATGTGTAATATCAAAGGTCTATCTCTATCCAAACACAAGTTATGTCCAGGGTAAGTATTTGAAAAATGCTTCCAGCACCAAGGTCAAGGTCACAAGGTCAATCAGAATGACCTCATCGGAAAGTTCATATCATGATGGATGCATATGTGTAATATCAAAGGTCTATGTCTATCCAATCACAAGTTATGTCCAGGGTAATTATTTGAAAAATGCTTCCAGCACCAAGGTCAAGGTCACGAGGTCAATCAGTATGACTTCATCGGAAAGTTCATATCATGATAGATGCATATATGTAATATCAAAAGATTATCTCAATCCAATCACAAGTTATGTCCAGGGTAAGTATTTGAAAAATGCCTCCAGCACCAAGGTCAAGGTCACAAGGTCAATCAGAATGACCTCATCGGAAAGGTAATGTCATGATAGATGCATATGTGTAATGTCAAAGGTCTATCTCTATCCAATCAGCTGTTATGTCGAGGGTAAATAATTGAAAAATGCTTCCAGCACAAATATCAATGTCACAAGGTCAATCAGAATGACCTCATCGGAAAGTTCATATCATGATGGATGCATATGTGTAATATCAAAGGTCTATGTCTATCCAATCATTAGTTATGTCCAGGGTAATTATTTGTAAAATGCTTCCAGCACCAAGGTCAAGGTCACAAGGTCAATCAGAATGACCTCATCGGAAAGGTCATATCATGATAGATGCATATGTGTAATATCAAATGTCTATCCTATCCAATCAGCTGTTATATGTCCAGGGTAAATAATTGAAAAATGCTTCCAGCACCAAGGTCAAGGTCACAAGGTCAATCAGTATGACTTCATCGGAAAGTTCATATCATGATGGATGTATATGTGTAATATCAAAGGTCTATCTCTATCCAAACACAAGTTATGTCCAGGGTAAATAATTGAAAAATGCTTCCAGCACCAATGTCAAGGTCACAAGGTCAATCAGAATGACTTCATCGGAAAGGTCATATCATGATAGATGCATGTGTAATATCAAAGGTCTATCTCTATCCAAACACAAGTTATGTCCAGGGTAAGTATTTGAAAAATGCTTCCAGCACCAAGGTCAAGGTCACAAGGTCAATCAGTATGACTTCATCGGAAAGTTCATATCATGATAGATTCATATGTGTAATGTCAAAGGTCTATCTCTATCCAATCAGCTGTTATGTCCAGGGTAAATAATTGAAAAATGCTTCCAGCACCAAGGTCAAGGTCACAAGGTCAATCAATATGACCTCATCGGAAAGGTCATATCATGATAGATGCATGTGTAATATCAAAGGTCTATCTCTATCCAATCAGCTGTTATGTCCAGGGTAAGTATTTGAAAAATGCTTCAAGGTCAATCAGAATGACCTCATCGGAAAGTTCATATCATGATAGATGCATATGTGTAATATCAAATGTCTATCCTATCCAATCAGCTGTTATATGTCCAGGGTAAATAATTGAAAAATGCTTCCAGAACAAATGTCAAGGTCACAAGGTCAATCAGAATGACCTCATTGGAAAGTTCATATCATGATGGATGCATATGTGTAATATCAAAGGTCTATGTCTATCCAATCACAAGTTATGTCCAGGGTAATTATTTGAAAAATGCTTCCAGCACCAAGGTCAAGGTCACAAGGTCAATCAGTATGACTTCATCGGAAAGTTCATATCATGATAGATTCATATGTGTAATGTCAAAGGTCTATCTCTATCCAATCAGCTGTTATGTCCAGGGTAAATAATTGAAAAATGCTTCCAGCACCAATTTCAAGGTCACAAGGTCAATCAATATGACCTCATCGGAAAGTTCATATCATGATGGATGCATATGTGTAATATCAAAGGTCTATCTCTATCCAATCAGCTGTTATGTCCAGGGTAAGTATTTGAAAAATGCTTCCAGCACCAAGGTCAAGGTCACAAGGTCAATCAGTATGACTTCATCGGAAAGTTCATATCATGATAGATGCATGTGTAATATCAAAGGTCTATCTCTATCCAATCAGCTGTAATGACAAGGTCAATCAGAATGACCTCATCGGAAAGTTCATATCATGATGGATGCATATGTGTAATATCAAATGTCTATCCTATCCAATCAGCTGTTATATGTCCAGGGTAAATAATTGAAAAATGCTTCCAGCACAAATGTCAAGGTCACAAGGTCAATCAGAATGACTTCATCGTAAAGGTCATATCATGATAGATGCATGTGTAATATCAAAGGTCTATCTCTATCCAATCAGCTGTTATGTCCAGGGTAAGTATTTGAAAAATGCTTCCAGCACCAATGTCAAGGTCACAAGGTCAATCAGTATGACTTCATCGGAAAGTTCATATCATGATAGATGCATATGTGTAATATCAAAAGTCTATCTCAATCCAATCACAAGTTATGTCCAGGGTAAGTATTTGAAAAATGCCTCCAGCACCAAGGTCAAGGTCACAAGGTCAATCAGAATGACCTCATCGGAAAGGTCATATCATGATAGATGCATATGTGTAATATCAAATGTCTATCCTATCCAATCAGCTGTTATATGTCCAGGGTAAATAATTGAAAAATGCTTCCAGCACCAAGGTCAAGGTCACAAGGTCAATCAGAATGACCTCATCGGAAAGTTCATATCATGATGGATGCATATGTGTAATATCAAAGGTCTATGTCTATCCAATCATTAGTTATGTCCAGGGTAATTATTTGTAAAATGCTTCCAGCACCAAGGTCAAGGTCACAAGGTCAATCAGAATGACCTCATCGGAAAGGTCATATCATGATAGATGCATATGTGTAATATCAAATGTCTATCCTATCCAATCAGCTGTTATATGTCCAGGGTAAATAATTGAAAAATGCTTCCAGCACCAAGGTCAAGGTCACAAGGTCAATCAGTATGACTTCATCGGAAAGTTCATATCACGATGGATGTATATGTGTAATATCAAAGGTCTATCTCTATCCAAACACAAGTTATGTCCAGGGTAAATAATTGAAAAATGCTTCCAGCACCAATGTCAAGGTCACAAGGTCAATCAGAATGACTTCATCGGAAAGGTCATATCATGATAGATGCATGTGTAATATCAAAGGTCTATCTCTATCCAAACACAAGTTATGTCCAGGGTAAGTATTTGAAAAATGCTTCCAGCACCAAGGTCAAGGTCACAAGGTCAATCAGAATGACCTCATCGGAAAGTTCATATCATGATGGATGCATATGTGTAATATCAAAGGTCTATGTCTATCCAATCACAAGTTATGTCCAGGGTAATTATTTGAAAAATGCTTCCAGCACCAAGGTCAAGGTCACGAGGTCAATCAGTATGACTTCATCGGAAAGTTCATATCATGATAGATGCATATATGTAATATCAAAAGATTATCTCAATCCAATCACAAGTTATGTCCAGGGTAAGTATTTGAAAAATGCCTCCAGCACCAAGGTCAAGGTCACAAGGTCAATCAGAATGACCTCATCGGAAAGGTAATGTCATGATAGATGCATATGTGTAATGTCAAAGGTCTATCTCTATCCAATCAGCTGTTATGTCGAGGGTAAATAATTGAAAAATGCTTCCAGCACAAATATCAATGTCACAAGGTCAATCAGAATGACCTCATCGGAAAGTTCATATCATGATGGATGCATATGTGTAATATCAAAGGTCTATGTCTATCCAATCATTAGTTATGTCCAGGGTAATTATTTGTAAAATGCTTCCAGCACCAAGGTCAAGGTCACAAGGTCAATCAGAATGACTTCATCGGAAAGGTCATATCATGATAGATGCATATGTGTAATATCAAATGTCTATCCTATCCAATCAGCTGTTATATGTCCAGGGTAAATAATTGAAAAATGCTTCCAGCACCAAGGTCAAGGTCACAAGGTCAATCAGTATGACTTCATCGGAAAGTTCATATCATGATGGATGTATATGTGTAATATCAAAGGTCTATCTCTATCCAAACACAAGTTATGTCCAGGGTAAATAATTGAAAAATGCTTCCAGCACCAATGTCAAGGTCACAAGGTCAATCAGAATGACTTCATCGGAAAGGTCATATCATGATAGATGCATGTGTAATATCAAAGGTCTATCTCTATCCAAACACAAGTTATGTCCAGGGTAAGTATTTGAAAAATGCTTCCAGCACCAAGGTCAAGGTCACAAGGTCAATCAGTATGACTTCATCGGAAAGTTCATATCATGATAGATGCATATGTGTAATGTCAAAGGTCTATCTCTATCCAATCAGCTGTTCTGTCGAGGGTAAATAATTGAAAAATGCTTCCAGCACAAATGTCAATGTCACAAGGTCAATCAGAATGACCTCATCGGAAAGTTCATATCATGATGGATGCATATGTGTAATATCAAAGGTCTATGTCTATCCAATCATTAGTTATGTCCAGGGTAATTATTTGTAAAATGCTTCCAGCACCAAGGTCAAGGTCACAAGGTCAATCAGAATGACCTCATCGGAAAGGTCATATCATGATAGATGCATATGTGTAATATCAAATGTCTATCCTATCCAATCAGCTGTTATATGTCCAGGGTAAATAATTGAAAAATGCTTCCAGCACCAATGTCAAGGTCACAAGGTCAATCAGTATGACTTCATCGGAAAGTTCATATCATGATAGATGCATATGTGTAATATCAAAAGTCTATCTCAATCCAATCACAAGTTATGTCCAGGGTAAGTATTTGAAAAATGCCTCCAGCACCAAGGTCAAGGTCACAAGGTCAATCAGAATGACCTCATCGGAAAGGTCATATCATGATAGATGCATATGTGTAATATCAAATGTCTATCCTATCCAATCAGCTGTTATATGTCCAGGGTAAATAATTGAAAAATGCTTCCAGCACCAAGGTCAAGGTCACAAGGTCAATCAGAATGACCTCATCGGAAAGGTCATATCATGATAGATGCATGTGTAATATCAAAGGTCTATCTCTATCCAAACACAAGTTATGTCCAGGGTAAGTATTTGAAAAATGCTTCCAGCACCAAGGTCAAGGTCACAAGGTCAATCAGTATGACTTCATCGGAAAGTTCATATCATGATAGATTCATATGTGTAATGTCAAAGGTCTATCTCTATCCAATCAGCTGTTATGTCCAGGGTAAATAATTGAAAAATGCTTCCAGCACCAATTTCAAGGTCACAAGGTCAATCAATATGACCTCATCGGAAAGTTCATATCATGATGGATGCATATGTGTAATATCAAAGGTCTATCTCTATCCAATCAGCTGTTATGTCCAGGGTAAGTATTTGAAAAATGCTTCCAGCACCAAGGTCAAGGTCACAAGGTCAATCAGTATGACTTCATCGGAAAGTTCATATCATGATAGATGCATGTGTAATATCAAAGGTCTATCTCTATCCAATCAGCTGTAATGACAAGGTCAATCAGAATGACCTCATCGGAAAGTTCATATCATGATGGATGCATATGTGTAATATCAAATGTCTATCCTATCCAATCAGCTGTTATATGTCCAGGGTAAATAATTGAAAAATGCTTCCAGCACCAATGTCAAGGTCACAAGGTCAATCAGTATGACTTCATCGGAAAGTTCATATCATGATAGATGCATATGTGTAATATCAAAAGTCTATCTCAATCCAATCACAAGTTATGTCCAGGGTAAGTATTTGAAAAATGCCTCCAGCACCAAGGTCAAGGTCACAAGGTCAATCAGAATGACCTCATCGGAAAGGTCATATCATGATAGATGCATATGTGTAATATCAAATGTCTATCCTATCCAATCAGCTGTTATATGTCCAGGGTAAATAATTGAAAAATGCTTCCAGCACAAATGTCAAGGTCACAAGGTCAATCAGAATGACCTCATTGGAAAGTTCATATCATGATGGATGCATATGTGTAATATCAAAGGTCTATGTCTATCCAATTACAAGTTATGTCCAGGGTAAGTATTTGAAAAATGCTTCCAGCACCAAGGTCAAGGTCACAAGGTCAATCAGTATGACTTCATCGGAAAGTTCATATCATGATGGATGCATATGTGTAATATCAAAGGTCTATCTCTATCCAATCAGCTGTTATGTCCAGGGTAAGTATTTGAAAAATGCTTCCAGCACCAAGGTCAAGGTCACAAGGTCAATCAGTATGACTTCATCGGAAAGTTCATATCATGATAGATGCATGTGTAATATCAAAGGTCTATCTCTATCCAATCAGCTGTAATGACAAGGTCAATCAGAATGACCTCATCGGAAAGGTCATATCATGATAGATGCATATGTGTAATATCAAATGTCTATCCTATCCAATCAGCTGTTATATGTCCAGGGTAAATAATTGAAAAATGCTTCCAGCACAAATGTCAAGGTCACAAGGTCAATCAGAATGACTTCATCGTAAAGGTCATATCATGATAGATGCATGTGTAATATCAAAGGTCTATCTCTATCCAATCACAAGTTATGTCCAGGGTAAGTATTTGAAAAATGCTTCCAGCACCAAGGTCAAGGTCACAAGGTCAATCAGAATGACCTCATCGGAAAGGTCATATCATG
This sequence comes from Steromphala cineraria, assembly GCA_916613615.1. Taxonomy (NCBI): domain Eukaryota; kingdom Metazoa; phylum Mollusca; class Gastropoda; order Trochida; family Trochidae; genus Steromphala; species Steromphala cineraria. The sequence continues at coordinate 47,226,849 of OU744724.1, forward strand.
ATAGATGCATATGTGTAATATCAAAGGTCTATGTCTATCCAATCACAAGTTATGTCCAGGGTAAGTATTTGAAAAATGCTTCCAGCACCAAGGTCAAGGTCACAAGGTCAATCAGTATGACTTCATCGGAAAGTTCATATCATGATAGATTCATATGTGTAATGTCAAAGGTCTATCTCTATCCAATCAGCTGTTATGTCCAGGGTAAATAATTGAAAAATGCTTCCAGCACCAATGTCAAGGTCACAAGGTCAATCAATATGACCTCATCGGAAAGTTCATATCATGATAGATGCATATGTGTAATATCAAAAGTCTATCTCTATCCAATCACAAGTTATGTCCAGGGTAAGTATTTGAAAAATGCTTCCAGCACCAAGGTCAAGGTCACAAGGTCAATCAGTATGACCTCATCGGAAAGTTCATATCATGATAGATGCATATGTGTAATGTCAAAGGTCTATCTCTATCCAATCACAAGTTATGTCCAGGGTAAATAATTGAAAAATGCTTGCTGCACCAAGGTCTGTTACCATAAAGATATTTTATGACACTTCAATGAATTCACTCTGACAAGTTATCTCCCCTTAGCAATCTTCATTTAAGAACTTACATAAATGAGATTGAATTAATACTGGACATCAGTTGGATCCTTTACAGTTTGCTTACAGGGCAGGACGCGGTGTGGAAGACGCACTCATCTCTCTTCTTCACAAAGTCTATACTCACCTTGATAACTCAAAGTCATATGTAAGAATTCTATTTGCAGATTTTTCCTCAGCGTTTAACACTATCCAACCACATCTTATGGTTAAGAAATTGTTCAATATGGGAGTAAACAGTAACCTCATTAAATGGGTGGAAGCTTTTTTAATTCATCGTCCCCAACGTGTTCGAGTTAATTCTACGCTCTCTGAAGTGAATCTCCTGAGTACTGGTGCTCCTCAAGGCTGCGTCCTGTCGCCTGTCCTCTTTACTCTCTATACAAATGACTGTGTATCTCTATTTTCCTCCTGTTTGAATTTCAAGTTTGCAGATGATGCCGCTTTGGTTGGGTTCATTCATCAATCAGAATTAGACTATAGAGAAAATATTGATTCATTTAACCAATGGTGTAAAGACAATTTTCTATCCCTGAACATTAGTAAAACAAAGGAAATGATAATTGACTTCCGCAGAAAAAAGGAAAACCTGGAGCCAGTTACTATTGACGGACAGGAAGTTGAAGTAGTAGACGAGTACAAATACCTGGGAACCATAATTGATGATAAACTCTCATGGAAATCTAATACACACCGTGTCCATGCTAAAGCTCAACAAAGACTTTTCTTCCTGCGAAAATTAAGATCTTTTAATGTTGATACATGTATTCTAAAATTGTTCTATCAAACTTTCATCAATAGCATTCTGACTTTCAGTTTTCATGCATGGTATGGCAATCTTTCCCTATCACTGAAAAACAAAATCGACAAAAACGTAAATATAGCCAGCAAAATTATCGGCATCAATCTTGAACACCTTTCCTTTCAGTTTGATTCAAAAGTTCAAAAGAAAGCTCTAGCCATTCAATGTGACCCATCCCACTTTCTAAATGAATGTTATGAATTTTTACCTTCTGGACGTCGTTTCAAAATTTGGTATTTCAAAACTAATAGAAGTACAAAATCATTTGTTCCATACAGTATCAAGATTTTAAATTTACATACAAAATTGTAAGTCTAACTAACAGTCGCACTGTAATCATAAATTGTATTGTTCAATGGAACACCCTTATTTGTTTACAATGTTTAATATTACTGCTTGTAGAGCAAAATGTATTTGTTGTATATATTTAGTATCTATTTAATTGTGACTTTGAAAGCTCTTTGAATGTAAAGCAAATTTCCCCGCGGGAATAATAAAGTTTATCTTATCTTATCTTATCTTATTGTATTGCTACCACACCATGTGGTCCTTCAGATTGCTCAATCCGAGCTGTTATAAGTTTAAGCACACCAGATTACAGTGCCCACGGTGTACGTTTTGTACATTTTGTCCTACAGATATCATTTAAATATATTACTGCTACTAAACAACTAAATGTTAACTATAAATCCTAAAGTTAGACTCAACAGTACTTTCTTGAAATGGTGTAATTTGAAGCACCCATAAAATGTTTTCATAAAATGATTGTTTATACCATCTTTCATAATTTCATGTCAAGTTTAAAAGTTTCTTAAAGAAGTTGTGTTATAAATGTCCATTCTTATTATTCATAGTAGTAATTTGATTTCATTGTATCTTTCAGCTTTTTTACCACATCATATATCATCATGGAATAAAGATTGATGATGCTTGGGTTAACTGTCTGTGAGTCTTTTAAGGTACACTGGTCACAGTACAGTAAAAAAGACCGCTGCCCAACTGTAAAACAACAGAATGGATAAAGAAATAAAAGAAGATACAGAAATGTTTACAGATAAGGAAGATAAAACAGAGAGAAAAAGAACTCTTACTTCTAAGGGAAGAGAATTGTTTTATTCAATGAACAAAGACTATCAGATTAAAATAGAAAAACTTGAGAATGAAATAGAAAAATTAACAGAAATGTGTAGAACAGTGCAAAAAAGACTTGAAACAGTTGCAGAAATGTAGGGAATGTTTGAACAAATATTATCATGACTTTAACCAACTCTGTACTGATCAGGTTACCTTTCTTTCGAGAACTGGTACAGAAGAATCCGATGTAGAGTACAATGTAATTTGGAGAACAGGAAGAGAGTGAAACTTTTATTTGATAAAATCACAACTGAAATTGACAATTTGATAATAACTTTAGTCGAAGAATTGTCGACATCTAGGCGCAGCAAAAGCAGTAAAGCAGCAAGTGACAAACTATCAGTGAAGAATGCCGAGACAAAGGCAAAATCTGAAGGGGCTAGAGCTGCTCATGAGTTTGTAACTAGGGAATCCAAACTTATGAAAAAGCAAGTCTTAATTGAAGCCGAAAGAACGATTGTAGAACATCAAAAGCTATGTGCTGTTTTGAAAGCAGAAGTTAAGGCACTTGAAGACGAAGGCAATTCGCAAGTAGGTTCTCTTGATGTCCCTGTGGATGACCCTCGAGATAGAACACAGAAATATGTGAATCAGTTGGAAAATGAAGCCAAGGATCCTGGAAGTTATGAACCACCCTTGAACACACCACCTTGTAAGCAAGTACAAGATCCAAACACCTTTATCTACAAACACACAAGCACTCCTCTGAACCCTCATGCTGCTCCATATGTGTCTCAGCACGACTTGTCCAAAATGTTTTTTAGGAAGGAACTTTTGTTACAGAGACTGACAAAATTTGATGACACATCAGAATCATATCTCATGTGGAAAACTTCATTCAAGGAAGTTGTAAGAGAAGTTAACTTGAGTGTGAGTGAAGAATTGGACTTACTTTTGAACTGGCTAGGACAGAAATTGTTAAAACATGCTAATAACATTCGCAGATCCAACATCAATAACCCTGAGTTGTGTCTCCGTTTGACTTGGGAACGACTAAACGAAAAGTTTGGCAGTCCAGAAAGCATCCTTTCCTCCCTGGAAAAAAGATTAGATTCCTACCTAAACATCAACTCGCAAGACTTCGAAAGATTGTACGACCTCTATGATCTTCTGTCGGAAATTGATGCCACCAAACAGGACAGAAGATTCACTTGTCACCTTGCATACTTTGACTCGCCGTCCGGAATCAACCCAATAGTTAACAAGCTACCCATTTATATGAGGGATAGATGGGAAAACAGAGCCTTCAAATACAAAGACGTTCATCATGTGACGTTTCCACCTTTTACAGAATTTGTCAAATTCATTCATGAAATGAGTCGACTGAAGAATGATCCAAGTTTCTCACATGCCAGACCAGTTCATAGTGCAGCCGTCACACAGAAGAGACAACAGAACTACACTCCACGAGTTCAAGTGAAGAAGACGACTGTAGAGAATAAATGTCCTCTACACAACACAGACCATTCACTAGCGGATTGTGTCTCGTTCAAATCAAAGCCCTATTCAGAAAAGATAGACTTTATGAAAACAAAAGGCCTCTCTTTCAAATGTTGTCATCCTAAACATTTGGCCAGCGATTGTACAGCAGAAGAACCAAAGTGTGGCAATTGTGGCGGCAAACACATCACTGCCCTTCACATGACGAAACAAGATTGGCTGGACTTCAAGTCAAGCAGAGATAGATTACAGAACAAGCAAGAACCATCAAAAGTTTCAGCCAGCTGCATCGAGATTTGTGACACTGAGTTCAATGGAAAATCATGTGGGAAAACATTACTGGTATGTGTCCTTCCAAAGAACAATCCCAAACAAGCAGTCAATCTATACGCCATAACTGACGATCAAAGTAATTCATGTTTGGTAGCTCCCAAGTTTTTTGAATTGATGAATATCAACAGCAAAAGAATTCCTTACTCGTTGTCAACTTGTGCAGGTGTCCTGAAGACATCAGGAAGGAGAGCTTCTGGCTTCCAAGTTCAGTCAATCACAGGTGATTGTACCTTAGACTTACCGACACTGATAGAATGTGATGACATACCTAACTTTCGAACAGAAATCGCAACACCTGCTGTTGCACAGCATCACAAGCATCTGACAGACATAGCTGACAGTATACCTCCATTAGATGAGTCTGCAGAAATTCTCATGCTGATTGGCAGGAACATGACTGAAGCTTTTCATGTGAAAGAACAGCGCATTGGTCCAGGACCTTCACCCTACGCTCAAAGGCTACCTCTTGGCTGGGTAGTGATTGGAGAGACCTGTCTAGGAAAACAGCATACAACAGACACAGTGAACGCCAACAAAACCTACATCTTGGACAACGGCCGTTCAACCTTGTTGAAACCTTGTTCAAACAGATTCCAGATCAAAGAGTTTGATGAACAACTTCCTGTAAGTGATGTTTTTAAAGTTACAAGAGACGACAACAAACCTGGATTGTCAACTGAAGATCGCCAGTTTCTAGACATTATGGACAAGGAAATACTGAGGACTGGTACTGGAACTTGGACCGCTCCTCTACCTCTACGTGACCCACGACCTGCGCTCCCAAATAACAAACCACAAGCAAAACATAGAGCAAAGTCTTTACATGCTAGTCTTAGCAAAGATGATAACAAGAAAAAACAGATGTTTGAATTCATGGACAAGATCATTACAGCTGGACATGCAGAGGTGGCCCAAGTTGTTGATCACAGCAGTGAAGCCTGGTATCTGCCATTATTTGGAGTAAGAGTAACCAGATCAGATAAGAGGAGTGTTCGATGCATCAGCCTCATATGAATAGCATCCTGTTGCAAGGTCCAGATCTCATGAACAGACTCCTTCATGTTCTCCTTTCATTTCGGAAGGAACGCATCGCTATCATGGGAGATATAGAAAAGATGTTCTATTGTTTTCAAGTAGATGAACAGTACAGAAACTTCCTTCGTTTCTTCTGGCACCAGGCAAAAGACCCCAAACTAGACATGATTGAGTACCGCATGAGGGTACACGTGTTTGGAAACAAGCCTTCACCAGCAGTGGCGACCTACGGATTTAGGAGAATTGCGGAATCCTCTGCTACAGAATACGGTGAAGATGTAAGAGACTTCATCCATAAGAACTTTTATGTTGACGATGGCTTGACCTCCCTCCCGACAGAATCGGAAGCCATAGACCTGCTTAAAAGAACACAAGATGCCCTGAAAGTCCATGGAAACATGAGGTTTCACAAATTTGCATCCAACAATGCTACTGTAATGGAAGCCTTCCCCTCAGAAGACAGAATCAAAGACTTACAGAACATTGACATTGATGATCTTGGAAGTCCCTATTCCATTCACAGGAGTCTTGGTGTATCATGGAATGTGAAGACCGACATGTTCATGCTGCACGTTCCAGAGGAAGAGAAACCGTTCACAAAGCGGGGCATACTCTCCATGATAGGATCAATTTATGATCCCTTAGGATTCTTCTCACCAGTAACAGTTCAAGGACGACTAATCATGCGAGATGTCATGACTCTCAAGATAGTCAAATGCAAGTGGGTCGTCCCATCCTATCACAGAGACTGGGAGACCTGGACAAGATCTCTTAAAGAACTTCAGTCTGGTCGTCCCATCCTATCACAGAGACTGGGAGACCTGGAAAAGATCTCTTAAAGAACTTCAGACCGTTGCCATACCAAGGACCTTTGTGCCACCATCGTTCAGAGAGGTTGTGGAAAAGAAGCTCCTTGTATATTGTGACGCCTCAACAAGTGCTATAGCAGCTGTCAGTTACCTCAAAGTGACAACGTCAGATGGAGAGGAACAGATTGGATTTGTGATGGGAAAGGTGAAGATTGCGCCATCACATGGTCACAGCATCCCTCGCCTGGAACTGTGTGCAGCTGTGATAGCTGTTGAGTTGGCACACACAGTTTGTGAAAGTCTTGAATTGAAAGCAACACAAGTTTGTTTTTTCTCGGACAGTAAAATAGTGCTAGGATGCCTCAAAAACAAAACGAAGCGGTTTAAGATGTATGTATCAAATAGAATTGCCAAGATTCTAAACTTCGCCAAATCAGATCAGTGGAGTTATGTTTCAACAAATAGGAATCCTGCGTATAAATGGAACGAGAACTCTAAATGCAGCCAACCTTGCAGACAGTTGAAAGGACCACCTAGGTCAAACATACTTGCAGGGGAAACAGACGAAATCAATGGAAATGTATCAGGATTAGACGAAGTTGAAGTTGTATCAGAAATTAGTCATTTTTCAAAGGGTCACATAGGATTGGGGACTGATAGATTTCAAAGGTTCTCATGGGGGAATCTTGTAGACGCTGTTGCAAGGCTGAAGCACATTGCAAGACTTCGTTGTGATCCAAAACAAGGACAGATAAGTGTGTCTTTGTTCACAGAAACTGAGCAGTTCATCATACATGAATTTCAACAGGAGTGCTTTTCAAAGGAGATCCATTGCCTGAAAAATGAAAAGACTATTCCTACAGATAGCCCTCTTTCTTCCTTAAATCCATACCTTGATTCAGATGACCTGCTCCGTGTAGGTGGCCGTCTTAACTGGAAAACAGAACTAAAGCAAGACCACAGGAACCCCCTGATTCTACCAAAGTCATCACATGTGTCTGGAATCATCATTCAACACTATCACATCAAGGGAGACAACTCACAGAGGGAGCTGTTAGAGCCGCAGGCTATTGGATCATAGGTGTGAAAAGATTAGTCTCGTCTCTCATACATCAGTGTGTGAACTGTAGAAAACTGAGAGGTAGAACTGAACCTCCAAAGATGGCTGATCTTCCTAGTGATCATCTGAAAGAAAGCCCACCTTTCACCTTTGTAGGGCTGGACACATTTGGCCCATGGAACATAATCTCTCGCAGAACGAGAGGAGGTTATGCAAATTCCAAGAGGTGGGTTATCTTGTTTTCATGCATGGTTACGAGAGCTGTACATTTGGAGGTTGTTGATGAGATGAGCACGAGTGCCTTTATCAACGCTTTGAGGAGATTCGTAGCGATCCAAGGTGAAGTGAAGCAACTGCGATCAGACCGAGGGACAAATTTCATTGGTTCTGTAAGTGAACTGAACATCAATGCTATCAACATAGAAGATAGAAATGTGAAATCCTTCCTGAAAGACAACAGAATAGACTGGATTTTCAATCCTCCCCACTCTTCGCACATGGGTGGAGCCCTCACTCATGATGCCTTAAGCCCCTGTCACAACCCATCGTGCGTGCAATTCGTTCGTACGTTTTTCTGAAAACGTAGGGTTGATTTATCAAGAACAGAGAGGGAGTTTGCCAACGCATGCCACACGCACGTTGTAAGCACGTCAAACGCACGTTTTATCTATCTCTATCCAATCACAAGTTATGTCTAGGGTAAATAATTGAAAAATGTTTGCTGCGCCAAGGTCATGGTCACGAGGTCAATCAGTATGACCCCATCGGAAAGACCATACCATGATAGATGCATATGTGTAATGTCAACGGTCTATCTCTATCCAATCACAAATTATTTTCAGGGTAAATAATTGAAAAATGCTTGTTACGCCAAGGTCATGGTCACCAGGTCAATCAGTATGACCTCAACGGAAAGTTCCTATCATGATAGATGCATATGTGTAACGTCAAAGGTCTATTTCTATCCAATCAGCAGTTATGTCCAGGGTAAATGATTGAAAAATGCTTGCTGAGTCAAGGTCATGGTCACGAGGTCAATCAGCATGACCTCATCGGAAAGTTCATATCATGATAGACTGATGCATGTGCAATGTCAAAGGTCTATCTCTATCCAATCACAAGTTATGTCCAGGGTAAGTATTTGAAAAATGCTTCCAGCTGCAAGGTCAAGGTCAAAAGGTCAATCAGTATGACTTCATCGGAAAGTTCATATCATGATAGATGCATATGTGTAATGTCAAAGGTCTATCTCTATCCAATCAGCTGTTATGTCCAGGGTAAGTATTTGAAAAATGCTTGTAACGCCAAGGTCATGGTCACCAGGTCAATCAGTATGACCTCAACGGAAAGTTCGTATCATGATTGATGCATATGTGTAACGTCAAAGGTCTATCTCTATCCAATCAGCAGTTATGTCCAGGGTAAATGATTGAAAAATGCTTGCCGAGCCAAGGTCATGGTCACGAGGTCAATCAGCATGACCTCATCGGAAAGTTCATATCATGATAGACTGATGCATGTGTAATGTCAAAGGTCTATCTCTATCCAATCACAAGTTATGTCCAGGGTAAGTATTTGAAAAATGCTTCCAGCTGCAAGGTCAAGGTCAAAAGGTCAATCAGTATGACTTCATCGGAAAGTTCATATCATGATAGATGCATATGTGTAATGTCAAAGGTCTATCTCTATCCAATCAGCTGTTATGTCCAGGGTAAATAATTGAAAAATGCTTCCAGCACCAATGTCAAGGTCACAAGGTCAATCAGAATGACCTCATCGGAAAGGTCATATCATGAAAGATGCATATGTGTAATGTCAAAGGTCTATCTCTATCCAATCACAAGTTATGTCCAGGGTAAGTATTTGAAAAATGCTTCCAGCTGCAAGGTCAAGGTCAAAAGGTCAATCAGTATGACTTCATCGGAAAGTTCATATCATGATAGATGCATATGTGTAATGTCAAAGGTCTATCTCTATCCAATCAGCTGTTATGTCCAGGGTAAGTATTTGAAAAATGCTTGTTACGCCAAGGTCATGGTCACCAGGTCAATCAGTATGACCTCAACGGAAAGTTCGTATCATGATTGATGCATATGTGTAACGTCAAAGGTCTATCTCTATCCAATCAGCAGTTATGTCCAGGGTAAATGATTGAAAAATGCTTGCTGAGTCAAGGTCATGGTCACGAGGTCAATCAGCATGACCTCATCGGAAAGTTCATATCATGATAGACTGATGCATGTGTAATGTCAAAGGTCTATCTCTATCCAATCACAAGTTATGTCCAGGGTAAGTATTTGAAAAATGCTTCCAGCTGCAAGGTCAAGGTCAAAAGGTCAATCAGTATGACTTCATCGGAAAGTTCATATCATGATAGATGCATATGTGTAATGTCAAAGGTCTATCTCTATCCAATCAGCTGTTATGTCCAGGGTAAGTATTTGAAAAATGCTTGTTACGCCAAGGTCATGGTCACCAGGTCAATCAGTATGACCTCAACGGAAAGTTCGTATCATGATTGATGCATATGTGTAACGTCAAAGGTCTATCTCTATCCAATCAGCAGTTATGTCCAGGGTAAATGATTGAAAAATGCTTGCCGAGCCAAGGTCATGGTCACGAGGTCAATCAGCATGACCTCATCGGAAAGTTCATATCATGATAGACTGATGCATGTGTAATGTCAAAGGTCTATCTCTATCCAATCACAAGTTATGTCCAGGGTAAGTATTTGAAAAATGCTTCCAGCTGCAAGGTCAAGGTCAAAAAGTCAATCAGTATGACTTCATCGGAAAGTTCATATCATGATAGATGCATATGTGTAATGTCAAAGGTCTATCTCTATCCAATCAGCTGTTATGTCCAGGGTAAATAATTGAAAAATGCTTCCAGCACCAATGTCAAGGTCACAAGGTCAATCAGAATGACCTCATCGGAAAGGTCATATCATGATAGATGCATATGTGTAATGTCAAAGGTCTATCTCTATCCAATCACAAGTTATGTCCAGGGTAAGCATTTGAAAAATGCTTGCAGAACCAAGGTCAAGGTCATAAGGTCAATCAGTATGACCTCATCGTTTGGTTTTATCATGTTAGACGCATATGTGTATCATCAAAGGTCTATCTCTATCCAATCATAAGTTATTTTCAGGGTAAATAATTGAAAAATTCTTGCTGCGCAAGGGTCAAGGTCACAAGGTCAATCAGTATGACCTCATCTGAAAGGTGTTATTATGATAGATGCATATGTGTAATGTCAAAGGTCTATCTCTATCCAATCACAAGTTATGTCCAGGGTAAATAATTGAAAAATGTTTGCTGGGCCATGGTCAAGAGGTAAATTAGTATGACCTCATCAGAAAGGTTTTATCATGATAGATGCACATGTGAAATATCAAAGGTCTATCCTTATCCAATCACAAGTTATGAATATATGGTTAAAGTATTCGAAAATGCTTGTTGCGCCAAGGTCAAGGACAAGAGGTCAGCCAGTATGACATCGTCCGAGGGGCCGTATCATGATAGATGCACATGTGAAATATCAAAGGTCTATCTCTATTCAATCATAAGTTATGACCAAGGTTCCAGTATTAAAAAAATTCATGCTGCGTCAAGGTCATGATCACGAAGGTCAATTACTGTGACGTCATCGGAAAGACCTAATCATGATGGAGGCACATGTGAATTAACAAAGGTCATCTCTGATGCGGGGGTTTAATTATTGATGTGACCTTGAACTTTGACAGTTTGAACGTAAAACCATTAAAAAAATTTCTGCTTCACAAAGATAAATTATACCAAATTAGAACTTCATAGCATACTTTTCAAGTTATTGTGTTAACACGGAAAATATAGTGATTTTAAAACTTGTGACCTTGACATTTGACCTTGAAAGTTTACATGTCACAATAATACCCCAGACGTGTAAACAGTAAATTATGTAAAGTAGTTCTGCAAAGCTTAATGGGATGAAGTCATGCCCAAATTTGGTGTGTACATTGCAATTACTCATATCTTGTGACCTTGACCTATGACATATTTGATTGTTAAAACATAATCATTAACTCGTTTGATAAAAATAGTATTAAATGGAATGTCTTTTCTCTTTTTCTCCACCTTAATTTTTTCATTTACATTATTTAAGAAATAAAGTAGCCCTAACCATCATGTGTTTAGCAATAAAGTATAGTTTTGCCCTGAACTATTATAGTTAAAGCATGAGGCCGAATGCTTTGACGTTATAATAGTTCAGGGCAAAACTATACTTTATTGCAAAACACATGATGGTTAGGGCTACTCTATTACTTTTCTAGTATGTCGATTTTTACGCGTTTAAGTTATTTCTACTCCAAAATAAACATATTATATATAAATCACGTTCGGCCGCAAATTGAAAACCATATCTTGTGACGTCATAACCGATTGTTATTGACGTCATGGGCCATTGTTTCATGACGTCTCTCAAAAACTATACTTTATTGCGCAATAAAGGGTGGGCGGCGCCTTTGATCTTTACGGGAACAATACTAGAAAGACATTTGAAACCAACCAAAGAAGTCCCTTAAAGATGACAATATCATAACTAGAACTAAAAAGTGTTTTCACTCAAAAAACAGATGTCTCCATTTCAGCTGAATTTTGCCTTTGAAAATACCTTATAGTTTTTTAAACCTCAAATGAAAACCAAATTCTTTATATAAAACAACATAAACTGTAAGTTTTGGTTATATTTTATTTTTATTTATAGGAATCGTTAATCAACAAGATCTAAACTGTTGCCATGGAAATCCCAAAATAAATAAATTAAAAGGAGTTGAAACCTCCAAAAGGCACATCTACATGATATGAAGAGGGTATATACCAAATTTGGTGAGGATTGGTCATGTAGTTTCAGATTTGTGCTCTGGAAACTAACCCTACCCTTTAAAATGACAAAGTCAAAACTGTTGCCATGGAAACAAAAAAATCTAAAATTGAAAAAGAAGTTAAAACCTAAAAGGCGCATCTACATGAAATTGAGAGTCTGTATACCACATTTGGTAAAGATTGGTCAAGTAGTTTAAGATTTCTGCTCCGGAAACAAATGGGAAGTCCCAACGCCGAAGCGGATGTGGACGCAGACGCGTACGGGAACTCCGCCAAACCAATATGTCTCACAACACTTCAGGGGGAGACATAAATATGTGCATGTGATGCAATGTGATGTCCCCAGCCCCAACTTTTAATCAGTAAATGACCCTTCCCCTGTACTTAATTCAAGTTGTTTCCATGGCAACCAGAAATGGCTTTATGATTCTGGAGAAGAAGATGAAAATAGGTTTCAGGTTTCTAGGCCTTATGCTTCTGGAGAAGAAGATTAAAGGTTTTAAGAGCGTGGCCCCTGTGGCCCTTATTATTGGCCACAGGGCCACCAAAGCTACATTTATAATCCTCACTAGCCAAGGAGTATGTACACAAAGTTTCAGCTTTCTAGGCCTTATGGTTAAGTCAAAATTGACGGAGGTACGGATGGATGGACAGATGGCCGGACGCTGGACGCCATGCCATGCCATGCCATGCCATAAGCCCATCAGGCCTTGCATGCCAGATGAGCTAACGATTCAGTTTAAAAAAATATTGAAGGTTTTATGGCCCGCAAACGAAAACATTTCGGAATACTTTGCAGGAGACATAATAAACACAATTATCTAGTGAACTTTTTCTAGGCACCTGTGTACAAAGACAATAGGTATATGTATAAAAGAAAAACAGGATAAACAAGAAGTTTTCTCTTGTGTTTCAGTTCTTCAAATCCAATCAAAGAACCAGCGCTGTATGATGCCCAAAACACTCCCATCAACTGAAAGAAAACACAATACAGTCAGTCAAACGTTGTTGTAACGCCAAGGGGTATTCAAGGGCGTCAATCCCACGGTGCTTATCAGTAGCCATGGGGTCACCAAAGCTATAAATTATAATCCCTACTAGTCAATGAGTCTGTAAGATTTGAGCTTAGTTCTTGAGAAGAACCTGAGTTTATGGAAGAATGGATGGCCGGACGCCGACACCGAACAGCACGACATGCCATAAGCCCATCGGGCCTTACAGACCTGATGAGCTAAAAAGGTGTAACTGAATGGGCCCTCAATTGAGTAAGAAGGATACCAAATCTGCAATTGATAATTTGAATTTCAAACTCCATAAAGGTGTATTGATACCCTGAAGCAGGGATGCAGAAATTAACTAGGATGGATGGACACACACACACATGAATGCACGGACGGATAGATGAAGCCCAAACCTTTATCCCCATCCCACTTTGTGGCAGGGGATAATAATTCTCACTGGTCAAGGAATATGTAAAGAAGATTTCAGCTTTCTAGGCCTTTGCTTCTGGAGAAGAGGTAGAAAATTCATAAACTTTAGGGATGGATGGACGGATAGATGCCGTACATCATGCCATGCCATAAGCCCATCTGGCCTTACTGAAGTACCTAGGTACACTGTGTATAACCGTACACCGGAACTAGCGAGGTGTACGGCGGAGAAATGTTGCTAGCGAGGAGCGTGATCGCAAACGGGATCACTTAAAAAGCAATCATCGCCCTTTCATCAACTTTTTCTATGTTATTATCATGTCATTAGCTTTCCAAGACATAACTATTTAATGTCATATCCTGTTCATAGTCAGAGATAGCAAATATGTTACTAACAACAGCATTACTCGCAACTGTCACTGTTACTGTCCCTTGGATACAGAATGACAAGCACATACATTTGACTAAGTATGTGTGCTAAAATTATCACATGATGTTGATTATTTGAAAGTTATGAAGTGAAATATTACCTAATGTTCGATTTCGGCTCCTCGCTAGCAACATTTCTCCGCCGTACACCTCGCTAGTTCCGGTGTACGGTTATACACAGTGAGGTAGGAATGTTTTCAAGAATTGAAGTATCAGATGTCAGGCTTTTCTATTTGTCAAGAGGTTTTTAGTTCACCTGCTTGGTAATTACCAGAGCTACCAAATTCATGTACCTACTGTAAATCATGAAATTAATGCGAGCATTTAATTAATGCAAAAAATGCGTCTGTACTCGTCTCGCATTAATTTCAGGACGCATTTTAGTTTCTAAAGTAATACGTAGTGCAGTGTGACCGGTGTTTATTTAGTGTTGACCACGTAAATACATTAACAATAGCAAAGGTCTCAACATCACACTTCAATGAACTGCAGTTCACTTGCTCATTAACACATCGCGAAGACGTGTTAATTCTACAACAAAGGCCATTGTTCAAATTCACTCAAGCACATCACCCAGTCCTCCAACCACGCAAGATTACCTCACGATCCTTGCTCACTTTTGTAATGGCAGCTTCCATCAACCTGGCGTGAAGAGGTTTCACTACGCTAATTCGTAGATCAACACGAGTGTCAAGTACAACGTAAACAACTTCAAATGCTAGTTAGTCTGTCAAATTTTTATTTTAAAAAAAAGTTTGGGCATGCATTAATTTCTGGACGCGTTTTAGGCTAGACCCTCGCACTCACATTAATTTCATGATTTACAGTATTCACCAACCCGGGTATCGAGTGTTGTGGTTTCATCTACATCATTTTCCGCGTCCTTTTCTATTGTTCACAAAGGGAGTAGAGGAGTGTACATTTAAAAATAGCAATGGTTCTTGTTCTTGTTCATCTGTATCCCTCTTGTCTAAGTCTGTATTTTTTACAGATATTTTTATCCCCAAAAAGGTGTTTGTGTGTTGACACTAATGATTGTAAACAAAGTGGACAATATTTTGACAACATTTCACACCTCAAGCTATCATTACTTTCTCTGTACGAGATTATGGTTTGAGCATCCCAACTTGGCGACTGTGTCACCTACCAGTAACAATTGTTGCTGTCCTTGTCCATTTTCTTATGAAAAATCCTTTCCAAAGCCTGTGTAATGGCCGTAGCACATTCAATAATTCCACACTGGATTTTTTCAAAGGCTTTGTCCGAGTTTTAACAAACCCCGATAAGGTATTTCAAATCACTTTGTTGAGTTCAGGAACATTGAGACAATTGAGACCATTGCAGTTTTTGGATTTTAACGAAATATACATTTCAGCAAGAATGACATTCATTCACAATATATTTGAGAAAAATGAATACCTTGATGGTCACATTGAGAAGTGTGATGGTCCTCACAAAGGGAATGACTATTCCAGTGATGAGAAGGGGCAGCACAGAGTAGCCAATCACTCCCAAGCATTGAGAATAGCTCACCTGCAAACACAGCATTACTTACACTCAGCAACAGAATGATTTCATGTTGAAACAAGTGAAGAAGCGAGCAGAGCTCACATACCCACATTCCCCACTTTGTTCAAAGAATTTCAAATAGTAAAATTTATTAATATTGGTTAAAGTTGTATGATAGCTGAGTATACAGTAAGTCATTGTGTAAATAGAGAATACTAAATGACGTTCAGTTTAATAACATATTTATGAAACGAGTGGATATGGTATTCAGATTTAACGAGCGAAAGCGAGTTAAATACCAATACTATCTATGAGTTTCATAAATATGTTATTAAACTGGACGGGGTTTAGTATTTTATTTATTACACTCTTTAACCCTATACTGCTTATATACGCGATTCTATGCTTCTGCCCTTTACTGCTTTTCTACGCGATTCTACGCTTCTGCCCTTTACTGCTTTTCTACGCGATTCTACGCCTTTTCTAACCATCGGAAAAGATGCAATACTTCAAAGTTATCTTGCTGAAATATTCTCAAATTGAGTTTGAAATTTATACTTCAGGGTATGTTTTGTTATTCCTGTCCATATTCAATATCAAACAACAATTTTAAAATAATGAAAATCTTGAGATAAAAATCTTGTCGGCAAAATCGGTGATCACCGGAAAACAAAGTTTTAGGTCATTCCAGCCAATCAGGGACGAGCGATTGCTAACTGACGAGTGGTCACGTTACCCCTGAAATTTTATTTTGCCCAGGTTAAGAAATTTACATTTCCCGTTAAGGAGTATTTTGATTAGGTGACCAAAACCTTTTCTAAATAAATTTGTAGTTATTTTGGCCAATAACATACGTGACAGTAATATTGTTACCGGTGTGAGCGACCCGGAAGTGGACCCGGTTTGTTTACATCGAAAACGAGAATCATGTCGTCGCCGTCAACAGGACAATCAAATCAACACTAGCCATCAGACATAACACTTCAGTTGGTGACAGTGAGTATCAACCTTTCTGTAAAATATTTAATTGTCACTGTTATACAGTCGAATGAAGGGAAGTTAATTTATCCCTGTAAAAATATCAACACATTTTGAGTCATTCGAGTCATGCATGCATTTATGATTTGATCTGTTTTCAATCAACCAAATGCGTCAGTTTTAGTCAATGAATCGTAATCAGGCATAAAATGTGAGTGGACAGAATAAAATGATTCTTATCAGACAAATGACTCTAGATTTTCTTCACCTGTCATTCATTTTTGTGAAAGAATTTTAACTGATTCATTGCAACAAGTTATGTAATTATAACATGATTTTATAAATATCTAAGGAGATCATTTAAATGTGTTATTGTTCGCTGTGATATCATTGCCCTTATAAATGTTTGAGTTTTGAATTTTCAGAATATCAAAATCAAATTATTTTTTTGAACATATTTATTGTTATGTTGGAAAGTGAGACAAAACATGAGCATGCAAACTGGTACTTCCTCAAGGATCTACAAACTGATTAGCCCAAAAAAAACATTAATGAACGAAAACTATGAAGTTTTCTTAAAAAGAAAAAGCAAAATGTGCATGTTTTTAAAGTGAAAATTGTTGTGATAAAATATTCCTTTCATGAAACTCTTTTTCAATTTTATCAAATTGGTGAATATATTGCAAGAGGGAACAAACTGAGTCAGTATTATTTTTATCAATTACCCATGATTGTTCAAATGCATGTTTTAGTCGAAAGATTTAAAATTTCATACTAGTATGTATATTTATATTGTGTATGAATTTATATTGAAATCTTATATTTTTTGCAGTGAATAAATTTCCAGAGGAAGGATCAACCAAACTGCCTGGGCTGCAATTTGATTGTTCAAGCTAAACAAAGGTGAACTTTGTGCTTGTTCAATTCTATTGCTATATTAAGTTTCTTTTCTGTCTGTAAAAATTCACAAACATATATATGTATTTATATTGCTGTCATTGTGATTTTATTAGCTGAATTTAACTAGGGATAAGAATATGATAGATAAAACAAAATCCTTACAAATACTTGCCATATTTCCTAAGAGATGATATACAATAACTCACTCTAATATTGCAAACTGTGTGATGCATGGAGGGTCAACTGTCCAATTTTAAGAAAGCAATGATTTGATGAGAAAAACAGAAATTTCACAGTTGCTTTAGAGAAATTTCATAGAACAAATTTACCAAGTATCTTTCATAATTTGATTGGAATAACATTTTTCCTGTAAGTATTATGGACGCATAAATTTGTTGTAGAATTTTGTGAATAAATCCAACAAAATTCTTTATCACTGGGTGTAATATTAATGTGTATGCGAGGACGTTCGTTGTTACTGATCAGTCATGTGACTCTTAGAGCGAGAGACGAGTTATCATTGTCCTGATCACAACATAAAAACTAAATTATCACCATGATTCTGACACATCCTGTATCAATATTGGTATATATCTATTACTAAGGTTTAACCATTTACTAATACACAAGGAGAAGTCATGTAAACAAACATATGTTTGTCTTTTTGAACTTGATCACTGCAGTTACGCTGTTTGGAGTCCACACCTCATGACCTGTTTCGTCTGCTAACATCTAAATAAATCAACAAATCTTAAATATAATCATTCCTATTTAACCCTTGATAAACCTTAAAACAGACTGCAAATTTTGAAAGAGTTGCGAACTGCATTAACGAAGTTTGGACGAGGTGAATAAGTAATCTTGAATCGAATCATTGTGAACAGATTGTTCAGTCTAGGTATACGGATCGTTAGTGATTGCACCAAACCTGGTGTACGGATTGTGGTGATTGACTTTCTTGAATAAAATGACAGTATTGTGCCAAAATGTTAAATTTTTGTTTGAAATAGATCACTACAGAATGTGATTTCATTTAGAACATCATTTCTTGTTTAAGACTACCAAAACACATACTAGCTATATGTAATAGATTGTCCATTCCTCAAAACTTCATCATTTCGAAAGAAGTGCCTGTATGTATGGCATTTCGGTTCTCAAAGTATCCATTTTCCAATACACATAACGAAAACGATTAACTGCTTTTATGTATGGGTCTTAACTACAAACGTTCAAATACAGAAGGTCATCAACTTGTCAATTAAATAACTGTAACAATGGTAAAAAGCGATCAAGGCATTGGATAAACATTATTAACTCAAAATCTAATAAAACTGGAACTTCTTTTAATTCAATATGTGAATAAAACAAACGTCTTCCTGCACAAAATAATCAATTTTTAGCTCATCTGGCCTGTAGGACTCCTTGGCTATTGAAGATTATAAATTGTAGCTTTGGTGGTCCTGTGGCCCCTTATGACGGCCATAGGGGTCACATCCTTAAAAACCTATTTCAACCTCCTTCTCCAGAACCATAAGGCCTAGAAAGCGGAAACTTTGTGTACAGACTCCTTGACTAGTGAGGATTATAAATTGTAGCTTTGGTTCATAAGTGTGTGATTCTGCAAGTTATTGTTACTGAAAAAGCAAATATCCCAAGACATTGACCATTTTAGTTGAGTGTTGTCCGTTTCCACACTTCCATCCAATGTTACCAAATCATACCGTAAACACGTGTTCGCCTGGAAACCGTTTTTTTGGTGTAGGATTTTATGAAGAATTCGATTTTCAGATATGTGTTTGAAAATACTCTACAGGCTGTAAGACAATGGTGAAATCTTAGACAAAAGATTATGTCATTATATACCCTCAGTCGAGTAATTCACGTCTTGAGAATATCTAGTTTCATGAGAGGTTTAACAACGGAAAGCTGGAAAACATGAATGAACATGAATATTTAGCATTTTTACTCCAATTTTTAAAGCATTTTATTTCAATTACAGGGAGAACTATAATAACAAGTTAAACATTAAAATCGCTAATAGTCACAAACTTGTTGAACAAGATATCTGCTTTGAATTGATTGACGGCCCTGTCTTCCTGTTTGTCTGATGATCTGAATGATTATTTCTAATATAAATAGTCTCCTATGTATGTTTAAGGAGCTGATGAATGTAGAGGGTCCTTGATATCGTAGATGCTTCTTTCGGCTCCCTGGGGGCAATGCAACATTCATGCTTTCTGTAGATATAAACAAATTTATAAAGTTAAAGATAAAACGGTGTTTTGATACTGTTAGACGGATTGCATGTGTCTAAAATGATAGACTTTAATTTAATAGACATTTTAGTAGTAAAGTTTGTTTATCAAAACCAATTTGTTTGGATTTATTAAGAAAATAAAGCAAATTCAATCAGGCACAATCCGTACCTTCGATCAGCACAATCCGTATCCCGTATAAAACATGATCGGTAACATTCCGTACACCGGAAAACTTTAGCAATGAAAATACATGATAAAACTTTGACAACAGATTATTAAACATTTACACTGTGCCATACCTTGAAATTTCGCCATTGCTTGCAGTTATTATAAAAGCAATTATACATAATACAAATTTTTGATAAAGTGGACATTAGATACTATTAATGTAGGCAAAATGTACAGAGATCGTCAACATTTCGACGACATTTATTGACAGGCAGTTACTAATATGTTAGTTTGCAAAAATTCAGTGAAATTCATCTTCTATTTGCATTCATAGGTTCGTGCATAGATATCTGCCCATGAGGTAATCGATAGTTAAAATTTCATAAAATGCTCATAATCGTATAAAATTGACAAAAATACGTGCTTGAATGTCTCGCTCCTCGCATTAAAAGTCACGTGACAAATCAGTAACAGCGAACGTCCTCGCGTACACATTACACCCAGTGTTTATCATGATAATAGATATAAGTAAAGTTATAAAATGTGTTCTCACCAAACAGTTATGAAAACTGTTAAAGTCATTTGCTGACAAAAACAATTGTTGTATCACAATATGCATGCCATACTATGACCTGTGAAAATACTTTGATTTGAGATTTCACTGTTTATTTTGATACAATTTGGATTTAATTGAATTGTGCCAAAATGTTAAAATTTTGTTTGAAATAGATCACTACAGAATGTGATTTCATTTAGAACATCATTTCTTGTTTAAGACTACCAAAACACATACTAGCTATATGTAATAGATTGTCCATTCCTCAAAACTTCATCATTTCGAAAGAAGTGCCTGTATGTATGGCATTTCGGTTCTCAAAGTATCCATTTTCCAATACACATAACGAAAACGATTAACTGCTTTTATGTATGGGTCTTAACTACAAACGTTCAAATACAGAAGGTCATCAACTTGTCAATTAAATAACTGTAACAATGGTAAAAAGCGATCAAGGCATTGGATAAACATTATTAACTCAAAATCTAATAAAACTGGAACTTCTTTTAATTCAATATGTGAATAAAACAAACGTCTTCCTGCACAAAATAATCAATTTTTAGCTCATCTGGCCTGTAGGACTCCTTGGCTATTGAAGATTATAAATTGTAGCTTTGGTGGTCCTGTGGCCCCTTATGACGGCCATAGGGGTCACATCCTTAAAAACCTATTTCAACCTCCTTCTCCAGAACCATAAGGCCTAGAAAGCGGAAACTTTGTGTACAGACTCCTTGACTAGTGAGGATTATAAATTGTAGCTTTGGTTCATAAGTGTGTGATTCTGCAAGTTATTGTTACTGAAAAAGCAAATATCCCAAGACATTGACCATTTTAGTTGAGTGTTGTCCGTTTCCACACTTCCATCCAATGTTACCAAATCATACCGTAAACACGTGTTCGCCTGGAAACCGTTTTTTTGGTGTAGGATTTTATGAAGAATTCGATTTTCAGATATGTGTTTGAAAATACTCTACAGGCTGTAAGACAATGGTGAAATCTTAGACAAAAGATTATGTCATTATATACCCTCAGTCGAGTAATTCACGTCTTGAGAATATCTAGTTTCATGAGAGGTTTAACAACGGAAAGCTGGAAAACATGAATGAACATTTGTTTTGATACTGTTAGACGGATTGCATGTGTCTAAAATGATAGACTTTAATTTAATAGACATTTTAGTAGTAAAGTTTGTTTATCAAAACCAATTTGTTTGGATTTATTAAGAAAATAAAGCAAATTCAATCAGGCACAATCCGTACCTTCGATCAGCACAATCCGTATCCCGTATAAAACATGATCGGTAACATTCCGTACACCGGAAAACTTTAGCAATGAAAATACATGATAAAACTTTGACAACAGATTATTAAACATTTACACTGTGCCATACCTTGAAATTTCGCCATTGCTTGCAGTTATTATAAAAGCAATTATACATAATACAAATTTTTGATAAAGTGGACATTAGATACTATTAATGTAGGCAAAATGTACAGAGATCGTCAACATTTCGACGACATTTATTGACAGGCAGTTACTAATATGTTAGTTTGCAAAAATTCAGTGAAATTCATCTTCTATTTGCATTCATAGGTTCGTGCATAGATATCTGCCCATGAGGTAATCGATAGTTAAAATTTCATAAAATGCTCATAATCGTATAAAATTGACAAAAATACGTGCTTGAATGTCTCGCTCCTCGCATTAAAAGTCACGTGACAAATCAGTAACAGCGAACGTCCTCGCGTACACATTACACCCAGTGTTTATCATGATAATAGATATAAGTAAAGTTATAAAATGTGTTCTCACCAAACAGTTATGAAAACTGTTAAAGTCATTTGCTGACAAAAACAATTGTTGTATCACAATATGCATGCCATACTATGACCTGTGAAAATACTTTGATTTGAGATTTCACTGTTTATTTTGATACAATTTGGATTTAATTGAATCATTCAGTACAAAGCCTAATGTTTCAATATATCAGTCAAATGGAATTTGCATGTATATTAAATCTGATTATTATTCATTATTTGTGTTGAGCAGTCAATATCATTTATTTATACTTTCTATTGCAGGAACTATTCAGAGTGGAAGCTTATCCAGGATGGAGAGTTAGTGACCACTGCTGGAGATTGGAACAGTTTGTGATATTCCACATGCAGTCCAGTGTTGAGTAATCTAACTCAGAAGATTTATAGAGTCAACTTAGGAAGAAAAAACACAGAAAAAAAACCTGAATACACCTATTTGACTCAGGTATAATGTGAACAATATGGAGCCATCAAAATCTTTGACACAATCTAACAACAATTTATGCTGTTGTGGGTTTTATTAATATTTGTGATTTAGTTATGTAAATGCAGATTCAGTTCAAGTCAGTTGATAATTCATAGTTATGACTTTTAGGAATTCGCAAGATTATGAGTCATTAATAATATCCAGTATACTTTTTCATGTAGTGTCAAATAGGTATTAATATTCTGATGGCATGGATGGTGAAAGATTTTTTTACCAGTGCACTGGATTAAATTTGAAAAGTTTATATTCCATGTCTATGATGACTGATGTTATGATTCGGTTTTTATTATACAGCCAGACAGTAAAACAAATTTAATTCAACGATTTGACCAAGATAACCATATGTAAATTTAAGGAAACTTAATCAGCAATACAAGAAAGGAACTTGAAAATGTTTTTGTAATTGTGGGATTAAATATTTTAAAAGGCAAAATTTTGTTATTTGAAAGTAAATATGTTGATCTGTCCTTATTTGTATTACTAATGTAAACAAATAATATAGGTAAGGTCTGTAATAGAATCTGCCAATAACACATATACCAGTACATTTACCATCACAATGAGCTCTCATCATAAGCCAGTAAAGGGATTTTGTTTCATTGGATCTAGTAAAGTTCATATTTGTTAACATATAAAAAAGGAAATCAGGTTCAATTCTGGTTGACTTTCATTTCTTTTATGACATGAAAGAGGTCAACAGATTTCATTTCCAAGGGAGATAATCCTGGACAAATTTTAATTTTGAGATAGAATTGTCAAATAAAGACAAGTTGTTGAATGATTTTCACTAAACTGGAGTTTGTAAGTTTATTTCAATTTGACTTGAATGATATCTTGATCATCAAGTGTCATAGATATCATGATTTTTTGCTAATAATGAAAAAATGAAACTCTGGTTATTTTCATCTTCAAAAACATTATTTAACACACTCAGGTCTAGAATTTACATTACCATGATTGCAGTAGACTTTTGAATTTGGTGAAATTGATGATTTAGAATTGTATATATAATGTAAAAGTGCCTAACATTATTGTTATGTAATCTTTCATATTGTGATTCACTTTGAGAAAACTGAAGATCACCTTCTGATTGAACTTGTTGATTTGAGTTGACCCGGATTATCTCCCCTGAATTATTGGTTAAACATCATATTTATCCTAATAAGTGTCATTTTCTTCAGGAATATATGTGGAATTTTGGTGACAGTATTGATAAAATTCATAAAGAGATTAAATAAAATCATTATCAATATATTACATATGGTTTATTCTTTTTTATGACTGATGTATGTTTTTCCGCTTTGCGGTATTGTACCTTTTAATTAATGAATGATAATAAGCAATGTGAATATCAAAATTTCAAAAAATTACCTCTGAATTGACAAAGGGGTCATTCAAGGGCATGGACATTTCTTAAACAGTTGAATTAATTGAATTTTAATTTTTTGATTTTTTACTAAATTTGCGAGCAGTAAGGGGCAGTGCAGGTGCTTGTCAGGCAAGCAGGAAAGGGGCTGAGGCATGGCAATATTGCAAGCAGTAAAGAGTTAAATTAATTATATAAAATAAAAATTATGTGTACTCTCAATTCTCGTAGTTGTGAGTAGGAATACAATTCTTACAATGGACGCTTAGATCTAGCGTCATTAGACTTTGTACAATGAACAAATAGGTCATGAGTAAGTCCGTTAATAACAGCTTTAATTTTGAACAATACAAATGGAAAACTCTCATTCAATTATCTTTGTGTTATAGTTCATACAAACGGAAATTGTCGAGTTAACAGAACCATCTGTCGCTGAATTGTGCGAATGAACGTTGAATGTCAAATTATTGTGACATCATCGGAATGTGTGTTTTCAAGCGTGATCATTAAGTTTGAGGGCTAGTGTCAGTGGGAGGAACACTGTCCTTGTTTGCGATCCATGGTAAGGATAGATTGGAGAATACCCTCTTCAAATTAAAATTTCATCTATATTCTAAAACAAAACAAACCTCTGCTTTGAATGGCGACCTCGTCGTTGAGTTGCCAAATGCTGCTAGCTTAGGGCTGCAAGGGAGATAACTCTAAAAACTTTCCGGCGCTTTGACGAATTTGAACTTCTTGTCGATAAAGATAACATTGCTAATGCTTACAGTATCACCAAAAATAAATCAGGCTTCATATAAATTTTCCTGAGAGTGGCAAATGCGGTTCCCCACAGGGTCACCAAATGTACGATTTGGAATCTTCCTTATCAAACTTAAGAGTCTGTACACAAAGTTCCAGCTTTCTAGGCCTTATGCTTCTGGAGAAGAAGATGAAAATAGGTTTTTAGGGCGTGCCCCTGTGGCCCTTATTAGGGGTCAAGGGTCACCAAAGTGACAATTTATAATCCTCACTAGTCAAGAAGTCTGTACACAAAGTTTCAGCTTTCTGGGCCTTTTGCTTCTGGAGGAGAAGATGAAAATAGGTTTTTAGGGTGTGGGCCCTGTGGCCCTTATTATTGGCCACAGGGTCACCAAAGCTACAATTTATAATCCCATCTAGCCAAGGAGTCTGTACACAAAGTTTCAGCTTTCTGGACTTATGGTTCTGGAGAAGAAGATGAAAATAGGTTTTTAGGGCGTGCCCCTGTGGCCCTTATTAGGGGTCAAGGGTCACCGAAGTTACATTTTATAATCCTCACTAGTCAAGGAATCTGTACACAAAGTTTCAGCTTTCTAGGGCTTGTGCTTCTGGAGAAGAAGATGAAAATAGGTTTTTTGGATGTGACCCCTGTGGCCCTTATTAGGGGTCACAGGGTCACCAAAGCTACAATTTATAATCCCATCTAGCCAAGGAGTCTGTACACAAAGTTTCAGCTTTCTGGACTTATGGTTCTGGAGAAGAAGTCGAAATTCCACAAAGTTTACGGACGGATGGATGGACGGACGCCAGACACCATGCCATGCCATAAGCCCATTGGGCCTTACAGGCTAGATGAGCTTAAAAGTTGGCTGCTTTATAGAAATTCTGAAGTACTGACGTTGACTCTTCAAGAGTTGACCGTACTCGGAAGGTATGACCTTGCCAGATCTACTGTCGAATGCCGATTTGACCCTAATTCCGAGGTAATGTTTACATTTGAAGATGAATCATTGAATGTTGTGGAGGTATCTCTGATTGTTTGTATTGTTTCTCTGAAAATTTAATCACAAAGAATTAAACATTTTTATCTACAGCATCAGCTCTTTTTTCGTAAAGATTGATTTACAAATGAAACCCCGCCAATTTTACCTGCAATATGAACCACTTTTTCTAAGCTTGATTTGTTTACTAAAGACAATGAACCATACCAACATTGGAAGGAAAAAAGTTAATATGCTTTCAATGAAACAATGATAAAAGAGGGATAGTACACGTTCATTTACATTAAAAGATTGCAGCTGGCGCAAGAAATGAAATCTTTGTTGGCATTTTTTAAAAACGGCATTCGAATTTAATTTACTATCTATTGTGCCAAGGTATTTATATTCATCTACAATTTCAACATTTGAACCATTTATACAGACAGGGTTAGTATTGATATGATTGTTCCTGATATTGATAATAAGTTCTTTTGTTTTTTTTACATTCAACATTAGGAAATTGTTTTCACACCATGTCACAAAATGGTTGACATTATCTCTGTAGGAAAGTTCATCATCTTGAATGAGACCAACTAATGCCGCATCGTCAGCAAACTTCACTATAAAATTGTCGGGACAATTGCTAATACAGTCATTTGTGTAGAGAGTGAATAATACTGGCGATAGGACACAACCTTGAGGGGCTCCGGTATTCGTATACAAGATCGATGAATGGGCGGAGTTAACAATTGCAAACTGAGGTCGAAAAGTGAGAAATTTCTCTATCCATAATATAAGATTGCAATTGACACCCATATTGAACAGTTTGTCTAACAAGATGTGTGGCTGGATTGTGTTGAACGCTGAAGAGAAATCTACAAATATGATTCTCACATATGATTTTGGAAGCTCTAAATGCTTATATACGCTATTCTAAATACAAAGTTTTGCATCTTCAACACCCCTTCTTGCTTTGTATGCAAACTGAAAAGGATCAAGTAAATGTCCTACATCACGCAGTATCAAGTTTAAAATGATGCGCTCAAAACATTTCATAGCTATTGAGGTAAGGGCGACTGGTCTAAAATCGTTCATTTCACTAGAATTAATCTTCTTCGGTACTGGGACAATCTTTGATGTTTTCCACATTTCTGGAATCACATGATGATCGATAGAAAGTTGATACAGACGGAAGAAGACATAACACAATTGTTAGAACGAGGCCACCTAAACCATCAGGTCCGGGTTCTTTCCTTATGTTTAGTTTTGAGAATTGTAGCTTCACTATTTCTGGTGTTAAAACGATTTTATTCTCATTCTCAAAGCTTAATTTATCAACCACAGCTTCTCGCTCACTACTGAAGTCACGAGTATCAATTCTAGCGTAGAAGTTGTTCAGATCTTCAGCATGTCTAAGATCATCTGTTGTATTGATAGTTGATCAATGAACAGCTGATCATGTTCTTCACCCTTTGCCAAGTGTGACGGGTATTGTTCACTCTTATTGAGATTCGACCTTTTCTTTATGATAGTTTTTACATTTCTTTATCTGAACATTGAACATTCTTTCTGTTTTGCTTTAAGTTGAAATGTGCCCTTAACACAGAAAAATTGTTTCTTTTCGTTGAGAAGGAGCTTAAGATCTTTAGTCACCCAAGGCTTGTTGTTGGGGTAAATCTTTACAAGCTTTTCTGGAATAATACTGTCCACACAGAAGTTGATGTAACTGGTAATGGCATCGGTGATAGCACATGGATCGTTGTTGTCGCTGAAGAACATGTCCCAGTCTGTGCAATCAAAGCAACCTTGGAGGCGCTGAATAGACTCGGGATCCCATGACTTCACATTTAATAAGATTTCACACTTTAACTATTGATATTTTGTTAATATGGTATACAGAAGTAATGTTGATCTTGATTATCTGTATTCATAGATGTATAATTTATTCAGATGATTTGATTAGTTATGGGGTAATCATTTTTTAACATTAAAGGATTTTAAGACCCCATTCCGAAATATTTGAAGTGAAAAGGTTTTTGTTTTGATCAAACAACGCATCCTGCAACATCGCCCCGCTAACAATTTTGTTCCCCCCTTTGTCAAACTTGCTGCGTCCAAGTGAGAACCGGAAAATCCCGAACTTTAATGAGCACAAGAACCAGTGTCGTAATAGTAGCCTGTCGAATCCGGAGGTGCGTAGTTGTTTACATACGAGTAAAGGGAAAGTTATTCGGCGTAAGTTTACAAAGACATCATTGGACCTAATAAAGGATGGTGATAAAATGTATCATCACAGACCTATTTACTAATAGGTTAGGGATATATTAGATTACAGTTAATATTTTATTAAATATTTTTTTACCGTCTAAATCTAATACTGGCAATGTGTCAATGAGTCGAGAGCGAAATCGGAATACACCTCCCAGAACACAAGGCAAGTCTGTCAGCACAAACTATTTTTTTATAGAAATTTTGATAGTTGATTTGATAAAACTGGCAACATCTTTTAGAGAAACCTACAAATAATGCATCAAAACAACTTTGTATGTCACGATAATCAAGCAATATGAAGTTTGAACAATATTTGTTCCTTTTGATGTTGCATTCATTCACGTAGCCAGTATCAAGAATGATAACTCTAAACGGATGTTTTGTTTACTGCCTTACTTTGTTCCCAGGGCATATATATTATATGTTTGTATGTTGTTTATATAAGACTTGCTAGTTATCAGATTTAACTAGATTAGTGTTTGCGGGACACCGCAAAAACAGAGCAGCCCTGAAACTTGGGGTTTCGCCTTACCCTGTTCCGCCTTCTACAAGCCTCAGCATATTGGGCATTTTCTTGTGACCTTGACGTTTGACACTCAAGGTCACGCAATCAATGAACACATTTCATTGAAAATAACATTAATGTATCGAATTAAAGTGTTTAAAGTTAAAATAATTCATTTTCTCAATATTTGTTGACCTTGCTGTGACCTTGACCTTTGACCGTTCGTACCCAAAACCTTTCCAAAATTTTGTACTTCTCAAGAGATAATATATACAAAATTTAAACTTCATAGCACAAAAACTTTTCAAGTTAACGCGTTTACAAAGAATTTTTTTGTGATTTTATAGCTCATGACCTTGACCTTTGACCTTGAAAGTGAACATGTCATTTTAAGTCCCCAGAGGTGTAAACAATTACACATGTTTATGAGTTCTGAAAAGCTTAACGGGATTAAGTTATATCCAAATCAGTTGCACATTGTAATAACACAAATGTCATGAACTTGACCGTTGACCTTCAAGGTTACACAATCTATGAACACTTTTCATTGAGTATAACAATCATCTATTCATTAAAAGTGTTCATAGTTAAAATAAAGCATTTTCGCAAAACCATGCTAAAGTCGTGACCTTGCTGTGACCGTGACCTTGAACAGATTGTAGCGAAAACCTTTTCAAAATTGTTTCCTCTTCCAAGGATGATACATACCAAGTTAGAGCTTCATAGCACAAAAACTTTTCAAGTTATCGCGTTTACAAGGAATTTTTTAGTGATTTTATAGCTTGTGACCTTGACCTTTGATCTTGAAAGTGAACATGTCAAAATCGTTCCCCCGAGGTATAAGCAGTAAGTTATGAATACAAGTTCTGGAAAGCTTAGTAGAAAAAAGTTATAGCCATTAGTATGTGCGCGGCTGACGCGGCAGCAGCGGCGGAAACTGCACAAAACCTGATAGCAGCCCTGTCCTTAGACGGGGCTGCTAATTATACCTGCAATATATCAGAATTAATCTCCATACAATATTACAATGTGAACAGTGCTATGCGTTTAATCTTTTAAGACTAGTTTATGAAATATGATGATGATAAAACATTGAAGACAATTAAATATTAAAAGGTAAATATCAGAAAAAGAGATTTGAATTACCCTTTTCATTTATATAAAATACACACAAATTTATAACAATTTATTTAATTCATTATTGAATTTAGATGCCACATATTTCCTAAAATGATTGGTTGAACTTTTTTTATACTTAAATATTACAAAATAAACCCCATCAAATGACCTAAAATCAATCTTTATATTTATGCAAGTAAATTTGTTGATCCCTTTATTATTGCATACAGATACTGTTTAATCACACAAAAAGTAAAAATGATACAAGAGTTTGCCACTAATGTGGCAATGTCCCCCGCCGCTTGGATATTGCGATAGAATTGTCACAATAAGCAAATGCTATATTCCCATTGACAATAAGTGCAATGGTTCAAGAGATATGGCGTTAACAAGAGTTTCAAAAGTGGTCAAAGTGCCATTGTGACCTTGAAAATAAGGTCAAGGTCATCCAAAGTGACAGGTGTCTGCGTTATCCCTTAATGTAGTTTCTAACCAAATTTGAAGACATTTGGTGCAGTGGTTTATGAGATATTGTGTAAAGAAGAGTTTCAAAAATGGCGAAAGTTGTGACTAAATTTGAAGACATTTTGTAAAACGGTTCAGGAGATATTGTGTAAACAAGAGTTTCAAAAGTGACCTTGAAAATAATGTCATGGTCACTTGAAGTGACTGGTGTCTTCATAATCCTCCAATGTAGGCTGTGACCAAATTTGAAGACATTAGGTGCAGCAGTTCATAAGATAACGCGTAAACAAGACTAACAACAGTGGCCAAAGTGCCGTTGTGACTTTGAAAATAAGGTCAAGGTCACCAAAAGTGACTGGTGTCTGCGTAATCCCCCAAGTGAGGCTGTGACCAAATTTGAAGACTTTTGGTGTATTGGTTCTTGAGATATCGCGTTAACAAGGATCCGGACGTACGTACAGATGGACGGACGCCGCTGAATACAATGTCCCCCGTTCTGCGTTGCGGCAGGGGACAATAATCACACATAATCATTGAATTATTTATAATATGCAATCATCATCTTGAAGTCACTTAAAAATTGTTTAAAATAATTACGGTAACATAGGTGTGCACAATTTTAAAACAATCAAAGGGATCTTTCAATTATTTTGAAAAATATTATTACTGAGATGTTACAAAAATTTCTAAAATTTGAGGAATCGTTTTATACTATGAAATGATTTTTTTAAAGTCAGGTAAGATGTTTTTGCTACCCATTGGAAATATTAAATAATTTGGTTATACTTTCTCAAAAAACAAAACCAAAAAAAGCTACACACACAGAAAAGAGTTTATCAACTGCAGGCATATAGGACTTGACGTCGATCAAGCGAATCTTTATCTGAAACTATTAACTTAGTTAACAAAAAGTTTAATGTCTTTGGGATATGTTATGACAAATTTACGTTATAAGTCTCAACCAAAGTATCAAACTATCAATTATGAACAGCTTTGACATCGGCCTACTCAGGCCTTATACTGCAGTGCATCTGCAGGCTACTATTACGTCACAATACGGAAGATGCCGAGAAAATGATTTGATTGGCTATATCCCAGGTTGGGCCGCGCGAGCGAATCTAGCTTCTGATCCCAGGGTACAGTTTTTTTTAGGTCAGCTTTTGTTCATTTTATCACTTCAACTTTGTATGGTATGTGGGTAATGAAAATGGTACCTTGCAAAAAGTAATCAGACTTTTTCGATACCTACTATTTCAAGTGCACATAACTCAAAAACTTGAATTGACATCTGCCTGAAATTCTCAGAACTGACAGACAAGTAGTCAGACTACAGGGACAAATGGGGAGAAGGGGGCAGAGCAAGAAGAAATCTAAATGAAGAAGGATATATGGCCTAAGAGTAATTGAAGGGTCCGAATGCAGGGTATCTAAAACATCAATAAAATGCAACCTTTTCCTTGAAAATGATTAAAATGAAGATATTCTGACAGCTAAAATGATTTACTATAAATCAATTATTTCTGTGAAGCCTTGAGTTTGTTTGCAGAATGTATAATTGCATTGAAATCGAGGCGTTTTCGAGTTTGGTTGCAGTCCCTTATAGGCAACTGCAACCAAATTGTTTTCTAGAAAATATCCATCACTTTTCGTGTCTCGACAAACACTAATTTGGTTGCAGAGATTGTAGTTGCTTGTTGAATAACAAAGAGACAAGTTTGGTTGCAGGAGTATTATAATTTACCTTATTTGACATGAAAACAAAAACAAATCAACAGTTTCATTTTGACAGGTTCCCTCTCGCTCTGTGTGTGATGTAATGCCATGCGGTATGTAACCTGTCCTACAATTGGTTGATTCAGTCTCAAACATTTCCAACAATTTTTCAAATTACTAATTTTTGATTGATAATTCATCTTGTTCTGTTTTTGGATAGAAACTATTTGTCAAACTTACTTATTGATGTTTATTTTCTATCAAAATTATTTGGCAATTAAAGGAATTTGTGACAGCCAATGAGAATTTTTTTGAGATATGACAACAATTCGAATCTGCTACGGGAGCACGTTGAAACACAGAAATGAAATTTAGGGATTATTTGGTCAAAGATTGTCTTAAGTACCTACCATGACATGCTGTATGATAGAAATTGTTAAAATAATCAAGGTCAGTGAAATATTTCTTTCCATAATGTCAGAAACAATTTCAAAACATGATGTGACATGATTGAAAACCGGACTCGATAGCGATCGGTAAGTTGCTGATGTGTCATTGAAATGTAAATAAAAAGCCAGGTAAGTGATCAACAGTTGTCAAATCATCATATATTCTATCTGCAACCAAATTTCTTCAAGTCCAGGCTCTTTTGTTTGATAAAAACATGTATTTTCGGGGGAAAATAATTTGGTTGCAGTTGCCTATAGGGGACTGCAACCAAACTCGAAAATTATGCGATTTCATTGTGATTAATCTTTCTGCAACCAAATTCAATGGTGTCATTCCATATATCATTGTATAGATAATTATCTCAGCTTTCAGAAAATTCGAAGTTGAGTCTTTTTGAAGAGCTAGGTTGCATTTAACAGTCTTTTTTGACACCCCGTCATCCGGACCCTTCAATTACTCTTAGGCCGGATATATGTATTTAATAATTGTTTTTGGTTTATTGTTGTTTTTTTAAGAGTCCAGACTTCATTAGCCATTTATGCTGTTGCTTTACCCTTGGGAAGGATTTTATCATACTCTCCCGAAAAAAGTGCAATTTTTTTCAAGCCAAAGTTTTGGAGAAATTGAAACCAAAAAATCGTTCTGGTCACAGTAGACTATTTTGCTTGAAATTTCATTGCGCTTCGTTTGGTATAACTTTTATGTCTCTACGACCATATTTTTTACTTATCTTATGTAATTTGACACGTCCTAGCGGCCGGACTGTTCATGAGCGATTTTATTCTTTTATCTTAAAGACCAATGTCTAACTCTCATGCAAAAATCAGAAAATTCTATTTTCTGGGTTTTGAGTTATCTGCCCTTGAAGTTTGCGATTTTTAGATTTTGGTCAATTTTAAAAGATCACTGCAAGAAAAGTATTAACGTAAGAACTTTCTAGAAATCAAATTAAAAACTACAATGCTTCAGCTACATTGAGTATAAATCTCAGCTTTCTAGTGCAAGTATCTTCAGAGAAGAAGATTGTCAAAGGTGGGTGGGGTCGGAAATTGCCAAAAATGCACTAAAACCAAGATGGTGGCCAAACCATATGTTACCTACGAATTTGCCATGATTTGGGTTTTTTTGGCAATAATTGTTATTGCGCATCTTTTAAAAAAAATTCAGGTCTCTAAGTGCATTTTGAAAATTTTGTCCATGTTAATATCCTTAAATATAGTCACAAGCGACGACAAAAGGATTCAGCCGCATTTAAAGTGTGTTCAACACAAAGATAAACATGTCAGGAGTCAGTCCTGAAAGTTTCATGACTTTCTGCTTATGCATAAAGTTCCTAGAGCGTTTTTCGAAAATCATCAATCAAATAAATCTCTTGCTGAATGGGCCTTTTAAAGAGATTTCACGAACAGCCGTTCAGCCGTATTTACAGAGTGTTCAGCACAAAGATAAACATGTCAGAAGTCAGTCCTGAAAGTTTCATGACTTTTTGTTAATGTATAAAGTTCCTAGACCGTTTTTAGAAAATCATCAATCAAGAAAGTCAGTAACAGAATGGGCCTTTAGAAGAGATTTTACAACGCTTCTTTGTATTTCACTGTATTTTTGTCAGCGACTTACTGTTATAAAATGCACCTTGAATTGTCACTATTGGAGGCAATTAACCTAAATTTCATGTCTGTAGCACCAGTGGATGACTGCTTGCATAGTGACTATTTATAGCTTCATTACTGCGAGTTCTGATGCCTCGAACGCCCTCTCAAGCTAACGCTCTGCTCTGCCTCAGCTACAACATACAAAAGTTTCAGCTCTCTGCTGCAAGTATCTACAGAGGAGTTGATTCTCAAAGGTGCATGGGGTTCGGAAATTCTGAAAAGTTAAAAATTCCAATATGGCGGCCAAACCATGTGACCTACGACTTTGTCCTGATTGCCTTTTTTGCTTAGAATGTCATTGTCAATCTCAATGTTAAATTTCAAGTCTCTAGCTGCATTATGAAAAAAAAGCCCATGTTAATTTTTTGATTTTGGAATCGAACTGTACCTTCAATGCGACCTCCGATTTGAAAAAACGAAACGTCATGATCTAAGTCTCAGTAAGGGCTATCAACATGCGAAGTCTCGCTGTAATATCTTCAACCGTTTTCGCTAAACCCTGTACACAAAATCGGTGGAATAAAATAATAAAACACGTCAATAAGGCTGAATCCTTAATAAAACACGCCAATAACAATAAGGAGCCTGAAAGACTGAATCCTTAATAAGAAAAAACACAGATAATAGCAACAGGTCTTCAGGCTTTCGTCTTGAAGACCTAAAAATCTCAGCCAGACTTTTGCCAGTTGTTGCCATGTATATCCGTGTTGTCGCATCTCGGCTTCAACATCCCTTCGCCATGTGTTACGTGGTCTTCCTATTTTTCTTTCCCCCTGCAGGTTCCAGGTTAGGGCCTGCCTGTTGATGTTGTGTTGGGGTCTCCTAAGTGTGTGACCCATCCAGGTCCATTTCCTGCACTTGATTTCTTGTTCTATGGGTTCTTGTCTTGTGGTTTCCCATAGTTTGATGTTGCTGATGGTATTTGACCAGAATATGCGTAGAATTTGTCTAAGGCATCTGTTGATGAAGGACTGGATTTTTTTCTGACGGATGTTACTGTTGTCCTCCATGTTTCAGAGCCGTAGAGGAGCACTGATTTCACATTCAAGTTGAAGATTCTTATTTTGGTTCCTGTTGTGATTTGTCTTGAGCTCCAGATCTTTCTCAGCAAACAGAAAGCAGTCCTAGCCTTTCCAATCCTTGTCTTGATGTCTTCATCTGAACCTCCTGTGTTGGTGACCATGCTTCCCAAGTAGGTAAATGATGAGACCTCATCAAGGGCTGTGGTGTTTATCATGACAGGGGCATCATTTTTGTTGTTAATTTTCATGATCTTTTTTTTTGCTTTGGTTGATGTTAAGACCCAACATTTCTGAAGTAGCAGCAAGATCTGTGGTTTTCTCCTGCATCTGATGGTGTGTGGAAGAGAGGGCTGCAAGGTCATCTGCAAAATCCAGGTCTTCAAGGTGTTCTGTGAAGGTCCATTGGATTCCTCTCTGTTTGCCTTCAGTTGTTTGCTTCATTATCCAGTCGATGGCCAGGAGGAACAAGAATGGAGATAACAGACATCCCTGTCACACTCCGGTGTTGACTTGGAACTTGTCTGATGTTGCTCCATCATGCAGAACTTGGCTCTTCATTCCTTCGTAGGTGTTCTTCACTAAGGACGTGATCTTGTTTGGGATACCATAGTGAGCCATCAGTTTTCCTTATCATACTGCTGATTAATTTTTGTCACATAAAATAACAAAAATTTTCCAGGATATGAAGAAAACTGTTTTAATCAAAACACTAAATGATACCAACATTATGTTCACTGTTTGGCATAATTCAAGTAAACTAATAAAATTAAAATCAAACCAATAAATTTATATATTATGTATTTAAGATCTCCATGATTATTTTGATCATATATATATATAAACCGAAGGAGAACATATGATGACTTATAATGACTCACTAATATATTCTTTCAAATTTAGCACTTTTATCAATTAGAACTAACTTGTACAACCTTATTTTCACTTATTTTATTTTGTAAAGAACTTATCCAATCTAATAATGCATCAATATAAAAGTTGATAAAAACAAAAATAATAGTGTTTCTAGACAGACAAGTTTGAATCTGAAAAAGTTTTCTAACACCGTCATCCCTTTTAGGCCAGTAGAAATCTGCCCAAAATTGAGTGAACCCGGACATTTTCGATAACAGACAAATAACTTGAAAAAATTAAAGAATACATGTCCCTTGCCTTCAGAAAAAAACCCAACCAAAATCAATCTCCGGCAGAAAAAGTTATGGCCATTTGAAAATGTACCTGAAAGTTGTGATGAAGCCTCTTCATATAAGATCAGTTGTATGACTAATATAGTCGGAGTTATCTCCCTTTCTAGCAACAGCCAAAATGGCCGTCATTGTTGTTGACAACAGAAGTTTGTAAGCGGTAATTTATGAAGTTTGATGTAAAAACCCTGGGTATTTTGTACAGAAATATATTTTGTCATTTAATAAAGATTTCAATTTCCCTAATACATTTCTAAAGTTTTACAAATTTCCCTTATAAAAGAACATTTTTAATATATACTGATTTATGATCTAAAGAGAATGTCACCCAAGTGTCTTCTGATATAAACAATATCAACACAAGTTCATAAAAGTAACAAATTTTACATTTATCAACAAGTGTTGATAAATTTGGTATCTGAAGACACGAGGGTGAGATTTTATTTATCATCCAAAATCATTTGTCATCACATTAGCATGAAAAATTTACATTTTTGGCCACTGCATAGCCGTAAAACTCCTAAACCAGTGATGTCTTAGCATTGTGACGTCATCATGTTTATGAGGTCATAACATTCTGACCTTGTTATGTTAATGACATCAGAGCATTGTTAAAAATCTACTTTCAAAACGATATCTCCTAGGATCGCTTGATCTTCGCAAGCAATATCTCGTGTTGAACACAGTTTAGAATACTAAATTCTATACACTAAAAAGTGCATTTTGCAGCAAATATACAATCTTTGAAAATATTCCATTCACCCCCCCCCCCTTTTTTATGTTTTATCACCCCAAAACAAATATGAAGTTACCGTATATTTCAATGTATAAGGCGAGTTTATTATGCCAGAAATTGGGGGTCAAAGAAGGGGGTCGCCCAATACACAAGGTCAAAAACTAGAGGCCAAGTGAGGGGTATCTGCCAACCCAACAAGTCAAGCGAGTCAATGTTTACACCGGATGTCCATTACACAATCATCGATGTCATCTCAAATTTAATCTTGTAAAATAAAATACCTTTGTCTAATTGTTCTTTTTAAATGAAAATATATAGAGAGAAATATGATTGAAAATTCCAAATAACTTATCAATCAAAATTATCCATGTACCGGACCAAAGGAAATATTCAACACGTGTTTGCTGGCCGATAACATGTTCTGTTAGTGTCGGTGTCATACAAGATAGAACCTCGTGATGAAATAACTTGACATAATTAAAGATAACAATAAATTTATAATGATTAATTTATTAATTAACATTTTTTTGATGACTGATATTGTGACTAAATTTTTATCAGAAGCACATGATAAGTCATTGAATAAAATAACAAACACGGTAAGTAACTTATTTATTTTTAAATACACATGACATTTCACTTAAAAAATACCGACCTAAATTTACCCTTATGCAATCTTGTCAACACGTTGCCTGTCATGTCAACTGTTTCAATGACCTGCTAGAAGGGGGGTCGCCTTATTTATGAGATATATGATTTTGGCAGCAAGTTTGGGGGCTGAGAAAGGGGGTCGCCTTATGTACGAGGTCGCCGTGTACATTGAAATACCGTATACCGGGAAATTTTCGTGGTTGGTAATTTTCGTGGTTTTCGTGGGTAGAGCTTGAACCACGAAATTTTCCATACCACGAAAATTTTCCTATGAATTTCATCAAAAATATCTTTACCACTCTCTGTACGACCCATCTAGCTACATGTTTTTTAAGAAAAGCGCATGCACAAATTTAGGTGCTATTCACTGACAACTGCTAAACATAGAGCTCTAATTCAGTCGTTTATTGATAGTTTTAAATTTATACGTTGATAACTTTACTTAATATGTAGCCAAGTGTGATTGGCACTCCTCATTGTATACAAATCTAGTTCTACCGGCAACTAATTCTAAATGAATGGTTGTTTCCAACATAATTAGCGGAGCTTAACACGTGTCACAACACAATGCATCGGGTCGTAGTTCATGTTCAACAGAGTGTGACAAAGACAAAGAAGCATGCTGAATTCAAACAAATGAATAAAAACTAGATTTCACATTCACATATCAACTGAAATATTTAATCTGGATCATCAACGCTCTTCTTCAGCCACGCTACAAGGCTCATTTTGCTAATGTTGAATAGATTAAAATGTAATACTGTTTTATATACGTGTAGGTAAAGTGTCAGTTTTATTTGTCAAAGCAAAAAATGACAGTGAGTAAAGTAATACTTTATTGAAACATTGAGTTAGAAATGTCATCTTTGAAACAGGCCAGAAAATGTGATTCGTGTCTTCTCCTTATACATGTTGAACAAACTAGATCGTTTTATCAATTATATCAAAAACATTTCGACTGATGACTACTGACCCTACTAATCCGATTGTAATAAGTTGATTGGAAAGCAATATGATTAACTAACATGACAGTTTAACATCAACACGCTTACAAATGTAACATAAATACACGATTTAAATTTTTGTATTTGGATAACTTCAACCACGAAAATGAAATTTTTTGACAACGTCTGAACCACGAAAATAAAAATCCACGAAAGGTCTTTAAGTCCTCAACCTCGAAAATTTCCAACCACGAAAATTTCCCGGTATACGGTATACGGTAAGTCATGAGCATAAATAACATAAAAAAGAATGAAATCCTCCATGATCTTTTGTTCAGCTCACTACAAAATTGTATTTTGCAGCACAGAGTTATTTTACAAAATTATTCCAATTTTCTTTCATTTTCTTTACTTTTTTACCCCAGAACAGGCATGGTGTTCAAAATGCAGCAATAATGGATTAAGAAGTTATATTATAATTCATGATCTATCATTTTCATCAGTAGCCCTTTGTTTTGTGTAACAGATACTCATTTTAAAAAATAATTCCAATTTTCTTTCATTTTCGAAGGGTTTTTACCCCAAAAGAGACAAGACTTCGACCTGCCATATCAAATGATTATGGGATCATTTAACGTTGCATGATCTATCATTCAAGTAAATTAAAAAGTCTTTACTTCAAGAAAAAATATATTTTAAAAAATATTTCCAATTTTCTTTTATTTTTTTAGGTTTTTGACCAAAAAATGCATTTTGCCGATGGTTGATTTTGGTTGGGTTTTTCATGGTTCATCAGCATGGTTATAAGGACCACGTAAAAACCAAATTTGTCTGTTATCAAAAATGTCCGTGTTTTTCTTGATTTCTACTGGACAATTTCACCAAAAATGCTAAATTTCCTCCAAAATATGTTAAACATTCATACCCTCATGTCAATTTGAATCCCAATACCAAGTTTGATCAACCTTTGAGATATAGTTAAGAAATTTTGAATCAGACAGGACTCATACCAGTTTTCCACAGCAATCTTCCTTTTTTGCCAATTTAAATAAAATTTTACAAACATAATTTCACACGTTCATGTCAGTCTGTGTCTTAATTTCACATTTGATCCAAAATTGACCACCAGTTTTGGCGTGAAATTTTTACCTTTAAAGCCCTTACACTTCACAAAATTAAAAAAAAAAAAAATTTAACATTGTTGTTTATGGCACACCTTTATATGATTATGTATCAATATAATAGACTTGATCAAAAATGTGATGATTCGTTAAGAAGTTGTGAGCCAGACAGGACTTGTTACAGCTTTCTAACAGAGTCCTCATTTTTTGCCAAAAAAGTCAAAATTTTACATAAATATGTTCAAAATATACCACTGAATACCTAGGCACGTGCCTTCTTTTTTTTACCATGAATAAGGTGAGACTCAAATAAAATATGTGTCTGTCTGTGTCGGTCTTCCACGGACAACATGAGTGTGTATAAAAACATGAATACTTGAACAAAATTACAAAGAAGTTATAGTGAAATCATAAATAAACATCTCTGCATATCTTTTTATTAAAACACAGACTTCAAATTGCTTCTCTACTTTACTTGCCAAAGGTATCATTTTTAAGTTTCTAGTGTTGTAAAGTGAATTGAAGATATATTGCATGCATGCATTTATGAAATGTATATCTGCAGCTGCAAATATAGTTGAAACAATAATACAGAATTCAAATTGCCCTTGGTTACCTACAGATTTCAAAAGACTAGTAGTTATTTGCTATAAACGATCTGTGTAAAAGCAACATTTCAGAAAAAAGACATATTTTACACTTATTTTAAATGTTGTTCATGTACATGGAGATTGTATTGTAATTTTCCCAATAGTGAATTTTATGTGATATATTTCATGCCTCGTTCTTACAGACAAGCCCTTGCCAATTTTAGATGTTGTACTGCCCCTATACAATTTGAAACAGGATTATATGATAGCACAGCAGTGAATTAAAGATTCTGTTTACATTGGTTTGATTTTATAGAAGATGAATATCATGTTTTACTGAACTGTCCTCTTCACAAGGACGAAAGATGTCAACTTTTAAATGTCCGTCGTAACACTTGTCTTAAATTTTATGTTTTATCTGAGTTGGAAAAGATGAGTTTTATATTATCCAGCCATGAGTGTGTTTTCATCTGCCACATAATTTTACAATAAAGAAGGTCCAATTCTTTTGGTCGTTAAGAATTATCGTATCCAACACATTTTATAATGACTGTATTATATTTACTTCGTAAATATTATTTTACATGTATAGTCTTTCATAACTCCACATGAAGTGTCTCAAATTTGATCAAGACGCTGTATTTTA
Source organism: Steromphala cineraria (assembly GCA_916613615.1). Lineage (NCBI taxonomy): Eukaryota > Metazoa > Mollusca > Gastropoda > Trochida > Trochidae > Steromphala > Steromphala cineraria. The sequence continues at coordinate 47,267,641 of OU744724.1, forward strand.
TTTTGTAATTATGAGATGAGACTGAAATAAAGCATCTGTCTGTCTGCTGGTGTTCTTTGCCGATATCGATAGTCACTTCAATAGTATCAACATTTAGTGAAATTTAATTATCAAATTCAATTTCATAAGTAAAATTCAAACAAAAACACGTCTACTTAGTAGTAGTATCTTAATTTTGAAAATACTGGAACACATTTAACAGATTGTCGAGTCGAGCTTAAAGTAGCAACCGGAAAGTACAACAGATAACCTTCTCGTTGCCAATTCAAAATTACAACTTTCACAAATGCGACTGAGTTTGAAATCATCAAAACCAAAGCAGCATATCTGCCTTTCTTATATATCATAGATATCTGTTTGAATCTGTTTACATCATTCTTATTGAATTGAAATCAAGTGCCACGTTTTCTGATGAATTAATTAATTACATTCTTTATCAGACGTTGAAAAGATGTTTTGTTATTTTGTCCAGTCATAAACATATATTATTTTTGTAATTAATGATTTCTTTTACTCAATATAGAAATTATATTTTTTTTTTTCAGAATGAATAGTATTTCCATAGTCCCTCAAATCTCATTGCTAATTATCGTTACAACAACATTGTACTTTTTCTGTAAACATGAAGTGACACTGAAATAAAATATCTCTCTTTCTGCAGATTAAATGCAACGTTCCAGTCGTTAAAAATTATCTTTATGACCCTAATATTTTGCTGGTAATTTGAATGACAGATTACTTTGTCAGGGATATCGCTGCATTGTTTATATTATGTACAAATTTTTGTTGTGCAACACTAACTTAAGTAAACAATGATTTGATGATTAAATCATTGGCAAATAAACATATTCTAGATTAAGAGCATACTATTAAAGGGGCAGTAGCACGTTTTTTGATAATTTTATAATTTGAATTTCTCACTGATAATTGTAAGTGAATGCTAAATGTATTATTTTGACAGTGTCAAAAATCTCATTTCACAAGTCAATCATCCATAGTCAGAGGACAAAGAATGAAGATTCACATAAAATCCATTGGCGGCCATTTTTTTGTGAACACCTTTAATTCATTTTTTGTAAGAAAAGCAATCGCATGGCTAAACTTAACGTTATATATTGGAATTATTACTGCACCATTTAGTTTAAATACATTGTCTTTCAATTGAAATCATTAATTTTCATTTTCCTTACATCACCCTATATTCACCCTAAAAACGTGCTACTGCCCCTTTAAATAACAGCCATAAAAATTAATGTGACGTTCCTATCGGTCTGTGACAATATGCATAGTCAATGCCTTCACTAAGTAGCTCGTTAATGATGCATGACAGTTGAATGGCAGGGGCGTTATAACGGGGCGAACTGTAGAGGTGGAAAACTTTAACATGTTATATCTTCGATTCTAATAAGCTCACAGACTTAATACTTTCACACTATATGAAATAACAAAAAATAAAAACTTGAAATTTCTAGAAATTACTAGAAACTTTCTCGATACGCACAAGAAAATTTCTAGATGCGAGCTAGAAAATTTCTAGAAACATTCTAGAAAAGTTCTAGAAAGGGGGTACTTTCTTTCTGGTTCAATATCCAATAAGGCAATCCGAGATCTGGTATTCACAGCTGGCAACTTAAAACAAAACAAGTGATTGCCACTAACATGGCAATGTCCCCCGCCGTTGAGATATTGCGGAAAAAATGTCACAAGAAGCAAATGCTTTATTCCCATTGACATGAAGTGCAATGGTTCAAGTGAGTGAGTGAGTTGTTGTTTTACGCCATTTGGGCACTATTTCAGCAATTAGCGCCGTGCAATGGTTCAAGAGATTTGGCTTTAACAAGAGTGTCAAAGGTGGACAAAGTGCCTTGAAAATTAAGGTCAAGGTCACCTGAAGTCACTGGTGTCTGTGTAATCCCCCAAGGTAGGCTGTGACCAAATTTGAAAGATTTGGGTGAAATGGTTCATGAGATATCGCGTTAACAAGAGTTTCAAGAGTGGTCAAACTGCCATTGTGACCTTGAAAATAAGGTAAAGGTCACCAAAAGTAACTTGTGTCTTCGTAATCCCCAAAGGTAGTCTGTGCCTAACTTTGAACACATTGGGTGCAACGGTTTGAAAGATATCGCGTTAACAAGAATCTGGACATATGTACTGATGGACACCACTGAATACAATGTCGCCCTCTCCGTGTTGTGGCGGGGGACAACTACAGCCATCCCTATTCTTTGCTATGCCATACCATAGGAATTATGAATATTAATCAGAATTCGATAAAAGAAATTATCATTACTATCAAAATATGAAAGGATTATCAAACCTTCTCCAAGGTCCCCCTTGTTGCCCATTGACTAACATCATTCCTTCCATCATGTTTGTGTGGAACATGTTTGATGACAATGCAAGAAATATTGTTAATATTGTTAAATTTAGATGTGCATTAACAAAGATTGCAAACAAAATACGAAGCAGTGTTAGACATACATACCTCTCCACCTAAAGCTCTGGCAAGAAGGAAAATGATGAACGATCCACATGTCCAAATAGTCAGAATCCAGGATACTACCTGAGGAAAACATAAAATGAATATGGTTTATTCTTTTCTTACTATTTAGGGCAAGACCAAACAGAGCAAAGGGCTCTAAAGTTTCTCAGTCTTTCGTGATTTATTTCATTAGGTCAAAGACTTACATATTGAAATAAAAGATTTATATTAGGGAATGAGTTGCTACAAACAAACAAAAAAATTGCAAAGTTCACATACCCCTGGCCACTGTGTGCTTGTCTTTCACAGAAGCATAAAAGACAACATAAGTTATCATTTGAGAAATGTTTTCAAAGCCCCTGTGACCCCATTTGGGGTGATGGGGTCACAAAATCTACAATTCAGAATCCTCATTTGCCAAGGAGTCTACACACAACTTTTCAGCTCTCTACAGTCATTGGTTCTTGAGTAGAGGTAAAAAATGTGAAAAGTTTACGGATGGACATATGGACGGACGGACGGATTGACGGACGCCATAGCAAAGTGGTCAAAGTGATGTTGGCAGAGTGTAATATATTGTATTTTATATGAATTAGTTGTAAATATCCATGTACTAATATTTCATTTAATTTCAGGTATTATAATTGTAGTAGCCCAGAGTATTAGCTTAGATCATGTACATTGCAAGCCTGTAATTATGTATCTTGCTGTCCCTCTATTGTTCTCTACTCTGACCTGCTAGCCACTTCAGCTTTCTATCCTTTGTTCTCTATTGTTAGGTAAGCTTACTTCTCACTTTGCATGCTCTCAGAATCTATAAAGGTAACCTGAACTGTTAACTCTGTGCACTGCATTACTTCACTTTGTATGAAGCACGTAGTGTGAAATCCCTATGATAAACGCACGCACGCAAAATCGGACGTAGTGTGGAACGGGCCTTACATAGTTACACTCACAAAGTAAATGTACAATGTCTTTTTTTTTTATTTCTAAAAAAATAGAGCCATTGGCTCTGTAGCTCATCAGGCATCATATCAAGTTTGCTTTATACACGTAACAGGCAAGATGAGCTAAAAATGAAACTGATGTTACCTATTGCAAGAAAACCTATAATAAAATTACAAAACAAATGTATTATATTCAACACCTTCTAGATGGCCAATATCAGACAGTGAAAGAAGTTCACACTAAAATATCCAAGGAGAAATAAATTTGTCAAAGACTGTCATCTAATGGAGAAAAATAGGTTTTTAAGATTGTGACCCCTGTGACCCTATTTGGGGTCATGGGGTCACAAAACCTACAGTTTAGAATCCCAATTGGCCAAGGAGTCTACATGTAGTCTTTCAGCTCAATAGACCTTTAGGAGCTAAAGATGATGATGAAAATAAGTTTTTAAGGTTGTGACCCCTGTGACCCTATTTGGGGTCATGGGGTCACGAAATCTATAATTAAGAATCTCCATTGGCCAAGGAGTCTGCACATATAATTTCAGCTCTCTAGACCTTTTGGAACATGAGAAGAAGATGAACATAGTTTTTTAAGGTTGTGACCCCTGTGACCCTATTTGGGGTCACAGGGTCAACAAAGTTACAAATTAGAATCCCCATTGTCCAAGGAGTCTGCACATATCAATATTAACTCTCTAGACTTTTTGGAACTGGAGAAGAAGATGAGAATTGGTTTTTAAGGTTGTGACCCCTGTGACCCTATTTGGGGTCATGGGGTCACGAAATCTACAATTAAGAATCCCGATTGGCCAAGGAGTCTGCACATATCATTTTCAACTCTATAGTCCTTTTAGTACTGGAGAAGAAGATGAAAATAGGTTTTTAAGGTTGTGACCCCTGTGACCCTATTTGGGGTCACAGGTTCACCAAAGTTACAAATTAGAATCCCCATTGTCCAAGGAGTCTGCACATATCACTTTCAACTCTCTAGTCCTTTTAGAACTAGAGAAGAAGATGAAAATAGGTTTTTAAGGTTGTGACCCCTGTGACCCTATTTGGGGTCACAGGGTCACCAAAGTTACAAATTAGAATCTCCATATGCTAAGGTACTTGTACACAAAATTTCAGCTCTCTAATGTGTATGGTTCATGAGGAGAAGTCGAAAGTGTCAAAAGTTTACGGACGGACGACGGACGGACGGACGCCGGACGACGGGCCATGCCATAAGCCCATCTGGACTTTCAGTCCTGATGAGCTATAAATAGGTTTTTAGGGTGTGGCCCCTGTGGCCCTTATTAGAGCTCACAGGGTCACCAAAGCTACAATTTATGATCCTCACTAGCCAAGGAGTCTGTACACAAAGTTTCATCTTTCTAGCCCTGTTGGTTGTGGAGAAGAAGATGAAAATAGGTTTTTAGGGCGTGGCCCCTCTGGCCCTTATTAGGGGTCACAGGGCCACCAAAGCTACAATTTATAATCCTCACTAGCCAAGGAGTCTGTACACAAAGTTTCAGCTTTCTAGGCCTCATGGTTCTGGAGAAGAAGATAAAAATAGGTTTTTAGGGTGTGGCCCCTGTGGCCCTTATTAGAGCTCACAGGGTCACCAAAGCTACAATTTATGATCCTCACTAGCCAAGGAGTCTGTACACAAAGTTTCAGCTTTCTAGCCCTGTTGGTTGTGGAGAAGAAGATGAAAATAGGTTTTTAGGGCGTGGCCCCTCTGGCCCTTATTAGGGGTCACAGGGCCACCAAAGCTACAATTTATAATCCTCACTAGCCAAGGAGTCTGTACACAAAGTTTCATCTTTCTAGGCCTTATGGTTCTGGAGAAAAAGATGAAAATAGTTTTTTAGGGCGTGGCCCCTGTGGCCCTTATTAGGGGTCACAGGGTCACCAAAGCTACAATTTATGATCCTCACTAGCTAAGGAGTCTGTACACAAAGTTTCAGCTTTCTAGCCCTGTTGGTTGTGGAGAAGAAGATGAAAATAGGTTTTTAGGGCGTGGCCCCTCTGGCCCTTATTAGGGGTCACAGGGCCACCAAAGCTACACTTTATAATCCTCACTAGCCAAGGAGTCTGTACACAAAGTTTCAGCTTTCTTGGCCTCATGGTTCTGGAGAAAAAGATGAAAATAGTTTTTTAGGGCGTGGCCCCTGTGGCCCTTATTAGGGGTCACAGGGTCACCAAAGCTACAATTTATGATCCTCACTAGCTAAGGAGTCTGTACACAAAGTTTCAGCTTTCTAGCCCTGTTGGTTGTGGAGAAGAAGATGAAAATAGGTTTTTAGGGCGTGGCCCCTCTGGCCCTTATTAGGGGTCACAGGGCCACCAAAGCTACACTTTATAATCCTCACTAGCCAAGGAGTCCGTACACAAAGTTTCAGCTTTCTAGGCCTCATGGTTCTGGAGAAGAAGATAAAAATAGGTTTTTAGGGTGTGGCCCCTGTGGCCCTTATTAGAGCTCACAGGGTCACCAAAGCTACAATTTATGATCCTCACTAGCCAAGGAGTCTGTACACAAAGTTTCATCTTTCTAGCCCTGTTGGTTGTGGAGAAGAAGATGAAAATAGGTTTTTAGGGCGTGGCCCCTCTGGCCCTTATTAGGGGTCACAGGGCCACCAAAGCTACAATTTATAATCCTCACTAGCCAAGGAGTCTGTACACAAAGTTTCAGCTTTCTAGGCCTCATGGTTCTGGAGAAGAAGATAAAAATAGGTTTTTAGGGTGTGGCCCCTGTGGCCCTTATTAGAGCTCACAGGGTCACCAAAGCTACAATTTATGATCCTCACTAGCCAAGGAGTCTGTACACAAAGTTTCAGCTTTCTAGCCCTGTTGGTTGTGGAGAAGAAGATGAAAATAGGTTTTTAGGGCGTGGCCCCTCTGGCCCTTATTAGGGGTCACAGGGCCACCAAAGCTACAATTTATAATCCTCACTAGCCAAGGAGTCTGTACACAAAGTTTCATCTTTCTAGGCCTTATGGTTCTGGAGAAAAAGATGAAAATAGTTTTTTAGGGCGTGGCCCCTGTGGCCCTTATTAGGGGTCACAGGGTCACCAAAGCTACAATTTATGATCCTCACTAGCTAAGGAGTCTGTACACAAAGTTTCAGCTTTCTAGCCCTGTTGGTTGTGGAGAAGAAGATGAAAATAGGTTTTTAGGGCGTGGCCCCTCTGGCCCTTATTAGGGGTCACAGGGCCACCAAAGCTACACTTTATAATCCTCACTAGCCAAGGAGTCTGTACACAAAGTTTCAGCTTTCTTGGCCTCATGGTTCTGGAGAAAAAGATGAAAATAGTTTTTTAGGGCGTGGCCCCTGTGGCCCTTATTAGGGGTCACAGGGTCACCAAAGCTACAATTTATGATCCTCACTAGCTAAGGAGTCTGTACACAAAGTTTCAGCTTTCTAGCCCTGTTGGTTGTGGAGAAGAAGATGAAAATAGGTTTTTAGGGCGTGGCCCCTCTGGCCCTTATTAGGGGTCACAGGGCCACCAAAGCTACACTTTATAATCCTCACTAGCCAAGGAGTCCGTACACAAAGTTTCAGCTTTCTAGGCCTCATGGTTCTGGAGAAGAAGATAAAAATAGGTTTTTAGGGTGTGGCCCCTGTGGCCCTTATTAGAGCTCACAGGGTCACCAAAGCTACAATTTATGATCCTCACTAGCCAAGGAGTCTGTACACAAAGTTTCAGCTTTCTAGCCCTGTTGGTTGTGGAGAAGAAGATGAAAATAGGTTTTTAGGGCGTGGCCCCTCTGGCCCTTATTAGGGGTCACAGGGCCACCAAAGCTACAATTTATAATCCTCACTAGCCAAGGAGTCTGTACACAAAGTTTCAGCTTTCTAGCCCTGTTGGTTGTGGAGAAGAAGATGAAAATAGGTTTTTAGGGCGTGGCCCCTCTGGCCCTTATTAGGGGTCACAGGGCCACCAAAGCTACAATTTATAATCCTCACTAGCCAAGGAGTCTGTACACAAAGTTTCAGCTTTCTAGGCCTTATGGTTCTGGAGAAGAAGTCGAAATTCCACAAAGTTTACGGACGGATGGACGGACGGACGGACGCCGGACACCATGCCATGCCATAAGCCCATCGGGCCTTACAGGCCAGATGAGCTAAAAAAGCAGAAAGGGGATTCAGAATATCCAATCTCGTACACATAACTCCTTGTTGCCAGAAATATTATGTAATATTCTAAATTGAAGCCATTTCAAATTAACATTTACCTTGCATGTATATGCCATTAAGTTATAATTGACTTTTTTCTATAATAGTTATCTTTAAAAATATTCTCCCATCTCACTGAAGTTTGTGTTTGAATGTTTCTTGCATTTAATAAATTTGTTAAAAATATTTACTTGCTATTTCTTTACTGTGCAACAAACTTTTATTACATAGCCATGTAATATTTCGATGGTAATATGTACTGAAATACAATGAATTCCGTATTGTACTCCTCAATCCTTATTGCACTCCGTATTGCACTTCTCAAGGAACTACTTCCTCAGCGAGAGAGGTGCCATGTCAGCATACATGGCATCCCTTACAAAAAAATGTACAGTGCTACAACATAAGCAAGACAGGATTGGCCTTACAAACGTCTAAGGGGCAAGTGATTATTGCTTAGAGTTACTAGTTTCGTCCATTGATCTGGACTCGTCAGACTGAAGAAGCAATGATTCTGTCTCTCCTTTTATACTCTTTTGGTATGTCACGTGACTTTAAGGAACTGGCAGCCGCCGCCTTCGGCGGTCTGATGGGACTTCCGGTTCCAGTTGGACGGCCGGCGATTTGCCGGCGTTAACTTCCGGTTCCATGTAATACTGATTTGTGATACTGATTAGTGACTTTTCTTGTCTAATAAAAACATTTATTTATGATTTATTTATATGTCTCAGGTGATGGCGGTACCAAGTTTTTGCAGAATAAATAACTGTGTGATCAACTGCAGCATAGAAGACGTGTTTTGTTTTCTTTGTATAATTTTGGTAACCATGGAGATAAATCTAGAGGATAGTAGATGTATCTAGTAGAGTACTTGATTAGTAAAGATGACCAGTTTTGGTTCTCACCTTAGTATTTAATAGATGATGTTTTAAATTAAAAAAACAAAATCATAGTTTGCCTTTTACCTCTATGAAGGGATAGGCTCGGGGCCCCTGTATTTTCCCAAAATAGGAAAAATAGGGGCCAATAGAAGACTAAAGAAAAGATTTTGAAAAGAGTATAACTTTATTGCGTAGGCAATAAAAGTGTGAGGGCAAAATTTGCAAGTAGTAAAATATAGAATTTATATTTATAAGAATTGGGAGAGAATGTAGATAACACAGATGTTTTTTTCTGGTTGGGTTTTACATGATGGCAAGATGTGTCGCCCATGGTGTTTACAAGGGGATTGATTGTGACGTCATAGACGGGAAGGTTTGTGTATGACGTCATTGTCTTATGTATGTTAGACATGAATCACATAATGTGTGTTACAAAGTGATAACCATTTGTAAAACAGGCCCTGAAATTGTCTACAAGATCGTGGTTAAAACAATCAGAGGAAACTAAGAAAATAAAAACAATGTGGGAAGTTTTAGCCCACAATCTTTACGGCCACATAATTTTGGCCGGAAGTTGGACCAATTTGGTCATTCTGGCGCCGGCAGTGGAGGTACCAAAGTGTTTGAATTTGGTGGCTCAAGTTGAGTTACTACCTCGATGAAGCTAGTGAGACTAGCTCAGGAAAGGGACGGCGTACTTCCGGTAGACAACTTGGACGTAGAAGGCAGGGGTATATAATATAAGCAAGACAGGATTGGCCTTACAAACGTCTAAGGGGCAAGTGATTATTGCTTAGAGTTACTAGTTTCGTCCATTGATCTGGACCCGTCAGACTGAAGAAGCAATGATTCTGTCTCTCCTTTTATACTCTTTTGGTATGTCACGTGACTTTAAGGAACTGGCAGCCGCCGCCTTCGGCGGTCTGATGGGACTTCCGGTTCCAGTTGGACGGCCGGCGATTTGCCGGCGTTAACTTCCGGTTCCATGTAATACTGATTTGTGATACTGATTAGTGACTTTTCTTGTCTAAAAAAAACATTTATTTATGATTTATTTATATGTCTCAGGTGATGGCGGTACCAAGTTTTTGCAGAATAAATAACTGTGTGATCAACTGCAGCATAGAAGACGTGTTTTGTTTTCTTTGTATAATTTTGGTAACCATGGAGATAAATCTAGAGGATAGTAGATGTATCTAGTAGAGTACTTGATTAGTAAAGATGACCAGTTTTGGTTCTCACCTTAGTATTTAATAGATGATGTTTTAAATTAAAAAAACAAAATCATAGTTTGCCTTTTACCTCTATGAAGGGATAGGCTCGGGGCCCCTGTATTTTCCCAAAATAGGAAAAATAGGGGCCAATAGAAGACTAAAGAAAAGATTTTGAAAAGAGTATAACTTTATTGCGTAGGCAATAAAAGTGTGAGGGCAAGATTTGCAAGTAGTAAAATATAGAATTTATATTTATAAGAATTGGGAGAGAATGTAGATAACACAGATGTTTTTTTCTGGTTGGGTTTTACATGATGGCAAGATGTGTCGCCCATGGTGTTTACAAGGGGATTGATTGTGACGTCATAGACGGGAAGGTTTGTGTATGACGTCATTGTCTTATGTATGTTAGACATGAATCACAAAATGTGTGTTACAAAGTGATAACCATTTGTAAAACAGGCCCTGAAATTGTCTACAAGATCGTGGTTTAAACAATCAGAGGAAACTAAGAAAATAAAAACAATGTGGGAAGTTTTAGCCCACGATCTTTACGGCCACATAATTTTGGCCGGAAGTTGGACCAATTTGGTCATTCTGGCGCCGGCAGTGGAGGTACCAAAGTGTTTGAATTTGGTGGCTCAAGGTGAGTTACTACCTCGATGAAGCTAGTGAGACTAGCTCAGGAAAGGGACGGCGTACTTCCGGTAGACAACTTGGACGTAGAAGGCAGGGGTATATAATATAAGCAAGACAGGATTGGCCTTACAAACGTCTAAGGGGCAAGTGATTATTGCTTAGAGTTACTAGTTTCGTCCATTGATCTGGACTCGTCAGACTGAAGAAGCAATGATTCTGTCTCTCCTTTTATACTCTTTTGGTATGTCAGGAGCCTATCCCTTCATAGAGGTAAAAGGCAAACTATGATTTTGTTTTTTTAATTTAAAACATCATCTATTAAATACTAAGGTGAGAACCAAAACTGGTCATCTTTACTAATCAAGTACTTTACTAGATACATCTACTATCCTCTAGATTTATCTCCATGGTTACCAAAATTATACAAAGAAAACAAAACACGTCTTCTATGCTGCAGTTGATCACACAGTTATTTATTCTGCAAAAACTACGTACCGCCATCACCTGAGACATATAAATAAATCATTAATAAAATGTTTTTATTAGACAAGAAAAGTCACTAATCAGTATCACAAATCAGTATTACATGGAACCGGAAGTTAACGCCGGCAAATCGCCGGCCGTCCAACTGGAACCGGAAGTCCCATCAGACCGCCGCCGGTGGCGGCTGCCAGTTCCTTAAAGTCACGTGACATACTAAAAGAGTATAAAAGGAGAGACAGAATCATTGCTTCTTCAGTCTGACGAGTCCAGATCAATGGACGAAACTAGTAACTCTAAGCAATAATCACTTGCCCCTTAGACGTTTGTAAGGCCAATCCTGTCTTGCTTATATTATATACCCCTGCCTTCTACGTCCAAGTTGTCTACCGGAAGTACGCCGTCCCTTTCCTGAGCTAGTCTCACTAGCTTCATCGAGGTAGTAACTCAACTTGAGCCACCAAATTCAAACACTTTGGTACCTCCACTGCCGGCGCCAGAATGACCAAATTGGTCCAACTTCCGGCCAAAATTATGTGGCCGTAAAGATCGTGGGCTAAAACTTCCCACATTGTTTTTATTTTCTTAGTTTCCTCCGATTGTTTTAACCACGATCTTGTAGACAATTTCAGGGCCTGTTTTACAAATGGTTATCACTTTGTAACACACATTATGTGATTCATGTCTAACATACATAAGACAATGACGTCATACACAAACCTTCCCGTCTATGACGTCACAATCAATCCCCTTGTAAACACCATGGGCGACACATCTTGCCATCATGTAAAACCCAACCAGAAAAAAACATCTGTGTTATCTACATTCTCTCCCAATTCTTATAAATATAAATTCTATATTTTACTACTTGCAAATCTTGCCCTCACACTTTTATTGCCTACGCAATAAAGTTATACTCTTTTCAAAATCTTTTCTTTAGTCTTCTATTGGCCCCTATTTTTCCTATTTTGGGAAAATACAGGGGCCCCGAGCCTATCCCTTCATAGAGGTAAAAGGCAAACTATGATTTTGTTTTTTTAATTTAAAACATCATCTATTAAATACTAAGGTGAGAACCAAAACTGGTCATCTTTACTAATCAAGTACTCTACTAGATACATCTACTATCCTCTAGATTTATCTCCATGGTTACCAAAATTATACAAAGAAAACAAAACACGTCTTCTATGCTGCAGTTGATCACACAGTTATTTATTCTGCAAAAACTTGGTACCGCCATCACCTGAGACATATAAATAAATCATTAATAAAATGTTTTTATTAGACAAGAAAAGTCACTAATCAGTATCACAAATCAGTATTACATGGAACCGGAAGTTAACGCCGGCAAATCGCCGGCCGTCCAACTGGAACCGGAAGTCCCATCAGACCGCCGAAGGCGGCGGCTGCCAGTTCCTTAAAGTCACGTGACATACCAAAAGAGTATAAAAGGAGAGACAGAATCATTGCTTCTTCAGTCTGACGAGTCCAGATCAATGGACGAAACTAGTAACTCTAAGCAATAATCACTTGCCCCTTAGACGTTTGTAAGGCCAATCCTGTCTTGCTTATATTATATACCCCTGCCTTCTACGTCCAAGTTGTCTACCGGAAGTACGCCGTCCCTTTCCTGAGCTAGTCTCACTAGCTTCATCGAGGTAGTAACTCACCTTGAGCCACCAAATTCAAACACTTTGGTACCTCCACTGCCGGCGCCAGAATGACCAAATTGGTCCAACTTCCGGCCAAAATTATGTGGCCGTAAAGATCGTGGGCTAAAACTTCCCACATTGTTTTTATTTTCTTTTTTCAGTGCTACAACAGTTTAGCAACATTGCTGCAGTGTTTTTTCTCTGAGCAAGACATCACCTTACGAGCCGAACGGTTGTTGCTCATTAAATCAGACATGTGCATCAATGTTTCTACTCTTAATTTGATGGCTAAGTAAGAGGTAACATTGCCGCACTGTCTCAGGGATGATCAGTGGTGTCCATCATGTTATAGTTGTAAACAAATCATTAACGACAACCGTTCAACTCAAATGAGCAAGCTATAACACAGTACTGGGCATGCATCTTGTGTCATCTCAATTAATTGGTTTACTTAGGAAACAAATTTTATTTTGTTACATATAAAGGTTATATCAAAATAAGTAAAGACCCTATTTATAAATATAACTTTACATACTTCATGATAATGTTTTGTTATAGATTTGTGATTAATATGTACACTGATTAATTAGAAATTCAAATAGAATTTGCAAAAGATGAAAATCTTAGTTGAAAGACTATTAACTTTTAATTTTGATCTCAAATACACACTTACTTCAATACTTTCATTTCAAGGTGTTAACAGCATATTCATATAATGAGTTGTAAATTAGGGCCATGATTTAAAAATAAAATTAACCTAGAAATAACATGAACTATAATGTTGAAATGTTGTTTCTGTCAAAGATGACTGAATACACAGCATGAAGGAAATTTCATAAATGCAAGCAGAGAAGACTTCATAAAGTCAAAGTGGACAAGGACAGTATTCTTTATAAAAATAATATGATATAATTTTTCAAAATCATTGTCCAAATAAAAAACAAACCTTATTTATTTCTTTGATTTAATTTTCTTTCTTTACTATGATATAAATGAATGACTTTGTAGTAAGGAAATAAGTACATATTCAGCCTAACTCATAAAGATGTAAGCTTAGTCTGTTCAGTTGAAAATTAATTGGTTACAGAAATGAAAATGGGTGGAGTAAATGTATCATGGACCAATGATGAGCAGGGGAAAAAACATCCACTGTCCATCTCTTAATCCAGCCTTGTTGATTGGTACCTTGTAATTACTTCATGGGTCGTTAAGTTTGTTTGTTTAGGTAGGGACATCAGTTACCAAATAAAATGTTATTTCAAGTCTTAAACTGAGGTTGTGATCTTAAAGAGTTAATACCATGTTAATTATCTGTTAATTTCTCAACATGTTAAATTGCTTCATAAATAACACCTGGTAATTTGAAAACACATTGTGTTTCACAGGTTGTATTTCTTTTTATACAAGATTTAATCAATATTTTTAATCATACATAACAAACTAAGTAAGTCTTGTGCGGAGAAGCTGTGAAGTCAAATATCAATATTCAAAGTATTCAAAAAGGCATTGTTTTTACAGATTTAAGATTAATTGAATCTCCTGCTGTTGGATTCTCTAAGTAAACATCAGGATATCACACATTCATCAAACACAACAGAAGTGAACACATCATTTGGATATTCCTCTTTTATTCATTTGAAATAAGATTTAAACTGTTTAATTATGATTATCACTTTTGATAAATTATTTATCCTCCTACAGTACATAATAGATGTGTGATATTGTAGTAAATAAAACTTACATGTTCTGCATTGTCATAACTTCTGTAGACATTGTTTAAGATGTAAATGAATTAGTTACAGTGATGGGTGGAGCTAAAATTTTGTATTAGCCAATGACAAAAGCATCCATTGTCCCTCTCTAAAAGCAGCTTTGTTGATTGCTACCTTAAAAGGTAAGTACTTCAAGGGTCATTAACTTTGTTATTTTGCTATGTAAGGGATATCAGTAAGACAATTAGTTGTTATTTCAAGTTGTGATTTCCTGTTAATTTTCAAATCATTGACACTGACCATCATGTGTTGACGAGTTTGATTGTTAAGTTTATCGTCAGTTATCTGTTTATTACTCAAAACTTGTTAAGTTCTTAATGACACCTGGTAATTGAAAATATATTCATATTGTGTTCGACAGGTTTTATTTTCTTTTTATTCAAAATTTAATCTATATCTATAATCATATACAACAAACTAAGAAAGTCTTGTGAGGAGAAGCTGTGAAGTCAAATCTCAATATTCAACTTATACATAAAAGCATTGTTATTACAGATTTAAGATTAATTGAATCTCCTGCTGTTGGATTCTCTAAGTAAACATCAGGATATCACACATTCATCAAACACAACAGAAGTTAACACATAATTTGGATATTCCTCTTTTATTCATTTGAAATAATATTTAAAATATTTAGTACTGATTATCACTTTTAATAAATTATTTATCTTCCTACAGTACATAATAGATGTGTGATTATTGTAGTAAATAGAACTTACATGCTCTGCATTGTCATAACTTCTGTCGACATTGTTTAAGATGTAAATGAATTAGTTACAGTGATAGAGATGGGTGGAGCTAAAATTTTGTATTAGCCAATGACAAAAGCATATATTGTCCCTCTCTAAAAGCAGCTTTGTTGATTGCTACCTTAAAAGGTAAGTACTTCAAGGGTCATTAACTTTGTTATTTTGCTATGTAAGGGATATCAGTAAAACAATTAGTTGTTATTTCAAGTTGTGATTTCCTGTTTATTTTCAAATCATTGACACTGACCTTCATGTTGACGAGTTTGTTTGTTATCTGTTTATTACTCCAAACTTCAATCAATCTTTATTTCTGTACTTAGAAGTTAGAAGGCCACAGGCCTGTAGTACAATCAATGGTAGATCACATGGTAAAATCAATTGCATTCAAAATATTTTTTCTAAATAACATTGCATAATAAATATACATTGCAAGGTTCTGTAACAACTGAGTATTGGTATTTGTTAACAATGACAATAGTTTTGTTCTGTCTGGATGGTTAAAATAGTAAGGTTGAAGATATTTTATCCGTAGATTCTTATAGACAGGGCAGGTTAATAAGAAGTGTAGCTCGTCTTCCACAACATTCATATTACAAACTTTACATACTCGATTTTTTCTTTCAATACCTTTATATCTTCCAGTTTCAACAAACAATTCATGTGATGAACAACGAAAACGGCCTAAGGCTTTTGAAAGATAGCTTTCAAGAAATATTTCAGATTTCCATTCTCTATAATATATACATTTTGTTGATAATGTCATGGATTCTGCCCAGGATTGTAAATATATATCTTTCATTCTTTGAGTTATTGAGATGATAAATTCTGATTGTGAATGAACATCTTGATTGCACCAAATATAACCATATCCTATTTTGTTGAGCTCTCTAATATCAGTCACCCAATTTCTTTTACCATTATTATCATACAGTTTCATCATATTATAAATTTTTTTCGGATATCTGTGAAGCGGCATATTCAACAACCTTATCCAGTATTTAACAGCTCTAATTGAGGAATAAATGAATAGTGGAAATCTGCCTAATTCTCCATAGACCATTGTGCTACAAGTGCTTGGTTTAACGCCTAGGAACTTTTTGCATGCATATAAATGAACCTTTTCTATGTTGTCATGTTGTGCCAGTCCCCATATTTCAGATCCATATAACAGTATTGGGCTTATCTTCATATCAAATATTTTAAAATAGGTATTAAAGGACATATCACCTAGAAGTCGCATATTTCTGTATATACCTATTAGTACTTTCATGGCTTGTGTTGAGGCCTGTTTGGTATGAAAAGACCAAGATAGATTATTAGAGAAACATACACCTAAGTACTTATAAGCGCTGGTAGTTTGAAGACGTTCTCCCTTATAAAACCATTTTTCATTTTTGGATAGTTTTCCACCCCTTTTAAAAACAATTATTTTGGTTTTCTCTCTATTGACATTCAATTTACATTGATCAGAGAACGTACCTAATTCATTTATTTGTTTCTGAAGCCCGCTTATGGTACTAGAGAATAGTACAATGTCATCGGCGAAAAGTAACAGGAATAATTGAACTGTATCTGGGTGTAATTGGATTCCATTCGTACAAGTATTACATATTTGCTCTGCTAATTCGTTAATGAAAAAACTAAACAAAAAGGGGCTTAAGATGCAACCTTGTCTAACGCCAAGTTGACTAAAAAGGGTTCAGACATTTCATGATTATTTTTCACACGTACTTTTACATTTTGATAAATACTTTCCAACATTTTACTCATTTTACTACTTATTCCGTGCATTTGCAAAAGATTCCAAAGTTTATTTCTCAAAGTCCTTCGCAAAATCTACAAATAATGCATAAAACTTTCCTCCTTTCGAACTAAGATATTTCTGTATAAGAGAATGAAGAATGAAAATATTATCTGTAGTAGTGTAACCTTCCCGGAAACCTGCTTGACCTTCATATATCTTGTCCATAGCATCCGCCCACTTAACCAATCTTTTGTTGATAATGTAAGTGAATAGTTTACCAAAGACACTAAGTACAGTAATTCCACAGTAATTATTAGGGTCATTTCGATCACCTTGTTTATAAATTGGGACAAGTAATCCAACTGACCAAGATTCTGGGAAATCCCCACTTTCAAGTATAACATTGAATATTAATTCCAGATATGGAACTATTAGGTCCGATGAGTGTTTGAAAAATTCTGGGATAATATTGTCAATACCTGGAGCTTTATTACACTTGAGATGTTGTATACTATTCAGGATTTCCTCCCTACTTATCGGGGCATCTAATATATCAGAGGCAATATCTGATACTGGTGTATGTTCTGTACTGTCTTGTCTTAGTGTATCTTGGTCATTGTGGGAAGTTGAAAATAAAGATTCGAAATAATTGTACCATTCGTCAATTTCGATGTTGTTATTTTGACTGTTTTTTCCATTTAGTGATTTCAATTCGTAACAAAAAGTTTTTGAATCATTTATATTGTCTTCTAATTTTTTTCTCTTTTGTTGGATGTATGTGTTTCTTTTTTTCAGAGCAAGTGTTATTATATATATTTATTTCTGGCGTTATGATAATTTTCTAAGGAGTCTTCTGTTTTATATTTTGGGAAAATGTTCAATAATTTGCACCTTTCCTTTTTCAGATGATCACATTCACTATCGAACCACTTTTCTGTATTTCTGTGTTTTGCAACAGTACATATCCGCTTTTCCATATCTGAAGCAGCTAGACACAATGCCTCTACAATACAATTTACACTTTGGTTAATATTTGTAAATACTATATCAACAGATTTGTCAAATAAATCTTGAGCATGTTCAGATAATAAGTTATTACGGTATTGAGATAGATTATCATTATTCCATACATATTTGGTTGGTTTGTTGTCTGTGTTTTGCTGTCTATGATTACCCTGGTAAAGTGAATGATGCGCACGTAAACCTAAAGTCAATGGGAGGTGTGATGATTCCGCTCTAGTTGGTATATCAAAATCTATGACTTGTTTAAACATATCTGCTGAGGTTAGGATGTAATCTATCACACTTGTGCCATTCCGGCCTATAAAAATAAACTTTCCTAATCTAGTATCCTTACCGCATCTGCCATTTAACATATGAATATTTAAAATACTACAAAGGTCTAATAGACATTTACCAAAATGGTTAACAACTTTGTCACAGGAGAACCGTTCAAGATCAAAGTGGTCTAAAATAAAGTCCCACATAGAGTGATTCTTACTTTCAGTGTAATCAATTATGTTATCTTCAACAAAGTCTGGTAGAGTTGCAGTGCGAGCATTAAAGTCACCTCCACAAAGCAAATAGATGTCTGGTAAAACTGATATTATGTCCAACAGTTTCTCCTGGAAAATTGTAATACCATTTTTACAATTTACACTGGATTTATTATACCACGAAGATCCCTCTGGTTGTATATAAACACAGCTATACAAAAGTTCTCTATCGATATCAAATATAGGGATTTATCAAAAAGTATGAAGATTGCATTTTCTGTAATTTTGTGCCATTTTATGTGGCTAGATATTGATTTTTTTATCATAACGATTATACCTCCAGAGAGTCTTCCTGTTGAGGCTAACTTATCTCCATTTTTGTACAAACAATCAAAATCTGGAAACACATTATCTGTACAATTATCATTACTCCAAGTCTCTGTTAATCCGATAATATCAAAATAATTTATGAAAGTAATAAAGTCATTGTCATTTAATTTCTGTAAAACACCAGATGTATTCCAAAATATTAACTTTAACCTTTGACCTGTTGTATTGTTGTTAGTGTCACTCTCGTCCTCGTGAAGCGTCCTACAATCAGTATCGTCAGATCGCGCACATGACTCGGTATTTGATCGCGCACGTGATGGATCGTTCAGACGGCCCGTGCCCCACCCCTAACGGGGCTGACCTCGTCCCCCGGTACGGGAGGTAGATCTGGTAGATCTGGTCCTAGTGTCTGAGCTCTGTCTTCGATCCTCGGGAGGGTCAGCACACTCCTGGGTGTTGTTCTCCTTTGCCTCACGTACAAGTTTATTGCCTTTAAAATAGTAGCGTGTGTCAGGATTTTCAGATCTTAGCCTATATAATTCATTTCTTTGGAACTTGGTGAGATCATTTGCAATTCCATAGCCTTGGTTTTTAAGCACTTCTCTTAGTTTCACCGAGTGCCACTTGTCCTCCCAATGGCACATTCTAATAATTATCGGTCTTGTTTTACTCAATTTCCACTGGGAAGTCGGTGGGCTCTTTCAATATCCCTAGCTACTAAAGGCGGCAAATCAGTTTTTGTTTCACAAGCACTGTTAAAATTCTCCAGAATTTTCCTCTTACTTTCCGTGTATGTCTCATTCCTGCTCTCCGGTACTCCATATAACACCATATTGTTCCTCCTATTCCTTCTCTCTTGGTCTTCTATCTTATCTTCAATACCACCAAAATAATCTTCTATAGCGTCAGTTTTTTTCTGTATACCAATGATGTCTTTCTACAGAACCTTCTGCTCTTCTTTATTTAGCAATAACTCCTTTCTAAGATCTGACATCTCGACTTTGAGGGATTTTATGTCCTCTCTAGTGGCATTCATCACCTTAGATATTCGTTCCTCTGAGTCCTGCATCTGCTTTATTATGCTATCCTTGAGATCATCAATGTACATGTCTTTAGTAGGAGGTCCAGGATTTGACTCGACGTCTCCTGATAGAAGTAAGGTAGATAGTAAGGACGTACTCACTTGTAGGATTCCAATTGTCCAGTTTTCGATCTGTAAACAAAAGTTGTGACGTCACGTACATCGATCTCACATCGCAAATCTCTCCAAGTGCACATAATGAAGCTGGCGGAGTCGTGTCTAAGTTCATATCCGTAAGGAAAACCTCCAAGAAGACACTGGAAGACAGGATTGTGATGAGGAGAAATCCACACAACAGTAGCCTGTACGACATGTCCATACCCGGCGTCCATTCACATGTCGGCTGGTAGGGTTGCACCTTTTCTATCTGTTTCACTCCTCTTGGTGGTACAAATTTCCCAATTCGTGCTCGCCAGGCATCCAGAGATATCCCCATATTGTTGGATGTATATTTCAGGGGTACTTTATGGACTTTGTTAGTGAAAAAAAATCAATTTTACTTGGAGCGAACAGCCGGTGATTCTACTACACAAGGGAGATAACTGCAATCATCTCCAAACTTGTTAAGTTGCTTAGTAAGTGACATCTGTTAAAATCACATAGTGTTTCACAGGTTCTTTTTCCTTTTTATTCATTTTTATTCAAGACTTCACATACTTTGATACATTTATTGTAAACCAAGGTTTTCTTTCTTGTTCATTCCGATCTTATATTTTTAAATCAAAAGACTAGTTTCAAATAATGTAAACCTGGTTATAAAATGTACAATTGATCTATATGTCTTTTGGATACTTACCTTCTAATTACATAAGTAATCAATTAAGAGAAAAATAACAATTATAAGGAAATAAATGATTGTTAAAATGTCACTTAAACACAATTATAACAATTGTAGCACTAAACAATAAACCTACTAAATATTTTTTATATTTACAAAGAAAAAAACTTTTATACTTATCATTGTCAGCATGAACAAATTCAATAACAATTCAATTTCCAAGCTGTAAAATAATACATCTTATCAAAACCCTCTGCAGAACCATCAGTCAAGTACTCTGTGCACTGTGCAATGCATTGTGCATTAGCCAATCAGAATCAAGTTTGTCTTGACATTAGCCAATCAGAATCTCTGCAATATTCAGCCCTCGTTACTATTGCACAAGCCAGATGCAAGAAGAAGGGAAGAAAGATGGTCGCTATCAACAAAAAGAACTGGATATAATAGTTAAATCACAGCTCAGTAACAGCTAAAATGGCATTTCTTCAGTCATCTGAATACTGTTCCTAGACCATGTTGCCTGTATGTTCTTTTCCAAATCATAAACAAGAGCTTAAGATGTTTCAATAATATTGGCTTCACATGCAGTCAAAATGACAAATGGTTTCAAACCTTGTTACTTCTTGATTGAATATCTAAAGTATTGTTATTGTAAATTATATGTACCTCTTTGTTTTGCAATGTGATACTGATTTGATGTGTCATTAGGTTTTATAATTTGGTAATTTTCAGCAAAAGATGGCATTGTTGACACAAGTGTGCACTGGACCATGGCTGCCATGAGAGGACATCTGAGGCTAGACACAGACACAGGCAGAGATTATGTAACTTCAGGTAACATATATCGAGTATATCGAGTAATATATCGAGGCCTGGAAGCAGACCATAACTTGTGTCCACAGTAAGACTGGCAAGGGGGGTAACAAGCTACGGCATTATTGCACTTTCAAGTCGGAGTTTACGGCTGAACCGTATATCACCGAAAGAATACCCAGACTTCACAGGAGGGCACTGGCGCTATTCAGATGTGGAGTTGCACCCTTACATGTTGAGACAGGCCGATACAATAACACACCATTGGAAGATAGATTATGTTTTATATCCAACGATTTCATTGAAAATGAAGCTCATGTACTTTTACACTGCCCCTTATACAAAAATGTTACCAAAAATATGTTATCTATATGTTCTACCTTGAATGTTAGTTTTAAAAATATATCGGAACAACTTGCATTTATTATGTCATGCCCATATATTTTTAGAGTTACTGCCAAAACCTGCATGGAAGTCTTAGATCTTAGAAAATCCATTTTATATATCTAGCAAACTCTTTTTACCATAACAATCTACATTGGGTTTTAATAATATATTATACTATATATTATGTACATTTTATTTTTATTAAGGTCCTTTTATATGTATATATGTAGTCTCTCATAATCCCATGTGGGATGGCTCATCACTTTATATTTTATCGACTTGCTTATAAACATTTGTATGAGGTGAGACTCTGTAATAAAATATCTGTCTGTCTGTCTGTCTGTCTGTCTAATTCTTGAAATCTACACACCTGGCATGCAGATCTAATTCTTGAATACACATGCATTATAATCCTTGATTAAGACAATTCAAAATGCAATTGAAAATGGACTTGATTAACTGACTGTTTTATTTGTAAACATCCAGACAGTCCAATTGTATATCATAGATATGTGGGAGCACTTGATTTAAATTGCTTATGATCTTTAAAGACTTATTCTATATAACGTATGCAATGAATTCTATATATATTTGACTGATCAAATAGATTTTCAAGTGTGTCCATTTCTGTACAATTAATAAATGTTCATCAATTAGAAGCTGTTGCAGTTTCTATCTGATAACTAGTTTACCAATGTGTAGTCTACCATGAAGTTTGGATAGTTATTGCAAATTCAAATTGTTTCACAAACCTTTTGAACTGATAAAATTATCTTAACAAAATGTTTGCAATAAAAACCAAATTACTATCAAAGGTATTGATTTATTCAAATGTCAACTTATTAGTTCAAATTCTATCTGCTAACTCTTCATATATTGCTTATATATAACTGAATAATTAGATTCAGTTATTCTTTCCCTATACCTGTTCCTTTCATAAAAGGACTGTAACAGATTTAAGGTGACCACTGAAGCTTACAATACACAGACCTGGCAGCAGGAGGGGATACGGAGGCAGTGTCATCATAGTATGTACACTAAATTGCTAAATAAACAAACAGTTTAAGAAATAACCAATTTGAGTTGCATTGCAATTCTGTTCTTAATCCTTATTTAATTCTCGAATAAACATGCTGTATATTCCTTGACTGTAGATTAGACAATTGCAACCCAATTTGCAAATAAATGTATTTGACTACTGACATTTTAATTTGTAAACACCCAGACAGGTTGATTGTATGCTGTAAATACATGAGGGAACACTTGATTCCAAATGCTTATGAGCTGTAAATCAATTTGAAGACTTTTGATATATCAATTAATTAATTTTTGGCATTAGTTCAGGAAGCATTTAGTTTGAATACAATTCTTAAAGTTTGATCTTAAAGATTATCAATGAAAATTCTTTCTGTTCAATTCTTAAATTATTGTATATTTATTTTTTTTGTATTCAAATGTTATTATTCTCCAAATTATCTAGATATATCATTTTTTATTATTTATTTTTTTATTATAAATTAGTCTTGATTAGATAAGCATTTACTTGTATTATTATTATTATTATTTTAATGACTTAGCATGACTTAACATGATTATGATAGTAATAAACAAGCCTGACAGTTGTAGACATAGTCTTGAAGGTAGTAATAATTGAATATCAAATGGTTCAAAATCTTTTCACTATTTTTTTATTCATTTCTTAACATGTATTTGTAATGTTTTGGGCCAAATAAATGGTTATACAAGAATCATAAATAAGTATAAAAATCATTTACTCATTCAAATGTCAAATTATTAGTCCAAATTCTGTTTTATAGATTAATTATAATAAATAGTAATTAAAGTGATCCAGGTGTCACATACTTTTTTTGCTTGTTATTTCCCCTTTTTATAACTGAGTAAGCAAGTTCAGTTGTTCTGTCCTTTTCCATACATTGAAGGAATGTATTCAAATTGTTTATTTAAGGTGATCACTGAAGCTTACAATACAGACCTCACAACATAAGGGAACTAACAGGAATAGCAAGGCAGTGCATGTCATTAAAGTAAACTGAAGTGCTAAATAAACAAACAGATTGACCAATGACTTCTGACCAATTTATTTACAGATTAGAGCCACATTGTGATTCTGTTCTTAATTCATTTCTATGTATGCAATTAAAGTGTGATTCATGTATAAGGCGGGCATCCTAAGTGATTGTATAAACATTTGTTTATTGTTTCAGAATGAAGACCAAGCCACAACTCTTCAGATGTGAACACAGACAAATTAATTTGAACAAAACTGTTATAATTTTCTTCACTTTGTATACTTATATGTATCACATTTAGCATGATTTTCCCAAAAAAATTGTCATTCATAACTTAGTGTTGTGACATTTTTCAACAGAAATTGTAATAATCTATAAATGGCCCTGTTAGTTATTGCAAGGACTTTGTTTAATATCTATAAAGTTTATCAGTGAATGAATTTTTAGATATTGAAGTATAATCTTAACAGTTGAATTTGTAATTTATTTTAGAATGCAACTGTTGGCATATATTTGTTTCAAATCTTTTAGTGGCAGGATGCCTTTTCATTTTCTATTACGCCCCGATAAAAGAACCGAAATTATAAAAAAAACTTTCACGCTGTACATACAACTGTAATATATATTTTTGTGTGTTATTTTATTTTTGTGTGTTATTTATGCACAAGTGAACTTTCAAAATAAAATATTAAAATGAATATGATGTGTTTGTATCTTTTATACAGGTGAACATCTAACCATGCCATCTGATTACAACTTTGGTTTAAGCTGGTTTAAGCTAGTGTATACATGTATTCAGCATAATATACTGAAGATAGCTCTGACTAAATACCCTGCTGGTCATGGGAGAAACCTTGCTGTGTTCACTGTAACCTACCTTCAGTATAATACACTGAATATATATTTGGGCTTTAATCAACTCCTAAGAATATATATATATAAATACACTGTAGGTCATTAAATAAATACACTGTAGCTCATAGGAGCGGAACGATTGCTGCTAATTAGAGAGAAACGGTTGCCCCTAGTAAGAGGATAACGGTTGCCGCTAATTAGAGAGAAACGGTTGCCGCTAATAGGAAAGAAACGGTTGCAGCTAATGAGAGTGCAACGGTTGCCGCTAATGAGAGTGAAAGGGTTGCCGCTTATGAGAGTGAAAGGGTTGCCGCTAATGAGAGTCCAACGGTTGTCGCTAATGAGAGTGCAACGGTTGCCGCTAATGAGAGTGCAACGGTTGTTGTCACTTATGCAAATGAGTGAGCTGCAACAGTGTGGCCCGCTAATTTGCATGGCAAATTCGTAATTTCAGCCGCTACATTGTGGCACGGTCAAGTGAAAACACTGCTGCAACAGTATTGCTAATGAGAGTTTTTTTTGTAAGGGAACTTTCAGGTACATTTTCAAATGGCCATAACTTTTTCTGCCGGAGATTGATTTTGGTTGGTTTTTTTTCTGAAGGCAAGGGACATGTATTCTTTAATTTTTTCAAGTTATTTGTCTGTTATCGAAAATGTCCGGTTTCACTCAATTTTGGGCAGATTTCAACTGGCCTAAATTAAAGATATATTCTTATCATGAATGAAATTAGTATTTTTTTATTTTGATGAAAAATCAAGGTAAAGTTAAAGGCATTTCTATTGGTTTGAATGGAAATTCTTGTAAAAAATTAGTTTTATTACAAATAAGGGTCTTATGTTAACACCATGAAAATAAAACCGTAGCAGAAATGCATCTTGAAGTCGTTTAATCTCTCTCCATTTCTGTGGCATGTGGACTCTTCTCTCGCTTCTATGTCACTTGAACATTCTTTTGGCTCGTATATAAGCAAGGCAAAGCATCGCACCTGTCATTTGGAAGCTAGATTCTGATCAGGATGAACATGTAAAGTGATCGTCACTCTCTGAATTGGACGATTCCAGTTGTTGTTGTGTTGAAGTTTAACGTCTTTTTCCACCATTTGGTGATGTTGCCGACTTGGGGTCTATGCCGTAATTATTTCCAATGAATGGGTCATGAATTTATTAAATAGACACCAAGATAAAGTTAATAAAAGTTCTAAAGTGGTAAAAATAGAGCCATTGGCTCTGTAGCTGATCAGGCTTCATCATCAATTATGCTGTAGAGTGTGGCCAAGGCGATTCCCCCTTTGTAGAGGCCACAGGGTCACCAATCATAAAATTAAGTATATACCGGTAGACGACAAGTTTCAGTTTTCTAGGCCTTATACTTCAGGAGAAGAAGATGAAAATAGATTTGAAGGATGTTCCTGTTGCCTTTATTAGGGGCCACAGGGTCACCAAAGCTACAATTCATAATCCTCACTAGTCAAGGAGTCTGTACACCAAAGGTTCAGCTTTCTAGGACTTATGCTTCTGGAAAAGAAGATGAAAATAGGTTTTTAGGGCGTGGCTCCTGTGGTCCTTATTAGGTGTCAATTGGCCACCAAAACTACAATTTATAATCTTCACTAGTCAAGGAGTCTGTACACAAAGTTTCAGCTTTCTAGGCCTTATGGTTAAAGAGAAGAAGATAAAAATAGGTTTTACGGACGTGGCCCATGTGACCTTTATTAGGGGCCACAGGGCCACCAAAGCTACAATTTATAATCCTCACTAGTCAAGGAGTCTGTACACAAGTTTCAGCTTTCTAGGCCTCATGGTTCTGGAGAAGAAGATGAAAATAGGTTTTTAGGGTGTGGCCCCTGTGGCCCTTATTAGGGGTCACAGGGCCACCAAAGCTACAATTTATAATCCTTATTAGTCAAGGAGTCTGTACACAAAGTTTTAGCTTTCTTGGCCTCATGGTTCTGGGGAAGAAGATCAAAATAGGTTTTTAGGATGTGGCCCCCGTGGCCCTTATTAGGGGTCACAGGGCCACCAAAGCTACAATTTTTAATCCTCACTAGCCAAGGAGTATGTACACAAAGTTTAAGGTTTCTGGAGAAGAAGTCGAAATTCCACAAAGTTTACGGACGGATGGACGGACGGACGCCGGACACCATGCCATGCCATAAGCCCATCGGGCCTTACAGGCCAGGTGAGCTAAAAATGTTTAGTATGTTTAATTGACTTTTGGCTTGTTGTTTTACATAACAAGGGCAAACATCGAGGGAATCCTGTCCCTTCTAACACATCACGAGGCAGTCACGCTTCAGCGCGTTTTATTCTGTTCGCTGGCCTAATTAGGCGGTTTAATTATAAAGTCGTAATTAAGCTGGTACTAGATCATTTCAGAAATTTTAAGTTGAGTCAATGTGTAATGGCTGTTCACTTATTTATGATGTAATGGATTGCACAGAAACTCATCAAATTCCTGGCTTGTTACTTCTTATTGAAAAAGCATTTGATTCTGTAGATAGTCATTCATGATTAAAGTACTGGATTTCTTTAATTTTGGACCCAACATTCAGGCTTGGATAAAACTTTTTTTCGATTTTTGTTTTAGTAAATGGTTCTGCTAGCTCCTTTTTCCCGGTCACTAGAGGCTGCCGTCAGGGGTACCCAGTGTCACCATTGATATTCATACTGTGTGCTGAAATACTTGCTGTACAAATAAGAAGTGAACAAAAAGTGAAGGTTATAAAGACGGGCAGTATAGAACATATTCTATCACAATTTGCAGAGGATACTACTTTAATGCTAGATGGATCTGAGCAATGCTTGTACACAGTTGTAAACATATTGAATAATTTTGCCAGATTTTCTGGACTTAAAGTAAATACAGAGAAAACCAGACTTATATGGATAGGATCTAAAAAGTGTATGAAATTTGGTGAAGCTAGCATGTAAAACTTGAGAGATATGCTCCAAACAAAGTTTTGGGACGGAAAGGACGGTCGGACAGAATGAACGCTATATACCACTGTTACTTAGTAAATAGGGATATAATAAAATTGGTTATATTTTGGGACATTTTGATTAAGAGGAAAAATCATAAAGCGCAACTCCAAGATGATTTAGACTAATTCATCAAAACAATTATGAAAAATAAAGATGAACTGCATGCCTCGATCGTGTTGTTCCGTAGATTTTACCGGATGTGACGTCAACTTCGGAACACAAGAGTGACGTAGCCGCCATAACAAACGTAAACAACACCACGTTTTATTTTAATGATCATGTTCTTGTCGATATTGACCCATCCAACAAAATTTTAGTGATTACATTTAAATATCTGCTGTATAAAAGGATATCCTAAGTGGAGGAAAAACTATATGATTATTTTGGCACATTTTATGACAATGTCATACTCGGAAATCTGTGCTCTTCACCGTTTGACTCTGGAGAATAAGTCATTGTGTCTTTTTCCTCATATACTATAATCTGTTGGTATATGGAATCTTTCATTTACCTTCTTCGTTTTAAACTTCTTTTGCATGTGTGAAAATTTTTCAATATCTAGCCTAAAAAAATATCATCTGCCATCTTTCGAAACGTAGTGTTGGTATTTGTAGTAGGTTGCCTTTGGTTTGTTTTCGGCACTTGCAATTTATGATAAACGGCATATATATAGCCCCATTTGCATCATTGTACGACAATATACGTTATCAATGTGATTTTCACGTCTGTGAAATGTACAAGCTAAGCACTGTGAAGATAAATAAACTGAAGATAAATCACCCAGGATTTGCGCCTTAATTTCTGACCACCAACAAAAACTGCCACAAATGGTCAGTTATGGGCTTGTATACTGTTAAGAGCAGTAAAACAAGAGAAAGTACCCAGCTAACAAATCTACGTTGTATTAACGTTGTCACAACGTCCACTTTTCGTTGTCATTACGTACATTCTGGCGTTGTGACAACGTAATTGTGTAGACTCCCAAACAGATTGCTACAACGTGGTTTTTCCACCTGAATACGACGTTGTAGGGACGTTGAAACAACGTCATGTTTTACGTTTTTATTAGGTAGATTTCTAACGTTGCCACAACGTCATTTTGTAGACTCCCAAACAGGTTGCTACAACGTGGTTTTTCTACCTAAATGCGACATTCTTGAGACGTCACATAGACGTCATATTTTACGTTTTCCTTACGTAAATTTAAATGTTGTCACCACGTCATTTTGAAGACTCCCAAACACGTTGCTACAACATGATTTTTCTGCGTTAATATGGTGTAAGTACATTTCCACATTTGTTTTGCATAAGCAGTATTCAAAAGAAATAATACCAGGCACTTGGTTCGACGTGAAAGTAAAAAAAAAATATGTATATTTAAATAAATTGAAATGTTCTTAAAGTATTATCAAAAACAAACAAATTATACAATCATTCATATGGGCAATTTTACCAAAAAGGTGTATTATTTGTTAAAACCTGCCTGGCATAAATTGTATTGAATACATGTCCACGGGAAAACATTGAACTGAAACAATTAATCAGAATAAACAGATAATAGGTAACAAATCAGATGTTTATTCAATGTTGTTTATTTAACATTACTATAAGAAAGGTGAGCGAGTGTCTTCAATACTCTTCATCTGTCAAACGTTCGAAAATGAATGTCATCAAGACCAACCTTTGGCACCATTTGTTAATAAAGCTTCCTCCTGTGAACATAAATTAAAAATGCCAGTCATTAAAGACAGATTATCATTACCATAACAATACCACTCTTGCATATAAAATCGATAACACATAAAAGTTTTCTTCGTTTCAATTGAATTAACTGCTTTAAAATTCATAAAGTAGATAGTAGGTTATTATTTGTAAAATCATCTAAAACTGTTACACTGATTAATATCAATATACCAGGGAGTGACTCAAGTCCTGCATCAAAATCAAATACTTAGAATAAGGGCTAATTAATAGAAATATAAATAACCATTTATAGTTTACCACCGAGTCCTGCATCAAATATTTGAGAGTTTCTGACAGTGCATATAAAGATTAAGCTGTGTTTGGCGAAATGCATATTTTGATCGTGGTATTTTTTTAAAGAACTTTTACAACAAGTCCATTTGACTCAATATTTTGTAGATTAATCACTGTGAACCATTTTAACTCGAAAATTAATATCTGGATGATAAGTTTGTATGGTATTACCTGATAAAAACCTCGATTGTTCCATCCCTGTTCAGTTATTATGTGCCGTCCCTTGATCTCTCATTTCTCAGACAAACTGTCAGTCAGCCAACTTTAAAATGGAAATAACCAAAATTAAACAATCTCGATTGTTTGTTAAGACAAAATCAGCCAAGCAGGGGCAATGGGCCATGTTGCACAATGGATAAAAAAATGCCCCATTAAAATTCTGAAATTTTCTATTGATGTAAAGGAAATGGACCACTAGAAAATAAAAAAAGCACCGAAAAGCATGAAAATGGCCCGTTGTAAAAAATGTCTTTCCTAATCCCTGTATGTCACACACCGATTTACACAATTACAGTGCCATGAGTTAGGAATTGATAGCTGTAACAATTGCAGAGAGTTGTTATTATTACTGATTTGTTATGTAGCTTATACTTGTATTATACACCACTCACAAAATGTTATATCGAAAAGCATACAAGTGACCCAAGGCAAGCCGCATTATTCAGTCATAAATTAGATTAATACCGTGAAGCACAAAAGCAGTAAACAGCTTTCTAGAAGAATTTAATTGAGATTGTCAAATATTCACACTCTTCTAGCACATTTCTTATCCATTTTGTAAAATAAACTAAAAACTTAGAATTCAATTGTAATGAATTTTATCTGCTAGTTTACTGTAAATATAATGCAGCTGTAATTAATTACAAATCATGAAATTAAATATCAACTTTTTTTATCGAAATCATGGGATTTATTACACATCTTCGTTGAATTGTAAACATTCGTTTGGATAATTGTTTATTTCAAATTAGCTGTGACTAGCTATGATAAAATTCCTATCGTAGTATGATATTTTATTCATGTAACGCCGTGGAAATTCGGTTCTTCAAAAGGAAACATCCCGCAGCGAAATTAAAATCATTTTACCCATACGAATTAAGCTATCTTAAAAAACTTACTCAGATATTTAATAATTGAAATATGACATAATTTCTGTACTCTATCACGTTTATGTCGTACAGAAGAATAATTTTCAATGACTTGGTACAGGCTTCGCACAATTTCTCAAAAAACAAATTTTTAAGGCCAATTTCAAGGCTTTCCTGGGCAAAATTAAGGTCAATAATTCAAACCGATGAGATCAAGCATGAGTGGTGTTCATATTTGTTGTTTAATTACATATGTACATACAGTGGAAACGTGACCCATAGAGCACCATAATAAACTTATTCACATATGCACACCCATGATTTCAATTAATTTGATTAAATTACTAAAATAAAAGATCAAAGATTAAATAGAAATTTTTAGGATGTAGCTGGGATGATTCATTACAAATGTGCAAAAATTGATCAGGATCCGACGAAAAATAGCTGCATTTGATTTATGCTACACTAATATAAGCAAGTCTATGGAAACAACGTCAACGTCCGAATTAGATCGAGAAACTCTACCTGCAACCCCACTGGATATGTGCGAGACTACAGCATTCTGTGACAGAAGTTTCGGTCTACGTCCGAATATAACTGGCACGATCTGTAGCTAAACTGTCATGAAAGTCTGTGAAAACATCGCAAAGTAGCCTCAAGTATCAACGTACGTTTTAGAAATTTTACGATGATACAAGAATACTTGTGTGAAAAACATGTAGTGTTTTGAGCATTGCTAGCAAAACGAGGCTTGCAATTATCAAAACAAACAAGCTTGTACCGAGTGAACTTTGAAACAGCTGATCGTCAATGATCAAGTAGTTTCCAAACTCCTCACTACTCATGTGACGAAACAACGTCATACAAGTCAGTTGAGCAATGCGGTTCGCGGTGAGGAGTTTGTCCATGTTTTCTTTCTAGTGCCTTTGTCACAGGATTTTACATAATTAAATGCATGAATACCATAAATCGGTTATTGTCGATTCGAACTAAAACATAAATTACAGTGAATGTAGATGATAAAATATTGCAATACAATAGAAACGAAATGTACAGTACACATACTTTCAGCCTGAACTGTACTGTACGGTGACTGCAATTTTAAAAATTCAAGTTACATCGGCTACTCTAATCTGTTTCCAACGCTTTTGTTGAAATAACAGGTATTCAAAGCTTCATTTAAACTTTCTTTACTGACATAATGTTTTAACGAAAATGGGTACTTACCTCTGATAGGGAAAGTAAATCCTTTGCCGGTAAATTAGAAAAACACTGTCTTGCGTGTAGCGACTCTTCAAGTTTACGCGACATCAAACATGGCGACGATAATGACGTCATAACTAAAAATGATGACGTCAGAGGATTTTGTGTTGGCGCGTAAAGACAAAAATAGATTTCCAAATCCACAAGTCAGCAACCTTTATTTTATTTTATTTATTCAAGAAGAGTATTGTGTTCAAATATTATAAAAAGTAATGCATCATTGAATTTAAAATCTTAACTTTACCTAATCAAGTCTAAGATATTACCTCCACATTTAGCAAAATCCTTAAATTTTATTTATTATAATCACATTCAATTGTCATCAATCTATTCTAAAATTTTAATTAATTTGGGGCCTTAGGCCTATAGTGTATTACAGACATGTGATATTTTTTCCGAGGAGTGGTGGGAGATTTGGTAAAAAAGGTGGGAGATTGGGCCCCAATGGTGGGAGATTTTGCAAAGTCTACAAATATATAAAGAAACGAGAAAAAAGTCTTCATTTTGTTAATATTAGCCTACTGTATAGAATCATTATAATGAAATATAATGTTTATTTTCAAATTCTAGTTGTATTTTTAAATCACTAAATAAGAAAATATTTTTTTAAATAAAATTTTTCATTTTTGTATCTCCATACAATGCAAGATAATTCACATAATCAATTCAACACATTACAAATAACATTTCAAACATTTATTAGATATCAAACATAATCCCATTCCTTTTCAGTCAGACTTGAAATAATAGTTGAAATAATTGACAATCGGCAATTCATCATATGTCCCTTTTTCAAAATTCAAATAGTTTCAAACATTTCCACTAGACAAATGGAATTGCTACACTTATTCTTAGAAATGGCCATTACTTCAAATTATTTCATTGAATGCCTTCTGAAAACACGAGTTCGGTCATTTGTTTACCAGCAAAGCATAAACAGGAAGTGATTTTGATGTTAGTGGTGAAAGCGTTTTCCTTATGACATATTTACTATAAGAGATATATTTTCTAGATAAAAAGATTATAGTTAATATTTTTTTCATTTATTATTTACTAAAATATACTTCATTGAGATAGAAGCTTATCAATTTAAACTGGAAGAAAATTTAGTTGTAAAAAGTATTTATTTGATTACAAACCATATTCGCAATGCTACTAGTCGTCAAGAAAATACGGTCTAGATCGAAGCAGTGTTTAAATTGTATTGTGTCTCATGGGATGATAATCAAAATAAGTTGCCATGTTTCTCTTAATAATGGGATAAATATTTTGGAAATGATATTGTATCTTTTATTTGTTGTCTTTGTTGGTTTATTGTAATTGTGGTATATTTTAAACAACCCATAGACATTATAATGTATCATGATTTACGGACTTCATGTGTTGTAAATATTTAGCAGTAACTAATTCACACAACACCGAGGCATTAGAAGCACATGTTCGCGATCATATCTTTTACAAAGACTATCTCAAAATTGTTTATAATAGTTTTCTCTCTCGATGTTTTTTTGCAATAACATAATTAGTAAAATCTAAATATATTAGATATTTAAATACCTACCTAACTTAGTATATGCCACTTACCTTTCTCACGAGAAACAGAGGTTTACCGCGAAATTCATCGTGCTTACCGGATGGGCTGCCCCCAGCCCACTGCGCATGAGCGGGAAACCGGAATCCTGGGTAAAATTCGTGTCATACTTTCTGGAACGAAGTCTTGTAGGAGACATCCAGCGAAGTCCGAAGGGGAGGCCGGGCGGGAGTAATTCCTACTAAGTTAGGTAGGTATTTAAATATCTAAAATATTTAGATTTTAATAAATTTTTAACCTACCTAACTTAGTATATGCCACTGATCCGACAGTAGGGAGGAGGGAGGACGAGTCATCAAGGCAGAAAGCATCCATCAAACATCCTCCCGGAGTGGGAACGACCGAAGCGAACTGCACAGAGAAGCAAGCGGTGAACCCCACGAAGTCGCCAACAACGAAACAACTCAACAGGTGCAGGGTGAGAAGTAACGAAGTAGACAAGTTTTCAGCTTACCCTAAAGAGACGTTGGGGCAGCTAGCTGTTGGGCTACCACCAACGGTCCAAAGGTCTGCAGGCCTTGCACGTCTTCCACAGCGAGGTCTCGGAGGTAGTGGGATGCGAAGACCGTCGTAGAACGCCAGAAACATCCTTCCATGATGGCTGGAACTGAGCAGTTGCGATGTAAAGCCATGGTGGATGCAAGTGCCCGGATCTCGTGCGGGTTGCTGGCGACAGGGTGAGGTAAGCCGGCTGCGTCATATGCTGCTAGGATGACGGTCCGGAGCCACAGCGAGAGGGTGTTTCTGGTGACTTCTCCCTTGGCAGATGGTGAAAAGGGAATGAAGAGTCTTTTCCTGGTGCCTCTCTTGGGCGCAGAGCGGTCGATGTACTCCCAAAGGGCACGTACAGGACACAAAGCGAGTTCCTCCACATCTGAAGACGACACGATCTTGGAGAGGGGAGGGATGGTGAAGGTCCTGCCTGGTTGTCCAGGAAGCTGATTGTTGGCAACGAAGTTCCACAAGAGGCCGAGGTGAGCTGACCCCTTCCTAGACTGCTCAAACCGCACTCTGGTGACGTCCAGTGCGTGCAGCTCACTCACTCTAGCGGCCGTAGCAAACGACAGGAGGAAGGCCATTTTCCTGGAGAGATCTTGGAAAGAGGCCTCTGACAGAGGTTCAAAGGGAGCTCCTCGCAGATATCTGAGGACGACGTTGAGGTCCCAAGCCGGAGGTCTGAACTTGAGTTTCTGGTCCTCCAGCTTGAACGACTTATGGAGAGCGACCAGCTCGGGAAATTTGGAGAACTTCCTGTCTGACTTTACGGCGAGGACAGAGTTGAGCGCCGACAGGTACGTAGATATGGTCCCACCATTCAAGTGACGTTTCTGGCGGAGGTGAAGGAGGAAGTTGGCCACAAACTGGTGGTCCACAGACAAAGGATCCCGTCCCGCGTCTTTGCAGAAGTTCTCGAAGGACAGCCACTTGTCATCGTACAACGCCCTCGTGGATTGCCTGTGGGCTCTGGAGATGGCACTGGCTACCCGTCCTGAGTAACCCTTGGCCCGGAGTGATCTCTGAAGATGGTCCATACGTGCAGAGCGTACCTCTCGGGATCTTGGTGAAGCTGACGATTGAGGGGATGACGAAGCAGGTTCGGCCACTTTGGAAGAGGGAGCGGATTTTTTTCGGCGAGAAGAAGAAGATCGGGGAACCAGCCTCTCGCCGGCCAGTAGGGCGCGACCAAAGTCAGTCTGAGGTGAAGTGTGTCCCTGATCTTGGGGACGACTTTGGTCAGGAGAATCGGAGGTGGAAAAGCGTATGCGTCCAGATTCTCCCACGACAAGGACATGGCGTCGACAGCCCAAGCTGCTGGATCGGGGAGAGGCGAGACGTACACCGGAAGCTGATGGTTCTGCTTCGTGGCAAACAGGTAGAGGAGAGGACGGTGGACCTGAGCGGTGATGAGAGCGAAGGCCTCCGGGTTCAACATCCACTCTGTTGCAGTGGCGTAGGAACGGTTTGAGGGGTGGGGGGGCCCAACTTTTTTTTGTGAGAGCGGGGGTTGGCCTCTTAAGGAAATCAAATAATGATATAAATGGATTGTTGAGTTGGGGGGGCCCAAACTTTTTTTGTGAGAGCGGGGGTTGCCTTTCCAAAAAATATAAAAATGATTTATATGGATTCCTGTGTGGGGACCCAAATTTGGTTTAATGATATGTGAATTTTATGGATAAAAGATTATTTAAGTGTTGAATGATTGATGATTTAATGTTGAATGATTGATGGATTGATGATTTTAATGTTGAATGATTGATGTTTTTTTTAAAGTGTTGAATGATTGATGGTTTTAGTGTTGAATGATTGATTGTTTAGTGTTGAATTATTGATTGTTAAGTGTTGAATTATTGATTGTTTAGTGTTGAATTATTTATTGTTTAGTGTTGAATTATTGATTGTTTAGTGTTGAATTATTTACAATAATTGATGAATAATTGATTTATGATTGATAGGTTATTGATTGATGATTGGTGAATGATTGTTACGGGCCCGTTCGTTTAAGTGTTGAAAGATTGATAAATGATAATCTTTAAGTGTTGAATGGTTGATTATAGAAGAAAATGATTGTTTTAGTGTTTGATAATTGGTAATTGTTTGATTGATCATGAATTGATAACGAATGATTGAAAATTGCTGATTATTGCTTGATGAATTAATGATTTATGACTCATAGTCGTAGATGGATGATTGATGGATTTCATGATGGAAGTAATTCATGGATGATTTATGACTCATAGAGTGATTAATGATAACTGATGATAATGATAATTTTGTTGTTGGTATCGATAATATAATAATAATTGACCTTATAACCTTGAAATAAATAGGAAGCATTCTCCAAATTCTCTAAGTTTATCTCCATCATTTCTTCTTGTTTTTCATTAACTCCATTGGTCTCAGAAACTTAAATAAGCTCAAATGTCAATTTTACTCTGTGAATAGGTCAAAAATGTTTTAATAGCTTAAATATAACAGCTTTGATATACTCAGATATTTTCAGTCACGTGAAAAGATCAAAATTACTATGAGTAAACGTTATAGGAATGCTTAAGGGGGAACTTTGTTACATAGTCTTTGTTCTCATCATATTAATGGTTTTGAGTTTTTAAATTTGGCCTAAATATCACACTTAAAAATAGAGCCATTGGCTCTGTAGCTCATCAGGCATCATATCAAGTTTGCTTTATACAGGCAAGATGAGCTAAAAATGAAACTGATGTTACCTATTGCAAGAAAACCTATAAAAAAATTACAAAACAAATGTATTATTATTCAACACTTTCTAGATTGCCAATATCAGACAGTGAAAGAAGTCCACACTAAAATATCCAAGGAGAAATAAATTTGCCATAGACTGTCATCTAATGGAGAAAAATAGGTTTTTAAGATTGTGACCCCTGTGACCCTAATGGGGTCATGGGGTCACGAAATCTACAATTAAGAATCCCCATTGGCCAAGGAGTCTGCACATATAATTTCAGCTCTCTAGTCCTTTTAGAACTGGAGAAGAAGATGAAAATAGGTTTTTAAGGTTGTGACCCCTGTGACCCTAGTTGGGGTCACAGGGTCACCAAAGTTACAAATTAGAATCCCCATTGTCCAAGGAGTCTGCACATATCACTTTCAACTCTCTAGTCCTTTTAGAACTGGAGAAGAAGATGAAAATAGGTTTTTAAAGTTGTGACCCCTGTGACCCTATTTGGGGTCACAGGTTCACCAAAGTTACAAATTAGAATCCCCATTGTCCAAGGAGTCTGCACATATCACTTTCAACTCTCTAGTCCTTTTAGTACTGGAGAAGAAGATGAAAATAAGTATTTAAGGTTGTGACCCCTGTGACCCTATTTTGGGTCACAGGGTCACCAGAGTTACAAATTAGAATCCCCATTGTCCAAGGAGTCTGCACATATAATTTTTAATTCTCTACTCCTTTTGGAACTGGAGAAGAAGATGGAAATAGGTATTTAAGGTTGTGACCCCTGTGACCCTATTTGGGGTCACAGGGTCACCAAAGTTACAAATTAGAATCCCCATTGGCCAAGGAGTCTGCACATATCCTTTTTAACTCTCTAGTCCTTCTGGAACTGGAGAAGAAGATGAAAATAGGTTTTTAAAGTTGTGACCCCTGTGACCCTATTTGGGGTCACAGGGTCACCAAAGTTACAAATTAGAATCTCCATATGCTAAGGTACCTGTACACAAAATTTCAGCTCTCTAATGTGTATGGTTCATGAGGAGAAGTCGAAAGTGTCAAAAGTTTACGGACGGACGGACGGACGCCGGACGACGGGCCATGCCATAAGCCCATCTGGACTTTCAGTCCTGATGAGCTAAAAACGTGAATGATGAACGTGAAACAAAAAGTTAAAATGGTCAAATACGTCTTCCAGGTAAGAATAGAAAAGTATAGCCTTAGCTCTGTACCTCATCTGGCTTTTTGCAGCTATTTTCTAGCCTTTATAGGTTAAAGACAACAGGTCACAATATCTTTGAAAATAATGTTTCTTGCAAAATGGAATTCACTTCAAAGGATCGTATTTTGTTCTGAAAATGGATATAATAAAGGTTTAAAGCTCCGAAGGGCATTGTCCTTATTAGGGGCAACAAATTCACCACAAATTCTAATCATATTTTTTAAAGTAGTCTGTATACAACAAATCAGTTTTTTATGCCTTTTAAATAATATGGAAATAAATTTAGATTTTAAGGGCGTGGCCCCAGTGAAAAGATCTCACTTATTCACATCAGCAGGTAGTTAAAACTTTTGCAAGACACATTATCTATGAATGTGTAATTAAGAGGAAGAAAAAATAATTCCTTTAAAAC
Source organism: Steromphala cineraria (assembly GCA_916613615.1). Lineage (NCBI taxonomy): Eukaryota > Metazoa > Mollusca > Gastropoda > Trochida > Trochidae > Steromphala > Steromphala cineraria. The sequence goes on from OU744724.1 coordinate 47,305,923, forward strand.
GATTAAAAAACCCCAATTCATGGGGGTAATTCACATTCATGTATGTTTCAAATTTATGTTTCACATTATATCAGACATATTAAATACAGACAAACTGACAGGCACGCAGACAAACCGATACATTTTGTTATTTGCCATATATAGTTCAAAGTCTCTTTCTTACAAAGATGAAACACACATCTTTCAATGATGTTTAAGATCAAATGTTTTTTAGGAAAAGTGTTTAAAGTATTAAAGGGACATTCCTGCCCATATGTCCGTTTCAGTGGTGATGGGGTAGACCCTTCTACTTTCCCTGACCCCTGAGCTTTTATGCCCCACCCCCTGGGAAGGTTGGGGTAATATCTAAATATCCTCGCATTTTCTGAACCCTTTCCCATTTACAATTCTAATTACAGGGTAGATCCCTAAAAGGATAAAATGTTGGGGAAGGGGATTCCCTTTTTCTCCCATCCCAATCCAAATCCCCTCGCTCTCCCTCTCCCACACCCCCTCCCCCCTTTTCTTTAAAAAAATTGTCAACCGAAAATCTTAGGGAGGGGGACCCGGCCCCCCCACTTTCAAAGGTGGGGGGGCCCGTTCATCTAATTTTTCCTTCCCCCTAAAATACAGAGTTAAAGTGACTTTTTCTATACAAAAATCTTGAAAGGTGGGGGGGCCCTGTGCCCCCCCTGTTCCTACGCCTATGTGTTGGTGACGGCTTGTCTGGTCTGGACAGGGCGTCCGCGAGGACGTTCCTGCAGCCTGGAATGTGCGGAGCTCTGATGAAGATCTGATTCTCGTCCAGTAGATGGAAGAGCTCGAAGGCCTGTTCTAGGAGCTGAGGAGAGCCTGTCGTTCCTTGGTTCCTGATAGTCCAAACGACCGTGGAGTTGTCTGAGGCCAGGAGAAGGCGGCTGCCTCGTAGAACTTGAAGCCAATGCGTCACTGCTAAGATTACTGCCTGCATCTCCAGGTTGTTTGAGTGCCAGGTGGTCTGAGGATGCGTCCAGATGCCTGACGCGGTCTGATCCCCGAGATGAGCTCCCCAGCCCTGGAGCGAAGCGTCCACGAACAGTTCCTGGTTGTGTTGAAACTCTAGCAAAGAGACGCCTTCGCAGACGTTCGATGGCTGTGTCCACCAACAGAGGTACTGGCTGAGGTGCGCAGGCAGGGAGATCCTTACTGACGTGTCGTCCGACCGGATGTAAGGGCTGAGAAACACCTGGAGAGGGCGGATCATGAGACGACCTCTGAGCGTGAGGGCCTGGGCGGACGTGAGGAGTCCCAGAAGAGATTGCCAATCTCTGAGTCGGAGAGGGGACACCAGGGCTCGCTGGACGAAGGACTGGATCTTGGTCCACCTGTCTGGAGGAACGAGTAGGAGGCCCAGGTCTGTCCGGAAGCGCCCCCCTATGAAGGTCAAATCTTGGGAGGGGACGAGCTGAGACTTCTCCCGGTTGACTAGCCATCCCAGCTGGCGGAGGAGGTCGAGAGCCAACGCCGCCTGTCTGCGTAGAACGAGCGGTTGAGGATTGGACATGAGACAGTCGTCGATGTAGGGGTTGAAATGCATCCCTCTGAGATGGAGATAGCAGCAGATGGGAGCTGTGATCCTCGTGAATAACCACGGAGCCGAAGAAATTCCAAACGGCAGGACCCGCCACTGGTAATGTAGGCCCTGGAAGACGAACCGCAGGAACCTCCTGTGAGGCGGGTAGATCGGCACGTGGAGATAGGCGTCCTGTAAGTCGAGACTGACCATCCAATCGCCTGGAGACAGCTGGGCTCGGAGAGCGTCTAGGGAGGTCATGCGAAAGTGGGATGGTGGCTCCATGTAAAGTTTGTTGAATGTCGCCATGTTGTGGATCATTCGGAACTTTGTGGAATTTTTCTTCGGGACCAGGAAGATTGGTGAGTAAAACCCTGGGGCGTGATCAGGTTGTAGCACCAACTCCAGAGCGTTCTTGTCGGTAAGCGTCTTGATGTTCTCTGCTAGAAGAGCGCTCTGGGCTTCTGAGTAGTCTCGTGCCAGGGGAGTCGCGGTCACGGGGGGAGGGCAGGTCAATGGCAACTTGTAACCTGTCCTCAGGGTGTTGGTGACGTAAGGATCTTCTAGTAATGTCCAATTGCGCCAGAAGATCCCTAATCTCCCGCCTACGGGTGTGGGGTGCACCGGGGCGGGAGGACCCAGCCGCGTGGGGTGCAGACATCACTGTCTGGAGTAGGGTTGCTTGCCACCCCTGCCTCCGCGTGGCTTGGGGGCGTCCCTTCCTCTGGAGGAGTTGGCAGAGCGCTGGTACTGAGAGGAGGGACCTGATCTGGAGGGCTGTGTCCTGACACGCTGACGCTGGTCCAGGAAGCCCGAGCGACGAAGGTTAGTGAGTGAGCCAAGGCCAGCTCTCACGTTGTCTAGTATGAGGACGATGTTGCGACGCTGCCAGTCCATCAAAGTGTGGAGGTGATCCAGACGGGAAGGGTTGTCGACTTTTAGGTCGCGGAGAGGAGGATCGAGATCGGCCTCAGAGTCCTCCTGAGGGCAGCTTCCACCAAAGAAACCTTGGTGTCCGAGACCTTGTAAGAATGGTTGAGGTTCGGGGCCAGGCGTCCTATGGCGTCATCCAGGGCGGCGGCCTTGTCGAAGCGGCTGAGCGAGTGCACGGGCGTGGCCGCAGGGAGCTTCGAAGACTTCAGGGAGGAAGACAGCGAGAGCTTCTGGAAGTCGTCCTGTAAGGCGGCTATACCCTCCAGCACCTCAGGGTGAGGGGGGAGCTTGAGGTCAGGGTCCTCGCGAACACAAGTGAGAGGGTCCGATCCACCAGGGGAGGAGCCCTCTGGGAGCCTGTCGGCGATCCAACTCGAGACCATCTTCAGAGGCAGGAAGGTGGGGCCCTCTGCCTCATCGTCGTCGTAGTCCGGGACGAAGTGGCGCTCATCATCACTTCTAACAGGAGAGGGGCGCCTCTTCCTAGAAGATCTGGGCGTCTTCGGTGGCGTCCGGGAGCTGGAACGGCGTGAGCGCCGGGAGGTGGACCTGTCCAACAAAGGAGAGCGAGAGCGGGACGGCGTCCTGGAGCGCCGCGAGCGTCGTTGGCGCCGAGGAGGGGAGGGGCTCCTGGAGCGACGAGGTGAGCGGGAAGTTCTGACGTCCCTGGGAGGAGAGTCTCTGGAACGCTGGCGCCGGTCTGAGCGCTGCTTGGGGTCCAGGCGCTGGCGTTGGTCACGGTCCCCTGAGCGTTGGCGTCTCCCGGTTGACTAGCCATCCCAGCTGGCGGAGGAGGTCGAGAGCCAACGCCGCCTGTCTGCGTAGAACGAGCGGTTGAGGATTGGACATGAGACAGTCGTCGATGTAGGGGTTGAAATGCATCCCTCTGAGATGGAGATAGCAGCAGATGGGAGCTGTGATCCTCGTGAATAACCACGGAGCCGAAGAAATTCCAAACGGCAGGACCCGCCACTGGTAATGTAGGCCCTGGAAGACGAACCGCAGGAACCTCCTGTGAGGCGGGTAGATCGGCACGTGGAGATAGGCGTCCTGTAAGTCGAGACTGACCATCCAATCGCCTGGAGACAGCTGGGCTCGGAGAGCGTCTAGGGAGGTCATGCGAAAGTGGGATGGTGGCTCCATGTAAAGTTTGTTGAATGTCGCCATGTTGTGGATCATTCGGAACTTTGTGGAATTTTTCTTCGGGACCAGGAAGATTGGTGAGTAAAACCCTCACGTTGTCTAGTATGAGGACGATGTTGCGACGCTGCCAGTCCATCAAAGTGTGGAGGTGATCCAGACGGGAAGGGTTGTCGACGTTTAGGTCGCGGAGAGGAGGATCGAGATCGGCCTCAGAGTCCTCCTGAGGGCAGCTTCCACCAAAGAAACCTTGGTGTCCGAGACCTTGTAAGAATGGTTGAGGTTCGGGGCCAGGCGTCCTATGGCGTCATCCGGGGCGGCGGCCTTGTCGAAGCGGCTGAGCGAGTGCACGGGCGTGGCCGCAGGGAGCTTCGAAGACTTCAGGGAGGAAGACAGGTCAGGGTCCTCGCGAACACAAGTGAGAGGGTCCGATCCACCAGGGGAGGAGCCCTCTGGGAGCCTGTCGGCGATCCAACTCGAGACCATCTTCAGAGGCAGGAAGGTGGGGCCCTCTGCCTCATCGTCGTCGTAGTCCGGGACGAAGTGGCGCTCATCATCACTTCTAACAGGAGAGGGGCGCCTCTTCCTAGAAGATCTGGGCGTCTTCGGTGGCGTCCGGGAGCTGGAACGGCGTGAGCGCCGGGAGGTGGACCTGTCCAACGAAGGAGAGCGAGAGCGGGACGGCGTCCTGGAGCGCCGCGAGCGTCGTTGGCGCCGAGGAGGGGAGGGGCTCCTGGAGCGACGAGGTGAGCGGGAAGTTCTGACGTCCCTGGGAGGAGAGTCTCTGGAACGCTTGCGCCGGTCTGAGCGCTGATTGGGGTCCAGGCGCTGGCGTTGGTCACGGTCCCCTGAGCGTTGGCGCTGATCCTGGCGCTGGTCACGATCCCTGGAGTGCTGGCGAGCGCTGGTCGTGGCGCTGGCGAGGGTCGGGGCGCTGGTCCTGGCGCTGGTCTAGGCGTGGGTCCGGGCGCTGGTCCTGACGCTGCACCGGGCGCTGGTCGTGGTCCTGAGACGGAGGTTGACGGGCCATCAGCTTGTCAAACATGTTGGACATGATGAGCTCCAGTTCCGGATGGGAGAGGGCCGAAGACGTGCTTGGCGTCGGAGGCGGCGTCTGCCGAGCAGGAGGAGGAATAGGAGGAGTCGGCGTAGGCGAGCGACGAGGTTCCTCCTGGAGCTGGGAGTCCAGACAGCCGGTAGGCTCGGCGGGAGGGAGGTCGGTGGTAGGGTCAGACATACTCCTGCGCCGACGTTGGGTGAGTCTCTTCCGACGAGTGGAGGCGAAGCTCTTGAAGTCGAGGGGGGAGAGGTCACTGCACTCTACACAACGGTCGTCCACTAGGCAGATCCTGGGAAGACAGTCGGGGCACCGGAGGTGTGGATCCTTGGCCGACTTGGAGGAACGACACAGGACACAATAGACTCTTGGCATAAATACTGTAACACATGAAACAGAGACATGCCAACATGGAGGAAACCTAAGGGGAATGTATAAAAGTTTGAAAAAGATTTTGAAATTTTTAAGAGCGTGCCTCTTTAAGGGGCAAGCAAAACGGGAAAATTTATGTCCCGAAAGGGTTGCCGGAGAAAATTAAATAAGATGTAATGGAATAATTTTGGAGAAAAAATTATCATTACAAGGTTATTTAATAAAGAGTAAATGCAAAAATGAAATGCATTAGATGGAATATGTAAAATGAAATTAATATATAGGAATAAGTGATTATGATATATATTAATTTGTGATTGAAAAAATTTTATGAAATTTTTTGATGAAAAAGATATAGAAAATAAAATATATTAAGATATATTGTTATTTTTATATGCAAGGGGAAACAAGCTAATGGAAGTAATGCATAGAAATACTTAGAAAGTGTTTAAAAATGCAAAACGAGTTTTTAGATGGCAAAAACAGGCAGCCATAGTCTTTGGACCAGACCAAAGGTAGATGTGACGTAAGCAGGAATGCGGACATGCAGAAAAGCAGGTCAACAAAACCAGCCCACGTAGATGGAAAAACAAGAGGGAAAAGGAGGAAGGGGGTGCGAAAACAAGCAGATCGACCCCCCAGAAGGTATTTCCAAGTGAAATAGAACATGCAAGGTACGTAACATGGCGAGAAGCCACGTACATAGCAAAATCACCAAGTGCAAAAAGATCGCGAAAAGCGAAGTTAGATGGAAACATCGATACATTAGAAGCGATGGGGGCAGCAAAAGGATAATGACGGAAGGAAAGAAAGGAAAAAGACCAGAAAAAACAACCGTAGAAGAAATCGATAAGCAAGACGAAAATACATGCGATCTCGGAGAAAGAGAAAGAAAGTATGACACGAATTTTACCCAGGATTCCGGTTTCCCGCTCATGCGCAGTGGGCTGGGGGCAGCCCATCCGGCAAGCACGATGAATTTCGCGGTAAACCTCTGTCTCTCGTGAGAAAGGTAAGTGGCATATACTAAGTTAGGTAGGTTAAAAATACTAAATCTTTTGTGTGTAAATTCATAACATTTACCAGATGCTGTCAGCTTTATTTTATCATGAAAAGATCGCTGAAATCATCGAGTGGAGCTTACTCGACTTGAGGCAGGTTGAAAAACGATCTTTTTGCAGATTTGTTAAGTTTTTTTTAATACAGAAAGTTATGAAAAAGCGGTAGATTTTGACTTTATGTCGGGAGGGCGGGAGAAGGACCTGAAAAACGGTAGACTCCCGCCAGAAGCGGGAGATATCACATGTCTGGTATTAAAGGCCAGGGCTATTTAATCTTTTTATGTCGGAACGCATGAACTAGTATAATATAACAATGATTAACCAGAAAAATTCAATTACACAGAGAAAAAATAGGCCTAGCTCACGTCGCTAGGACGTTGTGAGGACGTCTTGACATATGAATTACGTTCTGAGGACGTCGTGACAACGTAACCGTAGCGATATGTTAAATATTCTTCATCTTTGCGTGTTTTCCTTGATAGACAATATTTCCTTGTAGGCTATTTATAATTGAATGGAGAGATCAAGCAAGCTAAGCTTACAAAAACATAAGTGATGTAACTATCATTTGGACTCTAATTGAATGAGAATGTCATTACTGTTCTTACGACAGAAATATTTTGTATTTCATTAATCAAAGCTTTATCGGATTTCTGGGTTTAAAGAAAACAAAATGAGACATATAGGCCTACAGCTTTAACTGTATGTCAAATGATTTACGACTACACTTTTGGAAATGCATTTTAAGACTTGAAGTGAGAATGCATGGTTGTGGGCTAACTAACTAATCGAGACAAGGAAGTACCTGATAAACTAAAAATAGAGCCATTGACTCTGTAGCTCATCAGGCATCATATCAATTTGCTTTATACAGGCAAGATGAGCTAAAAATAGAGCCATTGGCTCTGTAGCTCATCAGGCATCATATCAAGTTTGCTTTATACAGGCCAGATGAGCTAAAAATGAAACTGATGTTACCTATTGCAAGAAAACCTATAAAAAAATTACAAAACAAATGTAACGATTTCGGAATAAATTTCCTTACCCAAATGATTTATTATTATTCAACACTTTCTAGATCGCCAATATCAGACAGTGAAAGAAGTCCACACTAAAATATTAAAGGAGAAATAAAGACTGTCATCTAATGGAGAAAAATAGGTTTTTAAGATTGTGACCCCTGTGACCCTATTTGGGGTCATGGGATCACCAAAGTTACAAATTAGAATACCCATTGGCCAAGGAGTCTGCACATATAATTTCAGCTCTCTAGACCTTTTGGAACTTGAGAAGAAGATGCAAATAGCTTTTTAAGGTTGTGACCCCTGTGACCCTATTTGGGGTCACAGGGTCAACAAAGTTACAAATTAGGATCCCCATTGTCCAAGGAGTCTGCACACATCAATATTAACTCTCTACTCCTTTTGGAACTGGAGAAGAAGATGAAAATAGGTTTTTAAGGTTGTGACCCCTGTGACCCTATTTGGGGTCACAGAGTCACCAAAGTTACAAATTAGAATCCCCATTGGCCAAGGAGTCTGCACATATCATTTTTAACTCTCTAGTCCTTCTTGAACTGGAGAAGAAGATGAAAATAGGTTTTTAAAGTTGTGACCCCTGTGACCCTATTTGGGGTCATGGGGTCACGAAATCTACAATTTAGAATCCCCATTGGCCAAGGAGTCTGCACATATCATTTTTAACTCTCTAGTCCTTTTAGAACTGAAGAAGAAGATGAAAATAGGTTTTTAAGGTTGTGACCCCTGTGACCCTATTTGGGGCCACAGGGTCACCAAAGTTACAAATTAGAATCCCCATTGCCCAAGGAGTCTGCACATATAATTTTTAACTCTCTACTCCTTTTGGAACTGGAGAAGAAGATGAAAATAGGTTTTTAAGGTTGTGACCCCTGTGACCCTATTTGGGGTCACAGGGTCACCAAAGTTACAAATTAGAATCCCCATTGGCCAAGGAGTCTTCACATATCATTTTTAACTCTCTAGTCCTTCTGGAACTCGAGAAGATGAAAATAGGTTTTTAAAGTTGTGACCCCTGTGACCCTATTTGGGGTCACAGGGTCACCAAAGTTACAAATTAGAATCTCCATATGCTAAGGTACCTGTACACAAAATTTCAGCTCTCTAATGTGTATGGTTCATGAGGAGAAGTCGAAAGTGTCAAAAGTTTACGGACGGACGGACGGACGTGAGTTGTGTGGGGTCCCATTCTTATGACCAACTTTATGAACAGTGTCATTTGATCAGGAAGTATCGAGTGTCGAAAAAAAATCACATTTTAAAGCTAAGCGACTTTTTATAGTAGGCCTAACAATAAGAAGGTCTTATTTGCTATTGTGATCGAAAACCGGACAATGACGCGAGTCAAATAGTCAAACTTAATATATTTAAAACTTATCGAAAACAATCAGAATGGCATTAAGGAGTTGATACTGATCGATTAGTTATATATAACTAATCTATTTAAATTTGTGAATTTATGACTATAATAATATAATATTTGACTGTTTTCAGATTTTCAATGAAAACAAGTTTTTATTCCATGATTTGTGTGTGAGATTATTTGATATATATAATGATGTTTATCATATAATTTCATATTAAATCAAAAAATAGAGCCATTGGCTCTGTAGCTCATCAGGCATCATCATCAATTATGCTGTAGAGTGTGGTCAATGATACCCCATTTGTAGAGGCCACAGGGGCACCAATCATAAAATTAAGTATATATAGGCGACAAGTTTCAGTTTTCTAGGCCTTATGGTTCTGGAGAAGAAGACGAAAATAGGTTTTTAGGGCGTGGCCCCTGTGGCCCTTATTAGGGGTCACAGGGCCACCGAAGCTACAATTTATAATCCTCACTCTTCAAAGAGGCTATACACAAAGTTTCAGCTTTCTAGGCCTTATGGTTCTGGAGAAGAAGATGAAAATAGGCTTTTAGGGCGTGGCCCCTGTGGCCCTTATTAGGGGTCACAGGGCCACCAAAGATACAATTTATAATCCTCACTAGCCAAGGAGTCTGTACACAAAGTTTCAGCTTTCTAGGCCTTATGGTTCTGGAGAAGAAGATGAAAATAGGTTTTTAGGGCGTGGCCGCTGTGGCCCTTATTAGGGGTCACCGGGCTACCAAAGCTACAATTTATAATCCTCACTAGCCAAGGAGTCTGTACACAAGGTTTCAGCTTTCTAGGCCTTATGGTTCTGGAGAAGAAGATGAAAATAGGTTTTTAGGGTGTGACCCCTGTGGCCCTTATTAGGGGTCACAGGGCCACCAAAGCTACAATTTATAATCCTCACTAGCTAAGGAGTCTGTACACAAAGTTTCAGCTTTCTAGGCCTTATGGTTCTGGAGAAGAAGTCGAAATTCCACAAAGTTTACGGACGGATGGACGGATGGACGGATGGACGGACGGACGGACGGACGGACGCCGGACACCATGCCATGCCAAAAGCCCATCGGGCCTTACAGGCCAGATGAGCTAAAAGTTGAATACTTATAAATATGTTGTGAAAAATATAATTAATTATATATTCCTCTTTCTTTTGTGATTACATAAACTTTGGCATAGTTTTCCTTCTGTAAACGTTATCAGGACGTTGTGAGGACGTTAGACTTTACGTGACATAACGTTAAAGTTACGTAAAAAGTATGTATACAATCTATCGTTGTAACAACGTTGGGGAATGACGTTATATTTCACGTACTTAGTATGTCTCAGATACGTATCAAAATAACGTAACCAAAATAAAGGGTTTCACTAGACCGTTGGGCAAATATAACTGTAAATCCCCTCTCGTTTAAGTATTTCAAGGGTTAATGTGGATTTATTTTTTATATTTCTCAATAACTTTCCTTGATTTATGTGCTGTAAAAACTTTGTAATCAGGACGTTGTGAGGACGTTAGACTAGACGTCACAATACTACATTTTAGTTTTGTAATAAGTACGTAGAACACAACGTCGGAACAACGTTGAGAAATTACGTTATGTTTTACGTCCGAAGTACGTACCAGCGACGTCCAAAAACTATGTTACCAAAACACGACCTTCCTAAAACGTTGTATCTACGTCCTGTGTTGGGTAACAGCTTAAAAATTAGAAAGTGTTGTGACTCACCCCAAATTGACCATAGATAGACACAGCTGAATACATCATCACCACCAGAAGAGGGCCCCAGAAATCTGGATTTTCTTTCAAGACATGTCTATTATATCCAAGTTGAGGACAAGGAAGCAGGACACATAAAATCTTGTAATAGATGTCCTTTAAATCTATGTCCAGTTCTTCTCTGTAAACACAACAAAAAGAACAATGTGTTGCTTAAAAATAATACTTTACAAAAAATAAATACAGTCAAACTTGTCTATAAAGGCCACCCAGAGGAACGACCAAAAGTGGCCTTAATATGGAGGTGGCCTTTCTAGAGAGGTTCGGGTGACCTCCTACTCAAAGATAACTAACAAATATTCTGATACCATAAATTTTATTTAAAATAAGAGCATATTTCAAATACATCATTAAAAATAAATCATCTTGTTTTAAAAAGAACAAATATTCAACACATTAAAACATACATTTGTGTAAAATCTTCAAACTTAACTGGTAAAAAAGTCACTGATTTTGTATTGCTTAGTGAGAGAAAATGTCATCTCATTCATAGTGTCCTTGAGCTCCATGGCCAGTCCAATGACACAAAAGAATTGTCCCATGAATTGTCAAACTAACAAGCTAGCATACTCACCCTATTGTGTTATCAAATAGATGGCATTTCACTTAATTAATTACAACCACACGCCCGCTGATTGACACTGACAAGGCTATTAGGCCGTGAGCGATCAAGCGTATTTCCCGGTCACGTGATAGTCACATGATTGCAAATGGCCGCTACAGACAAAATGTATCTTCGCTCAGGACATAATTAGGGTGGCCACTGGCCGCTATAGGCAGGTGGCCGCTCTACACAGTTAAAATATAACGTAAAATCGATCGGGAGGACAAAAGGGTGGCCGCTATAGGCAGGTGGCCGCTCTACAGAGGTGGTCGCTAATACAAGTTCGACTATAGATTTAAAAAAATAAAAATAATAATAATATGTATATTTATATTGCGCTGGATTCCATACAAGAATATATGCTCAAAGTGCTACATAACAGAAAATGGAATATAAAGTATGTACAACCTATGTAGACAAGAGTTGATAATTGGCTAGAAGAGTGTGTTAAACACTGTAATATGTCCTGAAGAGGAATGTTTTCAATGAACATTTGAAAGAGTCCAGGGAAGTTGATAGTCTGAGATCGAGTAGCAGATTGTTCCAGAGTGATGGAGCTCCATTACTAGAATTTCATCTTCCAAATAAGCTTTCTAGGTCCTTTGCTTCTGGAAAAATGACCGATATAAGTTTCTAGGCCATTTGCTTCTGGAGAAATGACCGATATAAGTTTCTAGGCCATTTGCTTCTGGAAAAATGACCGATATAAGTTTCTAGGCCATTTGCTTCTGGAAAAAAAGACAAAAAAGGGCATATGGCATGGTCTCTACTCTCTAGTGTTCTTATTAGGGGTCACAGAGAACTTTTGTCTGTTTCTCAGAGACCAACTAATCTTCCGTGAGAATTTGGTTCATCTTTGTTGTTAATACATATTACAAAAAATTATTGGTTTGATTTGAATTTTGTCAGTTTACTGGAATCATGCCCAACAGTGAACATAATGTTGGTATCATTTAGTGTTTTGATTAAAACAATTTCCTTCATATCCTGGAAAAATAGAGCCAGTGGCTCTGTAGCTCATCAGGCTTCTTATCAATTTTGCTTTCAAGGTGTCTGTACACAAAGTTTCGGCTTTCTAGGTCTTAAAGCTTCTGGAGACGAAGATGAAAATTGGTTTTACGATTGTGGCCCCTGTGGCCCTTATTAGGGGCCACAGGGCCACCAAAGCTTCAATTTTTAATCCTCACTAGTCAAGGAGTCTGTACACAAAGTTTCAGATTTCTAGGTCTTAAGCTTCTGGAGAAGTAGATGAAAATTGGTTTTACGGGTGTGGCCCCTGTGTTCCTTATTAGGGGCCACAGGGCCACCAATTCATAATCCTCACATAATCCTCACTAGTCAAGGAGTCTGTGCACAAATTTTCAGCTTTCTAGGCCTTATGGTTCTGGAGAAGGAGACGAAAGTAGCTTTTTAGGGCGTGGCCCCTGTGGCCCTTATTAGGGGCCACAGGGCAACCAAAGCTACAATTTTTAATCCTCATAGTCAAGAAGTCTGTACACCAAGTGTCAGCTTTCTAGGCCTTATGGTTCTGGAGAAGAAGTCGAAATTCCACTAAGTTTACGGATGGATGGACAGATGGACGCCGGACACCATGCCATGCCATAAGCCCATTGGGCCCTACAGGCCAGATGAGCTAAAAACTGTGTTGTTTTTGTGTGACAAATTAATCTGCAATATGATAAGGAAAACCTATACATATTATGCAATTTGCGGGGGATATAAGCTTTGCGGGAGACAAAATGTTTTCAGTTCCGTTTGTAATTGTACACAGGCGCACGCATCACCCGGGGCACGGGATTACATTGCTTGCACAGATAAGAGAAGCACACCTTGTCTCTCAATCATCGTGGCAAACTAACCCTTTTGCGGATTTCCAAGAAACATAGAGCCATGGGCTCTGTAGCTCATCAGACTATTTAATGGAAATAGGTTTTTAAGGTTTTGACCCATGTGACCCCATTTTTTTAGAATAGAATTTAGAATCCCTATTGGCCAAGGAGCCTACTCACAACTTTTCAGCTCTCTAGACCTTTTGGAACTTGAGAAGAAGATGAAAATAGGTTTTTAAAGTTTTGACCCCTGTGACCCCATTTGGGGTCATGGGGTCACGAAATCTACATTTTAAAATCCCCATTGGCCAAAGAGTCTGCATATCAAAGTTCAGATCTCTAGAGTCATTGGTTCTGGAGAAGAAGTCGAAAATGTGAAAAGTTTACGGATGGACGGATGGACGGACGCCATGCCATACCCTAAGCCCATCAGGTCTTTCAGACCTGATGACCTAAAAATACATTGTTGAAAGCGGCATTGAATTGTCATCATTTTGACGTATGACATTTACATGCGCTATAAGAAATAATGAATGTACCATTATATCACCCTAAGGCGAGACCAAATTAATTAGTTGATTAACGTGCGCGGGATTTACGTCACATCATTAGTTGAAAAATTCATTCTTTCCTAACTCATCACCACATTCGCAGGTGTTTCTCACCTCGTAATCGGTTTTCTTCTACGGTTTGGTTTTGGTATTTTATCCTTTTTTATGCCATCCTAGTCCCTTTGAACTGATCCCTTACGTCTTTCTTCCTTCTCGCATCGATTTTTCTCACTTTGTCATGTTTCGCGATCTTGCACAATTTTGATAAATTTTCTTATCACTAATACATTCTACTTCCTTTTATGGCTTGGTTTGCATATTTGCTTGTATTTTCATACCTTGGATCTGGTTAGATTTCATTTTCTACCCCTTCTGACCGTTTGCATTGTTTGTTTACATCGCCGCCATCGTGGTCGATGTCTACTAGCATTCCTGCACGTATGCATTTTTGCCTTGCCTTAAAGGGGCTTGGCATCGTTTTTCAATGTGGTCCTGGTGTTTTCTCACAATGCTTTTCCATCTTAGACAATACATTTGCTACTAATTTCAAATGTATTTCTTTACCAATATTAATTATTATTGTAAATTATAATTTAAAAAACCCCCAAAAAAACAATTTTTTTAAATTAAATTTAATATTTATATATATATATATATATATATATATATTAAATCATTTTTATTTAACTACAAATTTACTTACTCACCATACTTTGGAGTATGTATCTTTTTCCAAGCTTTTTCATGCTTTACCCTTGGCATATTTTGTTTATTGTGTTTACAGTTAATTTATGCCCAGAGTTTTCTGCTCGGAGTGTGGTTCCCAGAAGTCAGCGAAGGACCCCCATCTGCTCTGCCCAGATTGCCTTCCCCGTACCTGTGTCCCAGACTCCCGGTGTGACGACTGTCGGTCCCTCTCCCCCACAGCCTTTCAGCGTTTCGTGTCTGCTCGCCGCAAGCATTTCACTCAACGCCGCCGTCGTAGGATGTCCGATGCCTCCCCTTCCAAGGTGCTTGTTGGATCTCCACGTCCCGACCCTCAGCTGGACCAGGGTGTCCAGCCTTCGGGGGAACAGCGACGTCCTTCTCCCCCTTCTAAGAAGAAGCCGACGCCTCCTCCGTCACCCCCTTGTGACCCGGCCCCTGTCTCTCACCCCGACTTGGAACAGGTGATCCTCGGCGTCATGACGAAGTTCATGGCTCAGCAGCCTCAGCACCCGGCCCCTCCTTTGGACCAGCGCCAGCGACCTAAGCCGAGACCAGCCCATGGACCAGCGCCTGCATCAACGCCTTGACCAGCGCTTGGAGCAACGCCCTGACCAGCGCCGGGATGACAGACCCGTCCAGAGCTAGGACCAGCATCAGGATCTAGCGCTCAGACCTCCGCCAGCGCCGTCACTCTTGGGACTCTCCTCCTAGGACCTACCGGACTTCGGGACGCTCTACTTCACCACGCCGCTCCAGGGGCCCTTCAGCCCCTCGCCGCCAGCAGCGCACTAGACGCTCACGCTCTCGCAGCCCTGTGGACAACAGGCGCTCCTGCTCCTCGTCTCTGGACAGAACGCCCTCAAGACATTCCAGACGCTCTAGGTCTTCCCCGGACTCACGTCGCTCCCGCTCGAGGACACCACCCAAGACTCCCAGGTCGTCCAAGAAGAGGCCTCGTTCGCCCGTACTCGACCTTGAGGAGGACATCGTCCCAGGCTACATGGAGGAACAGGGAGACGGCATGACTTTCCTCACCTTCAAGTTAGTCCCGGATTGGATAGCGGACCGCCTCCCGAAGGGTGCTTCCCCCGGCCCCTCGGACCCTCTTCGCGCCCAGACCTCCTCACTCTAGCGTCCTCGACGGGATCTCGGCGCTAGAGGAGGACTTCAAGAAGTTGTCTCTCTCATCCTCCTTCAAGGTGTTGAGTTCTCCTGCAGAGCTCCCGGTGCACTCGCTCAGCCATATAGACAAGCTTGCGGCCCTTGATGATGCAATTTGACGTCTGTCTAGCAACCTATCTCACACCTACAAGGTGCAAGACTCCAAGCTGTCTGCCGTGGAAGACGCCCTCAGAAGGACTATAAGACCCCTCTCCATCCTCCTGACCTCCCGATGCCATCAAGGAGGACTTGGAGCTGAACAACCCATGGCGTGGCAGAATCGCATCCTAGTGACCATCCTGGACAACTTTCGGTGCGGCTTAGGTTCCATCACCCACTTAAGACGTTCAGGTTTTCTGGACCAGTGTTCCTGGGATTCGAATTTAAAAAGACTCTCCTTCAGACTCCTCCCACTTCTTCCACGCTCTTT
Source organism: Steromphala cineraria (assembly GCA_916613615.1). Classification (NCBI taxonomy): domain Eukaryota; kingdom Metazoa; phylum Mollusca; class Gastropoda; order Trochida; family Trochidae; genus Steromphala; species Steromphala cineraria. The sequence goes on from OU744724.1 coordinate 47,321,485, forward strand.
GCGGACATTGAACGTCTGCGAAGGCGTCTCTTTGCTAGAGTTCAGACACAATCAGGAACTGTTCGTAGACACTTCACTCCAAGGCTGGGGAGCCCGCCTCGGGGATCAGACGACATCAGGCGTGTGGACTTACCCTCAGACATCCTGGCACTCCAACAGCCTAGAGATGCAGGCCGTCATCCTGACAATAGCGCACTGGCTCCCGGTTCTCCGAGGCACTTAGCTACTCCTCGCCTCTGACAACACTCTACAGTGGTCTGGACCATCAAAAACCAGGGAACGACAGGCTCTCCCCAGCTTCTCGACCAGGCTCTCGAACTCTTCCACCTTTTGAACGACAACCAGATCATGATCCGGGCTCGTCACATCCCAGGTTGCAGGAACGTCCTCGCGGACGCCCTCTCCAGACCAGCGCCCTGATCGCTGCCCAGATCCACCGGTCTCTTCTGGATCTGGTCGCCACAAAGCACAATCATCAGCTTCCGGTCTACGTCTCTCCACTTCCGGATCCAGCAGCGTGGGCCGTAGACCAGGGCACTTTACGACGATAAGTGGTGTTCTTTTGAGAAGTACTGCAAGGATGCTGGCCGCGATCCCATGCTAGCGGATCCCCAGTTTGTGGCCAACTTCCTGCTCCATCTGCGCCTGAAACGTCACCTCAAGGGTGGCACCATCTCCACATAGAGCGACCTCGTGGAGACTCTGTGGGCCTTGGATATTGCGCTGGCTACACGTCTGGAGTAACCCTTGGCTCGGAGAGATCTCTGAAGATGGTCCAGACGTGCAGATCGTACCTCTCTGGATCCGGATGAAGCTGGTGACTGTGCGGATGCAGGAGTAGATTTCGCCACGGCGGGAGTGGAAGAGGGTTTCCTTCGGCGAGCAGCAGAAGATCCGGAAACCATCCCCTCGCTGGCCAATAGGGCGCGACCAAAGTCAGTCGGAGGTGGCGAGTGTCCTTGATCTTGGCGACGACTTTGGGCAGGAGGATCGGAGGTGGAAAGGCGTACGCGTCCAGATTCTCCCACGACGAGGACATTGCATCTACGGCCACACAGCTGGGTCAGGGAGAGGAGACACGTACACCGGAAGCTGATGGTTCTGCTTCGTTGTGAACAGATCGAGGAGAGGACGGTGGATCTGCACGGCGATGAGAGCGAAGGCCTCTGGATTCAACATCCACTCCGTGGGCGACGGCTTGTCTGGTCTGGAGAGGGCGCACAAGAGGACGTTCCTGCAGCCTGGGATGTGACGAGCCCGGATGAGAACCTGGTTGTCGTCCAACAGCTGGAAGAGCTGGAGAGCCTGGTCCAGAAGAAGGGGAGAGCCTGTTGTCCCCTGGTTCTTGATCGTCCACACGTCTGTGGAGTTGTCTGAGGCGAGGAGGAGACGAGAGCCTTGAAGAGCTGGCAGCCAGTGAGTCACAGCTAAGACGACTGCTTGCATCTCTAGGCTGTTGGAGTGCCAGGACGTCTGTGGATACGTCCAGATGCCTGACGTTGTTTGATCCCCGAGGTGGGCTCCCCATCCTTGGAGAGAGGCTTCCACGAAGAGCTCCTGATCGTGTCAAAACTCTTGCAAAGAGACGCCTTCGCAGACGTTCGACTGCAGTGTCCACCACCTGAGGTACTGGCTGAGGTGCGCTGGTAGAGCAATCCTGGAGACTGTCTGAATGTACGGCCTGAGGAACACCTGGAGCGGGCGGATCATGAGGCGACCTCACAGGGTGAGGGCCTGAGCAGAGGTGAGGAGACCCAGCAGGGCTTGCCACTCTCGGAGTTAGAGAGGAGACACCAGGGCGCGCTGGACAAAAGACTGGATCTTGACCCAACGATCTGGAGGGACGAGCAGTAGGCCTAGGTCTGTCTTGAAGCGTCCCCCTATGAAGGTGAGGTCCTGAGAGGGTGTGAGGTGGGACTTCTCCTTGTTGACGAGCCATCCCAACTGGTGAAGCAAGTTGAGGGCAAACATTGACTGTCTGAGTAGAACGTGTGACAGAGGGTTGGACATGAGGCAGTCGTCGATGTATGGATCGAAGTGGATCCCTCTGAGGTGGAGATATCAGCAGAAGGGAGTGGTGATCCGTGTGAATAACCACGGGGCCGAGGAAATTCCAAACGGGAGGACGCTCCACTGATAGTGCTGGCCCTGGAAGGCGAACCGGAGGAACTTCCTGTGAGGTGGGTAAATCGGGACGTGGAGGTATGCATCCTGCAAGTCGAGACTGATCATCCAGTCCCTGATGGACAGCTTTGAACGGAGAGCATCGACGGAGACCATGCGGAAGTGCGACGGGGGCTCAATGTACATCTCGTTGAATGCCGCCATGTTGTGGATCATACAGAACTTGGTGGAATTCTTCTTCGGAACTAGGAAGATTGGCGAGCAAAACCCTGGGGCGTGATCGGGTTGCTGCATCAACTCCAGAGCGTGCTTGTGGAGGAGAACCTTGATGTTGTCGGCCAGAAGGATGCGGGAGAGCCCAGTCGCGTGGGGCGTTGGCATCAGTGTCTGGAGTAGGGGCGCTTGGAGCCCTTACCTCCACGGCCTCTGTTGTTATCTCTTCCTCTGGTTGCATTGGACCGCTGATACTGGTAGGAGGAAGCACCGGAACGGGTGGACTGGGTCCGAAAGCGCTGTCGCTTGTAGAGCTTCGGCTGAATGGAGGAGTTCTGACGCCTGAAGGACACTTGATTGTTTGCAATCTGGAGAGCCTTGAAGGCAACTTCAGACTGGGTAACAGTCGCATGTTCTTTGAAGACCTCAGGGATCTTGCCCGCGAACAGAGTGGAGGCGGTGGGAGGGGCCTGGAGGAGGGTCTTCTTGAATTCATTATCCCACACGCACTGATCCAGGAAGCCTGTACGTCGGATGTGAACAACGGAGCCAAGGCCACATCTCACGGTGTCGAAGATGTTCCTAAGCGTGCGTTGCAGCCACTGGAACAACGTGGCCTGGTGGTCTATCCTAGAGGGGTTGTCCAGGTCAAGGTCATCTGACAGGGCTTCCGTTGCTGTCAGCAGCATGGAGAGAGTTCGGAACGTCCTGCGTAGGGCGGATTCCAGCGTCGCCATCTTGGCGTCCTGGACCTTGTAGGCATGGTTCAGTGGAGATGCTAGACGGCCAATGGCGTCATCTAGAGTTGCGGCTTTGTCACAGTGACTCATAGAGTGGACCTGGAGGGGCGCTGCAGGCTTGGATGACTTGAGAGAGGAAGAGATGGAGAGTTTCTGGAAGTTATCTTCAAGGGAGGCAACCCCATCCAAGATGTCCGGGTTGGGCGGGAGCATGGTCAAGTGCCCTTAGGCAGCCGATCCGCAATCCACTCCGAGACTAGTCTCAAGGTCAAGTAGATGGCGTCACTGTCGTCATCCTCCTTGCAATCCAGGACGAAGTCCTCTTCTTTGTCCTGATCCAGAGGGGGGGGCTTCCTCCTGGAAGACCTGGGTGTCTTCGGAGGTGAGCGAGAAGGAGGAGACACCGAGTGACGAGGGCAACGAGAAGACCAAGCCTCCCTGGACGACGAGCGGGAGCGCCTGCGTACGGGGCTGCGCGAGCGTGACAGAGCGCCTGTGACGATGGCGTTGTTAGGACCTGCTCCTAGAGGGAGGAGGGGACGTAGAGTGTCTGGTAGGCCTGTGTCCTCTAGGGGGTGAAGGCTAAGGACGTCGGTGCTGGTGTTGGTCGAGGCACTGGTCCTGGCGTTGGTCCTGGCACTGGCGCTGGCGCTGGTCGATAGGCTGATCCTGGCGCTGGCCGAAGCGCTTCCGACATGCAGAGGAGAAGAGCTGGAAGTCCTGAGGAGACAGAGGACGGCACTCGTCGCACCGAGAGACAGCAGTGCAAGCCCACGGCAAACAGTCTGGACAGCGTGCGGGAGGGTCCTTAGCAGACTTCGCTGACGGACACTCGGAGCAAATAACTCTGGGCATATATTACTGCAAAAGCAAAACAGAACATATGCCAGGAATGCAATGACACAAGCAAGTATGAAAGCAAAAAGAATTTTTTTGTTTTTTTGTTTTAATTTTAAATTTAAAATACCCCCCTTAAGGGGGAATAGATTAAATATAAATGGATAAGCTTAATAATAATAATAATAATAACACTTTATTATCCTCAGTATAAATGTACATATTGGAAATTCGATTTGTGCCCATGGCACCCGGCAGCCACGGTGCAGCGCCAGTTAATGCGTTGTTCTGCCTTTACAATGCTGAGTGTCAAGTAAGACAGCAACAACTCCCAACTTTTAACGTCTTTTGGTATGACGCGACCGGGAATCGAACCCCGATCTTCCGGGTGACGAGCGGACACTCTACCACTGAGCTAAGCCCCCGGTATGCATGATGAATATAAGATATTAGCAATGAAATAGAATTTTTTTTTATAGAGAAATTTTTTAAAGATTTATTGTATATACCTTTAATGAAAAAGGTTATAATGTATATAGAGAAAATATGTTTATATAGATAATTTATATATACATTATTTCATGCATGGGAAGGAATTATAATAAGAAATTATAAATATAGTTGCAAAGCGACAATGACAGGATTCAGCCCAAAGTAATGAGTGCATTTTGCCCTTTGTATGAACTTTGGCCCCTGCTAACACTGGCACGAAAGCACTCAAACTTACATATTATAATAGCTGAAGCCCCCTCCTATGGTATGTTAGCCTCAGAAGTCGCGAATACTCAATACCTTTCCCAGTGCATGTGCACTTTCAAAATAGCTCCACTTTTCCATGCCACCTTTTTCAAATGCAGATAACTCAAATAACTTGAATTGATATCTGCCTGAAATTCTCAGAACTGACAGACAAGAAGTCAGACTGCAGGAATAAAGGGAGAGAAGGGGACAGAGGGCAGAGGAAGAAGAAATATACTTGAAAAGACAATATTTTTGAATATTGCTATTGAAGTCCAGACTTCATTGGCCATTTGCCATGTTGCCCTGCCCTTGGGAAGGATTTTTATCAAAAAAAATCGAAAAAAGTGCTCTTTTTTTCCAAGCCAAAATTTTTTAGAAAAAAAATTAGCGATTTTATTCTTTTAACTTAAAGACCTTGCCAATGTCTAACTCTCATGCAAATATCATCAAATTCCCTGGCTAGGTTTTTGATTTATCTGCCCTTGAAGTTTGCAATTAATTTTTAGATTTTGGTCAACTTTGAAAGGCCACAGCAGAAAAAGTATTAACGTCAGGACTTTCTAGAAGTCAAATTAAGAACTACACTGCTTCAGCTACATTGAGTATAAATTTCAGCTCTCTGGCGCAAGTATCTTTAGAGGAGAAGATTCTCAAAGGTGCATGGGGTACGGACATTTTGACTTATCTTATGTAATGTGACACGTCCCATCGACTGGAAATGACTGTTCGCGAGCGATTTTATTCTTGTATCTTAAAGACCTTGGTAATGTCTAAATCTCATACAAAAATCATGAAATTCTTTGGTCACGTTTTTGTTTTATCTACATTTGAAAATATTTTTTTCTACAACACAGCAAACTTTGAAGGTTTCGATACACATACATTATGCATTATGCAGTATGCATTATTCATGGCATAGATAAACATCTCAGGAGTCGGGCCTGAAAATTTCAGCAAGTTCTCCTGACGCGTTAAGCTTCAGGAGCATTTTAAGCAATTTCAGACATTTTTTCTGTCGACTTTGATCAAACATTATGAACGAAAATGATTGTTCGCGATCGATGTTTTGACAGATTCCTGTTGTATACAAACTCGTCTTACATTCTTGAAAAAATTGCATCATTCTGAGTCCAACTTTTTGGGTTATCGCCCTTTGAAAGTTGCACATTGTACTAAGTCACCCGACTTTGAACACGTATAGCGCAAAAACTATTTAAGGTAGAGTCTTAGACGAGGGTATCCTTTAATGTACAATGCCTCAGCTACAACATATTTAAGTGTCAGCTCTCTGTTGCAAGTATCTTCAGAGGAGAAGATTCTCAAAGGTACATGGGGTCCAGAAATTCTGAAAAGTTGAAAAATCCAATATGGCAGCCAAACCACGTGACCTACGACTTCGTCCTGGTTGCCTTTTTTGCTTAGAATGTCATTGTCCACCTCTATGAAAAATTTCAAGTCTCTAGCTGCATTTTGAAAAAAAAGCCCATGTTAATTTTTTCGATTTTGGATTCGACCTTGACCTTTTACATGTCGACCGATTTCGCCCAAAAGCTTATTAGAGCCTCTTCTCATAGAGGGCTATCAGTGTACCAAATTTTACTGTTATAGCATAAGCCGTTTTGGCTGAATCGCAGGCACAAAAATGTCAGTGTCAGTCACATGTGTGTTACCAACTCATTGTTATCTAATGAGTGATCTCACCACGGTTGAGTAATAAAATAGCTGAAGCCCCTTCCTTTGGTACGTTAGCCTCAGAAGTCGCGAATACTCAATACCTTTCCCAGTGTGCACTTTCAAAATAGCTCCACTTTTTCCATGCCACCTTTTTCAAATGCAGATAACTCGAAAACTTGAATTGATAACTGCCTGAAATTCTCAGAACTGACAGACAAGTAGTCAGGCTGCAGGAATAAAGGGAGAGAAGGGGACAGAGGGCAGAGGAAGAAGAAATATACTTGAAAAGAAGTCCAGACTTCATTGGCCATTTGCTATGTTGCCCTGCCCTTGGAAAGGATTTTTATCAAAAAAAATCGAAAAAAGTGCTCTTTTTTTCAAGCCAAAATTTTTTAGCAAAAAAATATAGCGATTTTATTCATTTATCTTAAAGACCTTGCCAATGTCTAACTCTCATGCAAATATCATCAATTTCCCTGGCTAGGTTTTTGATTTATCCGCCCTTGAAGTTTGTGATTTTTAGATTTTGGTCAATTTTGAAAGCCCACAGCAGAAAAAGTATTAACGTAAGGACTTTCTAGAAGTCAAATTAAGAACTACAATGCTTCAGCTACATTGAGTATAAATTTCAGCTCTCTGGCCCAAGTATCTTCAGAGGAGAAGATCCTCAAAGGTGCATGGGGTCCGGAAATTCTGAAAAGTTGAAAAATCCAATATGGCGGCCAAACCACGTGACCTACGACTTCGTCATGATAGTTTCTTTGCTTAGAATGTCATTGTCCATCTCTATGTAAAATTTCAAGTCTCTAGCTGCATTTTGAAAAAAAAGCCCATGTTAATTTTTCGATTTTGGATTCGACCTTGACCTTTTACATGTCGACCGATTTCGCCCAAAAGCTTATTAGAGCCTCATCCGATGGATGAGAAAAGAGGAAAATCTTCATTTACAAGAAGGATTCATTATCAGCTATGAAATAAAGATAAATATAAGGAAAATACCCCCCGGGCCCCTGAAAATAAATTAATAAATGTAGGCTACCATGCGTTTAGATTGACATGTATACGAAGATTTCAAACTTCATAAATTATTTTGAATATCTTTTTATTTTATTTATAATGACTTCATAATGGTAGATTGGTATCTTTCAAAGAGATGAAAATATTTTTGCCTGTCGCCCTATTCTATAAATCTATTTTCAGAAAAGTATTCCTTGATTTTAATATTCGAAGATATGAAAATGACCGGCCCGATTTGCTCTTCTAAAAATACTTTTTGCACACTAGATTTGCCAATAACTGTCAGAAACACTATTTGTTACTTCGTTAGTTCGAAAATAGTTAGCATTCAAACAGCAAATGTGTTCGATAATACTGAATATCGCCAAAAAACGTCATTTATACTTCCGCGAGGCAAAAAAAAAGGCAATCAGGACAAAGTCGTAGGTCACGTAGTTTGGCCGCCATAGTGGATTTTTTAACTTTTCAGAATTTCCGGACCCCATGCACCTTTGAGAATCTTCTCCTCTGAAGATACTTGCAACAGAGAGCTGACACTTAAATATGTTGTAGCTGAGGCATTGTACATTAAAGGATACCCTCGTCTAAGACTCTACCTTAAATAGTTTTTGCGCTATACGTGTTCAAAGTCGGGTGACTTAGTACAATGTGCAACTTTCAAAGGGCGATAACTCAAAAAGTTGGATTCAGAATTATGCAATTTTTTCAAGAATGTTAGACGAGTTTGTATACAATAGGAATCTGTCAAAACATAGATCGCGAACAATCATTTTCGTTCATAATGTTTGATCAAAGTCGACAGAAAAAATGTCGGAAATTGCTAAAAATGCTCCTGAAGCTTAACGCGTCAGGAGACGTTTGAGCGCTTTCGTGCCAGTGTTAGCAGGGGCCAAAGTTCATACAAAGGGCAAAATGCACTCATTATTTTGGGCTGAATCCTGTCATTGTCGCTTTGCGACTATATTGAAAAGTAGCCTTCAAAACCTATTAGAATGGCAATAGGAGCCCAATAAAGTCTAGAAAGAGGCCAACTATGTCTAGGGGCCTTTCTAAAGTCTAAATTCACCAAGCTATGCATGAAACATCCTAAAAAGGCAAATATTTTCAAAGATTATTAAGGATTCTGAATCCTTATTGTTATTGGCGTGTTTTATTATTTTTGTCTTCCCCCGATTTTTTTGCCTGTGATTCAGCCAAATCAGCTTATGCTATAACAGTAAAATTTGGTACACTGATAGCCCTCTATGAGAAGAGGCTCTAAAAAGCTTTTGGGCGAAATAGGTCGACATGTAAAAGGTCAAGGTCGAATCCAAAATCGAAAAATTAACATGGGCTTTTTTTTCAAAATGCAGCTAGAGACTTGAAATTTTACATAGAGATGGACAATGACATTCTAAGCAAAAAAACTATCATGACGAAGTCGTAGGTCACGTGGTTTGGCCGCCATATTGGATTTTTCAACTTTTCAGAATTTCCGGACCCCATGCACCTTTGAGGATCTTCTCCTCTGAAGATACTTGGGCCTGAGAGCTGAAATTTATACTCAATGTAGCTGAAGCATTGTAGTTCTTAATTTGACTTCTAGAAAGTCCTAACGTTAATACTTTTTCTGCTGTGGGCTTTCAAAGTTGACCAAAATCTAAAACTCACAAACTTCAAGGGCGGATAAATCAAAAACCTAGCCAGGGAAATTGATGATATTTGCATGAGAGTTAGACATTGGCAAGGTCTTTAAGATAAATGAATAAAATCGCTATATTTTTTTGCTCAAAAATTTTGGTTTGAAAAAAGAGCACTTTTTTCGATTTTTTTTGATAAAAATCCTTCCCAAGGGCAGGGCAACATAGCAAATGGCCAATGAAGTCTGGACTTCTTTTCAAGTATATTTCTTCTTCCTCTGCCCTCTGTCCCCTTTGGATATTATGACACATTTCCATTTTCCGATAAGTAAGACAGTTTGAATTTTTTTTATTAATTTTACCTGTAAAAAGTCTTTTTTTAATTTTACATTTTGCTTATGATGGAAAACTGAGGGCTATTTTATCATCACTTGTAGGAGTTGGGCCCGGGTTGGGACGGAATAATATAAGCTTTTAATAATATATTTTGACACAACAATTTTTTTTATTCTTGGCTATTTATAGTTTTCAAAAATAACAATTACGCGACAATTTTCTTTAAAAAAATGTATGTTGTTTCTAAATGTGTAAGTCAAGATAGCAACGAAAAACCCGCAAGTTGTAGACTACAGGTGAATAAATTGTCATGATCATGTATTGAACTAGATTGCAAATTAAAGCCATATGTGCAGCTTTATTTTTTGAAAAGAATTGAGTTCATTTCATTTTTAGATTACCTTCAGTCGACACCTTTAAAACCGCCACATTACAACATAATAATTGTAATTGATGCATTTATCATTTTAGGACAATAAACATAATGGAAACTTAATCATAGCAGACCGGTAAACGTAAAGGAGTGACATGTTTATTAGATAACGTGTCGTGCATCGTGTATAACATGATGTAATTACATATAATTTCACACTCTGAAGTTTACATGTATTTCCGAACGTTGATTGGTCTAGGGCATGGTCATGTGATCTATGTTTCGTCGATTAATTTCCCATGAACTCACAAAAAAAGTGTTCATACTTGTGTGAACGTTCACCGGAACTACTTTAATTCTTCGTCCAACACCAAATCAAATGTTTTCAATATTTTTACCAATGGAATTATAATGAATTTAAATAATCATATCATTTTTTTCCAAGTAATGTTTTTTGAATTTTTGATGTAAAAACATTCATTGTATCATTTGCTTTTAATAAGAAGCTAAACAATTGATGAACAATAAATCTGATCAGAGGCATTTACATGTCCTATAGGCATATAGGCCTAGTGTCCCTGATCTGATCGAACGGAACGAGATGCATCTACTGATGCTTTATAATTTTGACATTACGATCAATATAGGGTTCTGTACGCCGTAACAAAGACAACCATATACTCACGATGTATACACCAAAGACGAAAGTGTGCCGATAGAGCAGTTATTATAATCAAAATACCACTTTTGTTTACATATTTTGACAAACATACCCCTGCAAATGGCGGCCAGCATGACAGTGAAGCGACGTTATGCATAAGGCAGATAACTCTGATCTCCTGTCCTTGCGCGAAGAGATTTTATCATGAAAAGTATTCCTTGATTTTAATATTCGAAGATATGAAAATGACCGGCCCGATTTGCTCTTCTAAAAATACTTTTTGCACACTAGATTTGCCAATAACTGTCAGAAACACTATTTGTTACTTCGTTAGTTCGAAAATAGTTAGCATTCAAACAGCAAATGTGTTCGATAATACTGAATATCGCCAAAAAACGTCATTTATACTTCCGCGAGGCAAAAAAAAAGGCAATCAGGACAAAGTCGTAGGTCACGTAGTTTGGCCGCCATAGTGGATTTTTTAACTTTTCAGAATTTCCGGACCCCATGCACCTTTGAGAATCTTCTCCTCTGAAGATACTTGCAACAGAGAGCTGACACTTAAATATGTTGTAGCTGAGGCATTGTACATTAAAGGATACCCTCGTCTAAGACTCTACCTTAAATAGTTTTTGCGCTATACGTGTTCAAAGTCGGGTGACTTAGTACAATGTGCAACTTTCAAAGGGCGATAACTCAAAAAGTTGGATTCAGAATTATGCAATTTTTTCAAGAATGTTAGACGAGTTTGTATACAATAGGAATCTGTCAAAACATAGATCGCGAACAATCATTTTCGTTCATAATGTTTGATCAAAGTCGACAGAAAAAATGTCGGAAATTGCTAAAAATGCTCCTGAAGCTTAACGCGTCAGGAGACGTTTGAGCGCTTTCGTGCCAGTGTTAGCAGGGGCCAAAGTTCATACAAAGGGCAAAATGCACTCATTATTTTGGGCTGAATCCTGTCATTGTCGCTTTGCGACTATATTGAAAAGTAGCCTTCAAAACCTATTAGAATGGCAATAGGAGCCCAATAAAGTCTAGAAAGAGGCCAACTATGTCTAGGGGCCTTTCTAAAGTCTAAATTCACCAAGCTATGCATGAAACATCCTAAAAAGGCAAATATTTTCAAAGATTATTAAGGATTCTGAATCCTTATTGTTATTGGCGTGTTTTATTATTTTTGTCTTCCCCCGATTTTTTTGCCTGTGATTCAGCCAAATCAGCTTATGCTATAACAGTAAAATTTGGTACACTGATAGCCCTCTATGAGAAGAGGCTCTAAAAAGCTTTTGGGCGAAATAGGTCGACATGTAAAAGGTCAAGGTCGAATCCAAAATCGAAAAATTAACATGGGCTTTTTTTTCAAAATGCAGCTAGAGACTTGAAATTTTACATAGAGATGGACAATGACATTCTAAGCAAAAAAACTATCATGACGAAGTCGTAGGTCACGTGGTTTGGCCGCCATATTGGATTTTTCAACTTTTCAGAATTTCCGGACCCCATGCACCTTTGAGGATCTTCTCCTCTGAAGATACTTGGGCCTGAGAGCTGAAATTTATACTCAATGTAGCTGAAGCATTGTAGTTCTTAATTTGACTTCTAGAAAGTCCTAACGTTAATACTTTTTCTGCTGTGGGCTTTCAAAGTTGACCAAAATCTAAAACTCACAAACTTCAAGGGCGGATAAATCAAAAACCTAGCCAGGGAAATTGATGATATTTGCATGAGAGTTAGACATTGGCAAGGTCTTTAAGATAAATGAATAAAATCGCTATATTTTTTTGCTCAAAAATTTTGGTTTGAAAAAAGAGCACTTTTTTCGATTTTTTTTGATAAAAATCCTTCCCAAGGGCAGGGCAACATAGCAAATGGCCAATGAAGTCTGGACTTCTTTTCAAGTATATTTCTTCTTCCTCTGCCCTCTGTCCCCTTTGGATATTATGACACATTTCCATTTTCCGATAAGTAAGACAGTTTGAATTTTTTTTATTAATTTTACCTGTAAAAAGTCTTTTTTTAATTTTACATTTTGCTTATGATGGAAAACTGAGGGCTATTTTATCATCACTTGTAGGAGTTGGGCCCGGGTTGGGACGGAATAATATAAGCTTTTAATAATATATTTTGACACAACAATTTTTTTTATTCTTGGCTATTTATAGTTTTCAAAAATAACAATTACGCGACAATTTTCTTTAAAAAAATGTATGTTGTTTCTAAATGTGTAAGTCAAGATAGCAACGAAAAACCCGCAAGTTGTAGACTACAGGTGAATAAATTGTCATGATCATGTATTGAACTAGATTGCAAATTAAAGCCATATGTGCAGCTTTATTTTTTGAAAAGAATTGAGTTCATTTCATTTTTAGATTACCTTCAGTCGACACCTTTAAAACCGCCACATTACAACATAATAATTGTAATTGATGCATTTAGCATTTTAGGACAATAAACATAATGGAAACTTAATCATAGCAGACCGGTAAACGTAAAGGAGTGACATGTTTATTAGATAACGTGTCGTGCATCGTGTATAACATGATGTAATTACATATAATTTCACACTCTGAAGTTTACATGTATTTCCGAACGTTGATTGGTCTAGGGCATGGTCATGTGATCTATGTTTCGTCGATTAATTTCCCATGAACTCACAAAAAAAGTGTTCATACTTGTGTGAACGTTCACCGGAACTACTTTAATTCTTCGTCCAACACCAAATCAAATGTTTTCAATATTTTTACCAATGGAATTATAATGAATTTAAATAATCATATCATTTTTTTCCAAGTAATGTTTTTTGAATTTTTGATGTAAAAACATTCATTGTATCATTTGCTTTTAATAAGAAGCTAAACAATTGATGAACAATAAATCTGATCAGAGGCATTTACATGTCCTATAGGCATATAGGCCTAGTGTCCCTGATCTGATCGAACGGAACGAGATGCATCTACTGATGCTTTATAATTTTGACATTACGATCAATATAGGGTTCTGTACGCCGTAACAAAGACAACCATATACTCACGATGTATACACCAAAGACGAAAGTGTGCCGATAGAGCAGTTATTATAATCAAAATACCACTTTTGTTTACATATTTTGACAAACATACCCCTGCAAATGGCGGCCAGCATGACAGTGAAGCGACGTTATGCATAAGGCAGATAACTCTGATCTCCTGTCCTTGCGCGAAGAGATTTTATCATAGTGTGCGCTTCATTTAGCATATTTGTGTATCGTGATCTCTTAATCTACAGAACACAAAGTAATATTATAAATATTCAGTTTCTTTCCAAATTCGGATTATTTCTTGTCGCAGTGTTACTCGTTCATTGGATCATAACGGTTCATATCGCTCCGCCGTTCCATTCCATATATGGTGCGAAATTATAAGAATTGAATGTCAGTTTGTGTGTTTGCACTGGAAAATGAAAGATGTCAAAGCTACATTCAAACTCTCATGTGAACCCGCTCGCAAGCTCGCTGGGTTCACACGACTTTGAATGTAGCTTTGACATTGTTCATTTTCCAGTGCAAACACACAAACTGACATTCAATTCTTAAATGAATATACTGAGGAGGAAAAGAATTACGCTCGTTCTCAGGAGGCCGCCCTCGAAGAGACACGATGTAAAGCAAAAAATCAGTAATATATTGGTATAGATAAAAACGATATCACAAAAATACACGTGAACTATCTTACTATTGAAATTAAGATACTTGAAGAATGCGACTTACGAAAACTGCTATTCCGACTATCGCTTAATATTGTTATACGATCCGGCTTTGTTTATTCATTCATATAGAATCATACAAAATGTTTATTCATAAACATAGGACTCTTAAACAATGCATCCCATCGCAAACATTATTTTTTGTCTCCAATGTTGAAAATATTTACAATGCATTTTTAATACAAAACAAGATTCAGTACCATATTTTCATCAAAATTACACATCTTCTTATATTTCACAAATGTTAATTGATTTGTTATCGTATTGCAAAAAAAAATCTTTCTCCATTTAGATTTTAACATTTTTATGCGTGAATTGTTTAAAGTTATCAATATGAAAAGTGTAAATGGAAAATATATTTATTGGTTTCACGTGTGTCCTAACCTAGAACTTACATTAATGATAAGAAGATGAAGATGATAAAGCTTTCTCACACAAATAAGAAGAGTGAATAAAACGTTTACAATTGATAGAACAGAGTTGAATAATACTAGAATCTTCAGTCAGTGGCCAAAAGTCTGTTAATTCACACTGATGTATTTCCCAAAGACTAGACTAGATATAAGTCTACCCAAAAACTTGCATGTTAATTTGCAATTGCGAGAATAATTTTAGTTAATTAAACATGTGTTGATTCAATGCGAAATCTCTACCAGCAAGTTGGAAATAATCAGGGCTACAATGTCATAATTTTCATTCAATTACCTGATAATTATCAAGAAATATACATGTCATTTAATAACACAAATGAAACATGCCGATTATGTTTGATTATGTTTAACATGGCCGTCAATGGGACAAGTAAATCACAAGTTGTACATGTCATGATTAATTTGGTGTCATTCAATATCTAGTCAACGTACTGTGAGATTAAAGGCAATTTCGTGAATGTATAGCCGAGATGATTTCAAAGGTTTATGCAAAATATCACAACGAATGGACTTTTATTTAATTCACGAAATTTATTCTTGTAATTGATAATCAATGTGTAAGTTTATGAGAAATTACGTTGGTGCGAACAGACTTTTGGCCGCTGATAATTTTTGTGTGCGGTGTACATTGAATAATGACACAGGAAAGTTTGAAATCGGGAATTTGTATCGAAAACCGGACAATGCTGAGCGTTAATAAGTCAAACGTAATTTTTGAAACTTATGTAAAGCAATCAGAATGACAGTTCGAGTTGATAATGTTTGATTGGTTATATAACATGTATTCGTGTAAATTTTAAGTTTTGAAATTGGCTTCAACGCATAAATTTTACTGTTTCAAGATCATTATTTTCTTTTTAATCTGAGGTAAAACCTAACAAAGCTATTTTAATGTGTTTTGGGGTTTGTTAATTTTTTTTGGTATGTTTATGCTATATTTTAACGTGTTGCTTACATCATATTATTCTATTAAAATGCACTGACAATAATTTGTCTTATATGCACATTTCTATCTCTACATATGTGGTTAGTTATGCATTTAATTTTTTAAGAAATGTAAAAAGGTTGCGAAAAAGAGCAGACAGTATAAGTGTATTAAGTTTTGTGTAAATTTACATGTTAATGATGACCCATTACCATGATCACGATAAATTAGACTCAAAGTCACCAGTGTAAGAAGGGGCGTGAATTCTTTTTCTGATCGAGATTTTTATTTTGGGAATCGTAAAGTAATCACTTTAAACATGGATTACTTGTGTACAAGTCGAATATTGCATTTACATCTATCGCAGGCACATCTTTCACGCCCGGTTCGAAAGCCTGAAACCATTGCGGTAAGCCGGCATTCGCCATTTTGTCCCAAAGCGTGTCCCATGTCACATGATTTGATCATGTGACAAGCCATCCCTATCCCGCAGCAAGGCGAGACGGAAAATCCAGTATTCAATGTGCCATTTGCAAACTTTATCTCGAAATGACTGAGGGTACTTGTCTTTCAGCCTTGATATATCCCGAACCAATAAAGATATGTTCATATTTTTTTCCACCAGTGTGTAAAGGAGAGATTGTCTAAATTTGCATTTATATTTTGTTTATGAGCATGTAAACGTAAAGAAATGGTGAGCGATGCGACATCTGTCGAAAATAACACATTTTCCATCAGAATGAGCAATGCCCTTGCGCCCTTTTTACATGTACCTCCCAAACCATTAAAGATAACTTCATATTTTTTCCACCAGTTTGCAGAGGAGAGAATTGTCTTTATTTGCACATATGATTTGTTTAAGAGCATGAAAAAATAAAGAAACGTTGAGCGATGCGACATCTGTCGCGAATAACACATTTTCCATCAGAATGAGCAATGCCCTTGCGCCCTTTTTACATGTAGCTCCCGAACCATTAAAGATAACTTAATATTTTTTTCACCAGTTTGTAGAGGAGAGAATTGTTTTTATTTGCACATATGATTTGTTTAGGAGCATGAAAAAGAAAAGAAACGGTGAGCGATGCAACATCTGTCGCAAGTATCAAACTTTATCTCAAGAAATAGATAAGTTCGCTTATTGGTCATTTACTGTGAATAATTTTATAATGAGGTACTATACAAAGTGTTTTTGTCTTCAACAAGCGTATCCATCGATGTAAAGTATGTTAAGATGACTTTAATAGTAAAGGAGTAACGTTTTTTTTAAACTTTGTTGAAAAAAGTGAACAATTCATATTTGAGACCCCTACTCGATGTTAGTCTTCCCAGGCCTTTAACTATCAACTTTGTAATGTAACAAAGCGAATGTTGTACTTGAAATAGCGCGTGTGTAGGTGTAGTCAAGTTTAAGATAGCTTAATTAGCAAGGTAATTGTGGATATGTAAACCAAGCACTAAACACTGTTAGAGGATAGTTCCGTCTTATCCCTACAGAGTATTTAGAGACCAGAGACACAAACATTTGTTGCTAAATGAATGACTGCTGTGAGTATTTGAGGCAAGTAATGCAGTATGCATTATTCATGGCATAGATCAGTCCTGTTCTGCTGATGCGTTCAGCTTCAGGAGCCTTTTTAGCATTTTTTTGCGACTTTTTTTCTATGGATTTTGATCATAAATTCTGGAAATTGACTGTTTGCAATCAATGTTTTGATAGATTCCTATTGTATATATATTTGTCTTCCATTCCTGAAAAAATTGCATAATTCTGAGTCCAATTTTGTGAGTTATCGCCCTTTGAAAATGACACCTTGTAAAAAGTCATCCAACTTTGAACGTTTATAGAAAAAGAACTATTTGAGGTACAGTCTTCGAATTATTCAAGTTGAATGCCCAATGCCTCAGCTACAACATACCAAAGTTGCAGCACTTTGATGCAAGTATCTTCAGAGAAGAAGATCTACAAAGGTGCATGGGGTCCGGAAATTCTAAAAAGTTGAAAAATCCAATATGATGCCAAACCACGTGACCTACGACTTCGTCGTAGAGTCTTCCATGAGGGTATCCTTTAATGTACAATACCTCAGCTACAATATACTTAAGTGTCAGCTCTCTGTTGCAAGTATCTTCAGAGGAGAAGATTCTCAAAGGTGCATGGGGTCCGGAAATTCTGAAAAGTTGAAAAATCCAATATGGCGGCCAAACCATGTGAGCTACGACTTCGTCCTGATTTCCTTTTTTGCTTAGAATGTCATTGTCCATCTCTATGTAAAATTTCTCTATCTGCATTTTGAAAAAAAAAAACATGTTAATTTTTCGCTTTTGGATTCGACCTTGACCTTTTACTTGTCGACCGATTTCGCCCAAAAGCTTATTAGAGCCTCTTCTCATAGTTATCAGTGTTCCAAATTTAACTGTTACAGCATAAGCCGTTTTGGCTGAATCGCGGGCACAAAAATCGGGGGAAGACAAAAAAAATAATAAAACACGCCAATAACAATAAGGATTCAGCCTGAATCCTTAATAAAACACGCCAATAAGCGGCAATAACAGGATTCAGCCGGACATGAGCCCCTGGGACCTATTTGAGCATGTTTTTGCATTGTTCTTCACGAAAAACAAAAGTTTTCTGGCGATGTAGACATTATTCTGAGCATAAACTACGTTTGGGGTACGTTTTCCGTCAGCCTAAGGGATTTGTTAAAAAAAGTCGAATTTTCATGACATAGTGCAAAGTTTACAAGAAAACAAAAATTTCACAAAGTTAAGAACATTGAGTTGGAGGGGAATATATATTTTAAAGTTCCACAGAGGTGATAGGTCTTTTTAAAACAGAGTTACTTCCCATACGTTCACACCCAGCCGAGTGGAATCTGCTAGCGACACACAGATGTAGATTTAATTCATTTTCGTGCAATTTCATGTTGTTAAATTGCTAGACTATGCATTTTTTACCGACTCTGGTATATTGTAGCATGTAATATGTTTACATCTTTTAGTTCATCCTTTTGTGTTATAGCCCTTTGAAAATTTTACATTTTATCAAGTCGCCCGAATTTGAACAACCGTAGCTCAAAAAGTATTAGGGTCTCGAATTTTGTTTTACCATTCATGGAATCCTCAATGCATCAGCTATCTATTTGAAAGTGTCAGCTCTGAGATGCAAGTAGCTTCTGAGGAGAAGACTCTCAAAGGAAATTCTGAAAAGACAGACAAATCAAAATGGCGGCGAAACCACGTGACCTACGTCTTTGTCATGATTGCCTTTTTTGCTTGAAATGTTATTGCGCATCTTATAAAAAAAATTTAAGTCTCTAGCTGCATTTTTAAAAAAAAGCCCATGTTAATTTTTCAATTTAAGAGTCGAACTGTACCTTTATTTCTAGACCGAATGTGCCCAAATGCTTAGTGGACCTTCTCCTCAGTAAGGGCTTTCAACTTGCAAAATTTCACGTCAATAGCATTAGCCGTTTTGGCTGAATCGTGACCACAAAATCCGTGGAATAAAAAAATAAATAATAAAACACGCCAATAACAATAAGGATTCAACCCCGAAGGGTTGAATCCTTAATAACAAGATGTAGATAACAGTTGGTTTCCACTCCGGGGGAATGAAAGTCCAAATAGTAAGTCAGCCCCCGGAGTAGTCCTGAGATGTGTAAGGTTTGAGGTCCAAATCCTAATCTTAATCTGTTGTTGAAATATTCTTCTCCGAGTTTTATACTAAATTGTAAGTGATTCTCATTGGTCAGATTTTTAATGTTGTTTATTGTTTTACATTCTCTAGACGGTTTATGACATGTCATGTCTGGGTTATTGGAAAATTAAATAAGTGTCATCAATTAAGTTTCTAAAGTGGATTATCTTAAATTAGCCTAAGGTCTATCTACTAAAATCACTGTCGGTGTCAACACTTTATCAAAGGATTTAGAACTAGAGACAGCCAAGATGTCTACTTTTTAGATAAAGATTATCTCTGACATTTTGTAGCTTGAGGTGAATGTAAATATAGGAAATATGAGTTTCAGCACTCAGGTGCAAGTATCTTCAGAGGAGAAGATTCTCAAAGGTGCATTGGTTCTGAAAATTTTTAAAAGTTGAAACAAAAAAATGGCTGCCATATCCCATGACCTACAACTTCGTCATGATTCACTTTTTTGCTTGTAATGTTATTGCGCATCGTTTAAAACAAGTTGCAAGTCTCTCAGTGCAAATTGAATAAATGCCCATGTTAATTTTGAACTTGGATTTGACCTGGACCTTTTATTTGTCTATCGATTTTGGTCAAAAGCTTATTGGATCTATTCCCCATCAAGGTCTACCAGCATGCTAAGTTTCGCTGTAATAGCTTCAGTGGTTTTGGTTAAATCGTGTAGACAAAATCGGTGGAATAAAAAAATAATAATAAAACACGCCAATAACAATAAAGATTCAGCCTGAAAGGCCATTATTCACTAAATTGTGACCACACATGCACCGTATTACTACAGTAGGAATCACTGAATGTACCGCTTCACAACCACATACAAATTATTTCGAGGAATTCCTTAGAATGATTATTACAAAGATTTGAAATTTGTCTTTATTTCAAGTTCAATATAATCATAAATATACTGAACGCGCCTATGCAAATAATATACGTACATAGAGATTATCGGTCTTTATGGTGATATTTTTTCATTAGAATAAGCTGTCCTGAACGAAATATATACGTTGCCAAAGTAAGAGCGATTTTATGTGAAAACGTTCCGCTGTGTATGGAGTTATAAGCGAAAGAATCCCCCTGGGGCACTCAAGTGGCCCGAGCATGTGCAGGCGAAAGTATTAGACTTGCTGTAAAATTCACTTTCGCGCATATGAAAATTGTCTTTATTTCGAGCTTTATAAATAGCTTGCCATTGTGGGTACAAATAAAAAAATTTTTATATGGGATCGAAGGGCATTTATTCCGATTTATTATCATATAAATGATGTTCCAATGTATACCATGGTTTAGAAGAAATGAAATAGGAGAATAGGGTACTATCAGCTATTGAAAACAGACTTTCATAAACACATATTTGCGATATTTATCTTATCTTGCTACATGTTTTTTTTATATTGCGAATATGCAAACTATAAACCAGATTTGAGATAATTCTTGTGTCTTTACAATGATATAAACAAAATTAAAAATACATTGATTGGTTCGGAATACAGAAATTATGAAAGCGGCTTACCCACAGCTATTAGAGAACAAATTCTGACAATTGTCGCATCGTTTACTATTCCTTTATTTCAGCATGCAAAAATACAAATTGTATATGGAAATAACGACAATTATTGTGTGTTCATTGTGATATAATAATTATAAAAAAGCGCTGAGCAGTTAAAAAAATATCTAGCAAGAAATGAAGGGATGTAATAAAATCGCTGCACCTTTCAACTTGAATATGAACGAAGAAAGTATCTGTTTGTGCGGCGCTCACTATGTGAAAAGTTTTCTTTGTATGTGCACAAACTTTACATAAATAAAAGATAATTCTTCACTCTTTATTTTGATATATAAATTGTTGAAATGCGCTAAGTATTTCATGAGTTATATAAGCTTGAAATAATGCTACATAACGGGGAAAAATGAAAAACATCCCTTTTTGAGATACTCACCGTTTTATTATTTCTTTTAACGACAATTATTTTCTCTTTTCTTTGATATGTAATGTTTTGGGCCGCGCCAAATGGTTATTGAGATATCAAGTCTCAAAGTTGCCCTAACAAACGGGGCACTTTTCTACGGATAAAACAAATCAAAAGTTGACTTTTTCGTGGAGCTTGCTGTATCTTTATTCATCATTGCGCTTGTACAAAATATATATGGAATTGAAGACATTTGTTCAATCTTTATCTCTTTATAGCTCAA
This sequence comes from Steromphala cineraria, assembly GCA_916613615.1. Taxonomy (NCBI): domain Eukaryota; kingdom Metazoa; phylum Mollusca; class Gastropoda; order Trochida; family Trochidae; genus Steromphala; species Steromphala cineraria. Next base: position 47,342,822 of record OU744724.1, read on the forward strand.
TCGTTTTGACAAAAAACAAAATCAAAATTCGCCTAATAGTTTTTGTGATAGCTGAAAATAGCGCACATAGAATATCTCCTAAAATTGTTACTTGTAACTTTCTGTTGGTAGTTTTAACTCTTTGGTCTTTCATTATGCTATTTTAAGTGTAATATTTTCCTAATTCGGGTGTTTTCTTTACTTTACAGTCTTTTACCCTTTAAGGAGCCATTCCATGGCCGGGGGATAAAATTTCAAAGTCTCGTTGTGACCTTGAAATGAAGGTCAAGGTCATGAACCTCTTTAAGGACCTTATTCTCATGTTGATGAAGACATATACAAAAAGAATCCAATCAATAGTTTTTGAGTTATTCCATATCATACGTACAGACGTATGTACGGGACGTCAGACTGACGGACGCAGCCCAATACTATATTCCCCGCTTCGCGCTAAACTCGTGGCGGGGAATAAAAACTGATCTTGTTCTAATTAAGTCAGCAGTAGAAAAGTTCAGTAAAGAACTATGTTGAAGCAACATATTTTTAAAGGTCTTAAAAATAACAATGTTAGGAATACAAAATGATGGTGGTCATAATGATAAGCTTAAAATTTTACTCACAGCAAAGGTTTCTGATTTTCATTATCCAAATCATCTTCTTCCAATAACCACTCAAAGCTTCGATTCTTGGATTTAAAAACTTGTTGATCCATGTCTTCATGCATCATTATCTTTCCCTGTCCAACTTGGGAACGCCCCTCTGTAAACAAAATGTAGACTGTAATCATTATTCTAAAGTTTCAACAGTTTCAATAAATTTATTTTAAAAGACAACATTTATGAACTATAAGCTGATAAGACTTGCACCTGTTCTTGTAACATAACTTCGGCAAATACTTGATTCTGATTGGCTGATTGGAACAATTTCCCTATGCTGAATAACAATTGACTCAATCCTTAAACGGTCAGTTCGAGCGGGTATTTTTTGTTCCACAAATATTCGGGAGGGAATTCCCTTTGCACATGACACGTCAAATTTTATAAATTCTATTTGTTTTCTATTTTTAATGTTAATTACTATGTCAAGTTTAGTAATTAGTTCTAATCCGCCCTTCAAAACAAAAAAATAGCCAAAAAAATCATAGTCACTGACAAGCACTTCGAGCGGTGTATTGTTTGTGGAAACGAAATTTAGGAGGACTTTCCTGTTAACTAATATATACGATTTTACATGATTATTTCACACTTAATTTCAAATATGTTCATGAGATTATCATTTCAGTTGTTCATGATTCAACAATTGACAAGGAATAAAGTGTATCACCCAAAAAAAGAAAAACATTGTGAAATGAAGCCAATCATCGGAGCTACGAGCGTGAGATGCATTGTTGTCATTTACTGCCACAAAACATTGTCTTTACTGATAACTTTTATTATTTTTTCTTGATTTACTCAATTAATTAGCATGATACAGTACATTTGTTTTCTCGCAATGCTAACAATTCAAAATGGCGGAGGAAAGCCAATCGAACTCGAAGCCTTGATCATGGTGGCCACTAGGATTATTGACAGCTGATTGTTTGGTCGGTGTTGTAGTTACTTGAATGTTTAAATTGTAGGAGATTAATTTTTTTTTGTTAATAGTGTTTGCATAAGAAAATATGACAGACAGACAGATTGTTTATTGAAATCTACATATGACACCTAAAATGGCTAGGCTCAATCAATATGTCACTGAGAAGAAAAGTTGATTCGCTTCGGCTTTCGAATATAAACAAAATTTGTCAGTGCTGCCGCACTCCCAAGAACTCTTTTGTTCCTAACACAATATGTCTATTAAATAAATGTGAAAAGAATTAAATGCATGTACATAAATATTCAATATGATTGTTCTCCTGTTCAAGCTCTGTGTTGATGTAAAACAAATTCCTGAAAAGGCAATAAAGTATTATTATTATTAGGTCTTCAAGACAAAGTCGTGAAGACCTATTGTTTTTATCCGATTTCTTCAAGTTTATTATTAGGTCTTCAAGACAAAGTCGTGAAGACCTATTGTTTTTATCCGATTTCTTCAAGTTTTTTTTTTTTATTATTATTATTTGTACTTTTTTTGTGAACGAGCTGCAGCCCAAACGGCTGCTCCAAATTCGTCCAAACTTGGCATGCTCATAGCTCCTACTGAGGAATAGACATGCGAAGCTTTTGGGCAAAATCGACTCGTACATTAAAGGTCCAGTTCGAATCCAAAATCGAAAATTTAACATTGATTTTTTTTCAAAATGCACTTAGAGACTTGAAATTTTTTTTAAAAGATGTGCAATCAAAAATAATGGAAAAAAGCAAATCAGGACAAAATCGTAGGTCACGTGGTTCGGCCGCCATCTTGCTTTTAGTGCAATTTTCACTGTTTCGGACCCCACCCACCTTTGACAATCTTCTCCTCTGAAGATACTTGCACTAGAGATCTGAAATTCATACTGAATGTAGCTGAGGTATTGTTTTCTTCAATTCCTAATTTTCAAAGACCTAAACTTGATACTTTCTGTGCTGTGACCTTTCAAAGTTGACAAAAATCGAAAAATCGCGAACTTCAAGGGCACATACCTCAAAAACCAGACCATAGAATTGAATGATTTTTGTATGAGAGGTAGACATTGGCAAGGTCTTCAAGATAAAAGAATAAAATCGCTCGCGAACAGTCACTTCCGGTCACGAGGAAGGGTCAAACTTTGCATATGGAAAAGTGGTGTTTTGCTGGGTATGTTTGAACCCTCTTCAACAAACATGCATGTGAAGGTCAAACGTGCATGTGAAGGTCAAACAGTATGTGAAGGTCAAACAGGAATCTTGAAGACCTAAGTACTGCCGCGGCAGTCCTAGTTAGGTCTTCAAGACGAAAGTCTGAAGACCTATTGTTTTTATCCGAATTTTTATTAAGGATTCAGCCTTTCAGGCTGAATCCTTATTGTTATTGGCGTGTTTTATTATTATTTTTATTCCACGAAACTTTGGACCAGTTTTTAGCCAAAACGGCACAAGCAAATGCAACCAAATTTTACAGACGTGTAGTCCTTACCCTGGAATCGCGCCGTTAAGCTTTTGGGCCAAATCGGCTCAGTCATTTTTCGCCTATGTAGGCGTAAAGTTTGAAATTTTAACATGGGAATTTTTTTAAAAATGCACTTAGAGACCTGATTTTTTTTTTAAAGATGCGCAATAAAAAATAATGAATAAAAGTACCGAGGGTACAGAAGCTCACCTTAAATTGAATGATGTGGTAAAATGGTTTAATTATACATGTAACCATCTTTTATATAATTGATTATGGCTGCCATCATGATTTTTTTATCTTTTAAAATACTAGTCTTCTTTTGGAAACGACTAGAGCTTGAACAAACATTAATACACAAATGATATAATCATGATAAGTTAACAAGCAGTAGGTTTTTGTATAACTTTTTTGTATATCTATGGCTGAATTGGTGACCATCTTGTACTTTTTAATCTTCAAAATGCTACTTTTATGTGGGCATCCGTATTAATTTCGTTATGATATCTTGATTGGTTTAGGTGTATCCATTTAAATGTCATTCATTACTTACAGGATGGTGGGCACTTACTTTTGTTTTGTAGTGAATCATTAATATGATTTCAAGATTATTTCACTGATGGTTATGCTGCATGGGATATTGAGAATCCCAAAAGTACAGATTTTTCAAGGAAAATGAATGACTGATTGAGAGGAAAGTCATAAACACAGCAATGCATAAGACACATTTATTTTGTTCACATAATATTTACATGTCAAGTGACCATGAGATGTCTTTCATTAAAGTATCAATTTATTTAACACTCATACAGTACTATTATGGTAAACATTTTTGCATTGTCAAATCAACAGAGAGATATGACAAATCAAATTTCCTTACTTTTCTTACTAAACCCTTTTCGATTTTCATCTGCATATTTATTCCACTTCAACTTATCATGTAGATTGCTAAACACAAAGCTTATTGTAGACAAGTTTTGTGTAAGTTGTTATTCTTAGAAAGAACATATCACTGTCATGAGAATACAAGTCCATAACTTTTATTGCATACACATGGGCCATGGCCATATAGCATAATGCTCTACCATATCAATTGGGTCATGGGGTCACGAAATCTACAATTTAGAATCCCCATTGGCCAAGGAGTCTGCACATATAATTTCAGCTCTCTAGACCTTTTGGAACTTGAGAAGAAGATGAAAATAGGTTTTTAAGGTTGTGACCCCTGTGACCCTATTTGGGGTCATGGGGTCACGAAATCTACAATTAAGAATCCCGATAGGCCAAGGAGTCTGCACATATCATTTTCAACTATATAGTCCTTTTAGTACTGGAGAAGAAGATGAAAATAGGTTTTTAAGGTTGTGACCCCTGTAACCCTATTTGGGGTCACAGGTTCACCAAAGTTACAAATTAGAATCCCCATTGTCCAAGGAGTCTGCACATATAATTTTCAACTCTCTAGTCCTTTTAGAACTGGAGAAGAAGATGAAAATAGGTTTTTAAGGTTGTGACCCCTGTGACCCTTTTTTGGGTCACAGGTTCACCAAAGTTACAAATTAGAATCCCCATTGTCCAAGGAGTCTGCACATATAACTTTCAACTCTCTAGTCCTTTTAGAACTGGAGAAGAAGATGAAAATAGGTTTTTAAGGTTGTGACCCCTGTGACCCTATTTGGGGTCACAGGTTCACCAAAGTTACAAATTAGAATCCCCATTGTCCAAGGAGTCTGCACATATCACTTTCAACTCTCTGGTCCTTTTAGAACTGGAGAAGAAGATGAAAATAGGTTTTTAAGGTTGTGACCCCTGTGACCCTATTTGGGGTCATGGGGTCACGAAATCTACAATTTAGAATCCCCATTGGCCAAGGAGTCTGCACATATCGTTTTTATCTCTCTAGTCCTTTTAGAACTGGAGAAGAAGATGAAAATAGGTTTTTAAGGTTGTGACCCCTGTGAACCTATTTGGGGTCACAGGGTCACCAAAGTTACAAATTAGAATCTCCATTGTCCAAGGAGTCTGCACATATAATTTTTAACTCTCTACTCCTTTTGAAACTGGAGAAGAAGATGAAAATAGGTATTTAAGGTTGTGACCCCTGTGACCCTATTTGGGGTCACAGGGTCACCAAAGTTACAAATTAGAATCCCCATTGGCCAAGGAGTCTGCACATATCATTTTTAACTCTCTAGTCCTTCTGGAACTGGAGAAGAAGATGAAAATAGGTTTTTAAGGTTGTGACCCCTGTGACCCTATTTGGGGTCACAGGTTCACCAAAGTTACAAATTAGAATCCCCATTGGCCAAGGAGTCTGCACATATAACTTTCAACTCTCTAGTCCTTTTAGAACTGGAGAAGAAGATGAAAATAGGTTTTTAAGGTTGTGACTCCTGTGACCCTATTTGGGGTCACAGGGTCACCAAAGTTACAAATTAGAATCCCCATTGGCCAAGGAGTCTGCACATATCATTTTTAACTCTCTAGTCCTTCTGGAACTGGAGAAGAAGATGAAAATAGGTTTTTAAAGTTGTGACCCCTGTGACCCTATTTGGGGTCACAGGGTCACCAAAGTTACAAATTAGAATCCCCATTGGCCAAGGAGTCTGCACATATCATTTTTAACTCTCTAGTCCTTCTGGAACTGGAGAAGAAGATGAAAATAGGTTTTTAAAGTTGTGACCCCTGTGACCCTATTTGGGGTCACAGGGTCACCAAAGTTACAAATTAGAATCTCCATATGCTAAGGTACTTGTACACAAAATTTCAGCTCTCTAATGTGTATTGTTCATGAGGAGAAGTCGAAAGTGTCAAAAGTTTACGGACGGACGACGGACGGACGGACGCCGGACGACGGGCCATGCCATAAGCCCATCTGGACTTTCAGTCCTGATGAGCTAAAAACTCAAAATGGTCGTAGAGACATAAAAGTTATACCAAACGAAGCGCAATGAAATTTCAAGCAAAAAAGTCTACTATGAGACACATGTAGATAGCATAGTTTTCGCGCAGTGAATGAGTTTCGTTTCTAAAATTTAGCCAGCAGTAATGCTCTCTCGTGTGGGCTATGTGGGTCAGGCAGTGGCAGAGTTGAACTTTGACCTTGCACACGGCGGTATTCCAGCGAATTAGTGGCCCGATTTTAGCCAAAACGGCTGAGGCTAGGACAGTGAACTTTGGAATGCTGATGCACCTTATTAAGGAGAAGCCACAATAAGCTTTTGGGCAAAATCGGTCGACAACTCGAATCCAAGTTCGAAAAATTAACATGGGCTTTTTTTTCAAAATGCACTTAGAGACTTGAAATTTTTTTTAAAACATGTGCAATCAAAAATGCTGCAAAAAACGAAATCATGGAAAATTCGTACGTCACGTGGTTTGGCCGCCATCTTGCTTTTAGTGCAATTTTTACCATTTCTGACCCTTACCATCTTTGAAAATCTTCTTCTCTGAAGATATTTGCTCTAGAGAGCTGAAATTTATACTCAATGTAGCTGAAGCATTGTACTTCTTTATGTGACTTCTACAAAGTCCTAACGTTTATACTTTTCTTGCTGTGAATTTTCAAAGTTGACCAAAATGTTAAAATCGCAAAATTCAAGGGCAGATAACTCAAAAACCAGACAATAGAAGTTTATGATTTTTGCATGAGAGTTAGACATTGGCAAGGTCTTTACGATAAAAGAATAAAATCGCGCGAACAGTCATTTCCAGCCGCCATGACACATTTTCCTAACATGGGGTCAGCTCCGACAGAATAATGTAAATGATACTTTCCAATGCTACTATAGCTTATTGCTTCACTGGATTTTCATGAAACTTTCAGGAATGATTGCTAACATTACTATCTTTATGACGAATATGTTAGATTTACGGCTGAATCCTGTTGTCGCCGCTTGCGGCTATATTTATTATTATTATTATTTGTACTGATTTTGTGTCAAATGTACAGCCTTCCCTTCTTAACCGAATTTCATGAAATTTTCAGGGAATGTAGCTTTTTCTTCAACTTAGTGAATGACCGTGGCGATTTTTGAATTTCGGTTTCGTTTTTGAGTTATCTCCCCTTAAAGGAAAAAACGTCAAACCTCAATTTCTCGGTAACTATGGGAGATAATTGCATAAAACTTTCACCAGAATGTGGGCAACATTATCCTCCATCGATTAAGCCCTAAGCGGTTTTCGGCCGTATAAATAGATTTTTTGCTATTATCGAAAAACTGAAATTTTGGCGAAATTTTCCGGTTTTGACGGTACGCGTCTTTGAAAATCTTCTCCTCACTAACTACGATACAAACAGAAGCATAATATAGCTCATTTGAAAGCTGAAGGAATGCTGTTTAAAGGAACCCCCCAAACCTGCCCTCTATTTTTAGCGGTTTTTGAGCTAAAGCACTTTCATAAACAATCTTTCGAAAAAAAAGATTTTTCTGCGTCACGTTCAAAGGCGCACCACTCTGTACGGAAATGTCAAAAAAGAAATCTGTTTGATGCATTCTGTTCTACAATGATAGATGAACAAGTTCACTACAGGTCATTATTATATAAAAGTTGATATTAAAGGAACTATGTGGACATAAAGAGATTTTTTACATTTTTCGGTGATTTTAACATTTTTCAAGGGTTATTTTACTTTGAGAATTTTAGTTTCAAAACTGTTACAGATAGAAATTTTATCATTGATGTTTTGTGAAGCAGATGTAAGGAGTAGACGGAAAAAAATATCAACAAGTGATGATAAAAAAAATTCTGACCATGACTGGTCCTTCAATATTGCGATTTTGGGAAAATCCTCATTTTTATCACATTCCAAAGGTTCCACAGTTTCTTTATTAAGAAAGATATCTTTTAATTGATTGTATTTTCACATACGCCATTCCAAGCACAACTTTTGCTATGATGTACTTTATCATAAAAATGTTGATAGTTAAGGAGATAGATAGACCAACATGGAGTAGGGGTAAAAAAATCATCAAATTTCAGTGTTTTCTTTACATTACAACGTTAAATCACATGTATCTCGAAAACGGTGAGAGATAATTTAACCAAATTTTTTTCTGCTACTAGGAATGATATTCTCTGAAGAATGGTGTCATAGCTGACATTGGCCACCATGATGAATTTTTATGAAAAGTCTTTAACACTGAATATCAAGTGGAATTTGGTCATTTTGATAATGTATTAGTTACTGTTTACCTCTTAGACAAAAAGTCATGTGAAGGTCAAACAGTGTGTGAAGGTCAAACAGGAATCTTGAAGACCTAAGTACTGCCGCGGCAGTCCTAGTTATTATTAAGGATTCAGCCTTTCAGGCTGAATCCTTATTGTTATTGGCGTGTTTTATTATTATTATTCCACCGATTTTGTGGTCGCGTTTCAGCCAAAACGGCTAATGCTATAACATTAAAATTTGGCACACTGATAGCCCTCTATGAGAAGAGGCCGTAATAAGCTTTTGGGCGAAATCGGTCGATAAATACAAGGTCAAGGTCGAATCAAAGTTCGAAAAATTAACATGGTTTTTTTTTTCAAAATGCACTTAGCGACTTGAATTTTTTTTAAAAAGGAGCGCATTCAAAAGTAATGAAAAAAAGTAAATCAGGACAAATTTGTAGGTCACGTGGTTTGGCCGCCATCTTGGTTTTAGTGCATTTTTGGCAATTTCCGACCCCACCCACCTTTGACAATCTTCTCCTCTGAAGATACTTGCACTACAGAGCTCAAATTCATACTGAATGTAGCTGAAGTATTGTAGATTCGAATTCCTAAAGTTGAAAGACGTAACCTTAATAGTTGTTGTGCTATGACGTTTCAAAGTTGACAAAAATCTCAAAATCGCAAAATTCAAGGGCAGATAACTCAAAAACCAGACCGCAGAATTTAATGATTTTTGCATGAGAGTAAGACATTGGCAAGGTCTTTAGGATAAAAGAATAAAATCGCTCGCGAACAGTCATTTCCGGTCGATAGGACGTGTCAAATTACATGATAAGTCAAAATTGTCGGACCCCACTCACCTTTGAGAATCTTCTCCTCTGAAGATACTTGCACTAGAGGACTGAAATTCATACTGAATGTAGCTGAGGTACTGTTCTCTTGGATTTATATTTTTTATAGACTTAATTTTAACACTTTTTGTGCTGTGACCTTTCAAAGTTGACCAAAATCTAAAAATTGCAAACTTCAAGGGCGGATAAATCAAAAACGTAGCCAGGGAATTTGATGATATTTGCTGAGAGTTAGACATTGGCAAGGTCTTTAAGATAAAAGAATAAAATCGCTAATTTTTTTTTCTCAAAAATTTTGGCTTGAAAAAAAAAGCACTTTTTTCGATTTTATTTGATAAAAATCCTTCCCAAGGGCAGGGCAACACCGCAAATGGCCAATGAAGTCTGGACTTATAAAAAAAAAAAAAAAAAAAAAAAAAAAAAATGGATTTTCTAGTATATTTATTCGTCCTCTGCCCTCTGTCCCCTTCTCTCCCTTTATCCCTGCAGTCTGACTACTTGTCTGCCAGCTCTGATAATTTCAGGCAGATATCAATTCAAGTTTTCGAGTTATGTGCACTTGAAATGGTAGGTATGGAAAAAATGACCTCAAAACAGCCTTTTCCCCCCTTAAAAAATAAATCATGCCAAAGTTGCTACAAATGGCCTCAAGCACTCATATATTTGGCTGAATCCTGTAATCGTCGCTTTGCGACTATATTTAAGGATTCAGCCTTTCAGGCTGAATCCTTATTGTTATTGGCGTGTTTTATTATTTTTATTCCACCGATTTTGTGGTCGCGTTTCAGCCAAAACGGCTAATGCTATAACAGTAAAATTTGGTACACTGATGGCCCTCTATGAGAAGAGGCCGTAATAAGCTTTTGGGCGAAATCGGTCGACAAATAAAAGGTCACGGTCGAATCCAAGTTCGAAAAATTAACATGGTTTTTTTTTTCAAAATGCACTTAGCGAACTGAAACTTTTTTTAAAAGATGCGCAATCAAAAATAATGCAAAAAACCAAATCATGGCAAATTCGTAGGTCACGTGGTTTGGCCGCCATCTTGGTTTTATTGCATTTTTGGCAATTTCCGACCCCACCCACCTTTGACAATCTTCTCCTCTGAAGATACTTGCACTACAGAGCTTAAATTCATACTGAATGTAGTTGAAGTATTGTAGATTCGAATTCCTAAAGTTGAAAGACGTAACCTTAATACTTTTTGTGCAATGACCTTTCAAAGTTGACCAAAATCTAAAAATCGCAAAATTCAAGGGCAGATAACTCAAAAACCAGACCGTAGAATTCAATGATTTTTGCATGAGAGTTAGACATTGGCAAGGTCTTTAGGATAAAAGAATAAAATCGCTCGCGAACAGTCATTTCCGGTCGATGGGACGTGTCAAATTACATGATAAGTCAAAATTTTCGGACCCCACCCACCTTTGAGAATCTTCTCCTCTGAAGATACTTGCACTAGAGAGCTGAAATTCATACTCAATGTAGCTGAAGTATTGTAGATTTGAATTTATAGATTTGAAAGACCTAACCGTAATACTTTTTTGGCTGTGACCTTTCAAAAATGACCAAAATCTAAAAATCGCAAACTTCAAGGGCAGATAACTCAAAACCCAGACCATAGAAGTTTATGATTTTTGCATGACAGTTAGACACTACCAAGGTCTTTCAAATAAAAGAATAAAATCGCTCGGGAACAGTCATTTCCGGTCGGTAGGAAGCATTTCCCTAACATGGGGTCAAACTGCAAACTTTTCTAAAAACGCTCTAGGAACTTTATGCATTAACAAAAGGTCATGATACTTTCAGGGCAGACTCCTGACATGTTTATTTTTGTGCTGAACACACTGCTGATGCGCTGAATCCTGTTGTCGCCGCTTGCGGCTATATTTATTATTATTATTTGTACTTTTTTTGTCCAAACGATTCTGACCAAACGGCTGCTCCAATTTCGCCCAAACTTGACATGGAGATACCTCTTAACCTGGAATCGACGTGCGAAGCTTTTGGGCAAAATCGGTTCATTCATTAAGGGTCCAGTTCGAATCCAAAATCGAAAATTTAACATTGATTTTTTTTTCAAAATGCACTTAGAGACTTAAATTTTTTTTTAAAAGAAGCGCAATGAAAAATAATGAAAAAACGGAAATCATGGCAAATTCGTAGGTCACGTGGTTCGGCCGCCATCTTGCTTTAAGTGCAATTTTCATCGTTTCCGACCCCACCCACCTTTGACAATCTTCTCCTCTGAAGACACTTGCACTAGAGAGCTGAAATTCATACTGAATGTAGCTGAGGTATTGTTTTCTTCAATTCCTAAAGTTGTAAGACCTAACCTTAATACTTTTTGTGCTGTGACCTTTCAAAGTTGACCAAAATCTGAAAATCACCAACTTCAAGGGCAGATAACTCAAAAACCAGACCTTAGAACTTAATGATTTTTGCATGAGAGTTAGACATCAGCAAGGTCTTTAAGTTAAAAGAATAAAATCGCTCGCGAACAGTCACTTCCGGTCAGGAGGAAGGGTCAAACTTTGCATTTTAAAAAGTCATGTTTTGGTCTGTATGGTTTAAACCTCTTTAACAAACATGCATGTGAAGGTCAAACATGCATGTGAAGGTCAAACAGTATGTGAAGGTCAAACAGGAATCTTGAAGACCTAAGTACTGCCGCGGCAGTCCTAGTTATTATTAAGGATTCAGCCTTTCAGGCTGAATCCTTATTGTTATTGGCGTGTTTTATTATTATTATTCCACCGATTTTGTGGTCGCGTTTCAGCCAAAACGGCTAATGCTATAACATTAAAATTTGGCACACTGATAGCCCTCTATGAGAAGAGGCCGTAATAAGCTTTTGGGCGAAATCGGTCGATAAATACAAGGTCAAGGTCGAATCAAAGTTCGAAAAATTAACATGGTTTTTTTTTTCAAAATGCACTTAGCGACTTGAAATTTTTTTAAAAAGGAGCGCATTCAAAAGTAATGAAAAAAAGTAAATCAGGACAAATTTGTAGGTCACGTGGTTTGGCCGCCATCTTGGTTTTAGTGCATTTTTGGCAATTTCCGACCCCACCCACCTTTGACAATCTTCTCCTCTGAAGATACTTGCACTACAGAGCTCAAATTCATACTGAATGTAGCTGAAGTATTGTAGATTCGAATTCCTAAAGTTGAAAGACGTAACCTTAATAGTTGTTGTGCTATGACGTTTCAAAGTTGACAAAAATCTCAAAATCGCAAAATTCAAGGGCAGATAACTCAAAAATGATTTTTGCATGAGAGTAAGACATTGGCAAGGTCTTTAGGATAAAAGAATAAAATCGCTCGCGAACAGTCATTTCCGGTCGATAGGACGTGTCAAATTACATGATAAGTCAAAATTGTCGGACCCCACTCACCTTTGAGAATCTTCTCCTCTGAAGATACTTGCACTAGAGGACTGAAATTCATACTGAATGTAGCTGAGGTACTGTTCTCTTGGATTTATATTTTTTATAGACTTAATTTTAACACTTTTTGTGCTGTGACCTTTCAAAGTTGACCAAAATCTAAAAATTGCAAACTTCAAGGGCGGATAAATCAAAAACGTAGCCAGGGAATTTGATGATATTTGCTGAGAGTTAGACATTGGCAAGGTCTTTAAGATAAAAGAATAAAATCGCTAATTTTTTTTTCTCAAAAATTTTGGCTTGAAAAAAAAAGCACTTTTTTCGATTTTATTTGATAAAAATCCTTCCCAAGGGCAGGGCAACACCGCAAATGGCCAATGAAGTCTGGACTTATAAAAAAAAAAAAAAAAAAAAAAAAAAAAATGGATTTTCTAGTATATTTATTCGTCCTCTGCCCTCTGTCCCCTTCTCTCCCTTTATCCCTGCAGTCTGACTACTTGTCTGTCAGCTCTGATAATTTCAGGCAGATATCAATTCAAGTTTTCGAGTTATGTGCACTTGAAATGGTAGGTATGGAAAAAATGACCTCAAAACAGCCTTTTCCCCCCTTAAAAAATAAATCATGCCAAAGTTGCTACAAATGGCCTCAAGCACTCATATATTTGGCTGAATCCTGTAATCGTCGCTTTGCGACTATATTTAAGGATTCAGCTTTTCAAGCTGAATCCTTATTGTTATTGGCGTGTTTTATTATTTTTATTCCACGAAACTTTGGCTCAGTTTTTAGCCAAAACGGCACAAGCAAATGATACCAAATTTTACAGACTTGTAGACCTTACCCTGGAATCGCCAAGTTAAGCTTTTGGGCCAAATCGGCTCAGTCATTTTTCGCCTATGTAGGCGTAAAGTTTGAAATTTTAACATGGGAATTTTTTTCAAAATGCACTTAGAGACCTGAATTTTTTTTAAAAGATGCGCAATGAAAAATAATGGAAAAAAACAAATCATGGCAAATTCGTAGGTCACGTGGTTTGGCCGCCATCTTGGTTTTAGTGCATTTTTGGCAATTTCCGACCCCACCCACCTTTGACAATCTTCTCCTCTGAAGATACTTGCACTACAGAGCTTAAATTCATACTGAATGTAGCTGAAGTATTGTAGATTCGAATTCCTAAAGTTGAAAGACGTAACCTTAATACTTTTTGTGCAATGACCTTTCAAAGTTGACCAAAATCTAAAAATCGCAAAATTCAAGGGCAGATAACTCAAAAACCAGACCGTAGAATTCAATGATTTTTGCATGAGAGTTAGACATTGGCAAGGTCTTTAGGATAAAAGAATAAAATCGCTCGCGAACAGTCATTTCCGGTCGATGGGACGTGTCAAATTACATGATAAGTCAAAATTTTCGGACCCCACCCACATTTGAGAATCTTCTCCTCTGAAGATACTTGCACTAGAGAGCTGAAATTCATACTCAATGTAGCTGAACCATTGTAGTTTGTACGTTGATTTCAAGAAAGTCCTAACGTTGATACTTTTCTTGCTGTGATCTTTCAAAGTTGACCAAAATCTAAAAATCGAAAACTTCAAATGCAGATAACTCAAAAACCAGAGCAAAGAATTTCATGATATTTGCATGAGAGTTAGACATTGGCAAGGTCTTTAAGATAAAAGAATAAAATCGCTAAAAAAAATTTCTCGAAAAAAATGGCTTGGAAAAAAAAGCACTTTTTTCGATATTATTTGATAAAAATCCTTCCCAAGGGCAGGGCAACACCGCAAATGGCCAATGAAGTCTGGACTTATAAAAAAAAAAAAAAAAAAAAAAAAAAAAAAATGGAATTTCAAGTATATTTCTTCGTCCTCTGCCCTCTGTCCCCTTCTCTCCCTTTATCCCTGCAGTCTGACTACTTGTCTGTCAGCTCTGATAATTTCAGGCAGATATCAATTCAAGTTTTCGAGTTATGTGCACTTGAAATGGTGGGTATGGAAAAAATGACCTCAAAAAAGCTTTTCCCCCCCTTAAAAAATAAATCATGCCAAAGTTGCTACAAATGGCCTCAAGCACTCATATATTTGGCTGAATCCTGTAATCGTCGCTTTGCGACTATATTGCAAAATTTCCTTCAAAATCCATTGGAATGGCAATAAGAGCCCAATCAAGTCTAAATTTGCCAAAAACGTCTAGGACCCTTCCTTAAGTCTAATTTCACCAAGAAATGCAAAATACATCCTTAAAAAGCCAATATTTTCGAAGATTATTAAGGATTCAGCCATTCAGGCTGAATCCTTATTGTTATTGGCGTGTTTTATTAAGGATTCAGCTTTTCAAGCTGAATCCTTATTGTTATTGGCGTGTTTTATTATTTTTATTCCACGAAACTTTGGCTCAGTTTTTAGCCAAAACGGCACAAGCAAATGATACCAAATTTTACAGACTTGTAGACCTTACCCTGGAATCGCCAAGTTAAGCTTTTGGGCCAAATCAGCTCAGTCATTTTTCGCCTATGTAGGCGTAAAGTTTGAAATTTTAACATGGGAAATTTTTTCAAAATGCACTTAGAGACCTGAATTTTTTTTAAAAGATGCGCAATGAAAAATAATGGAAAAAAACAAATCATGGCAAATTCGTAGGTCACGTGGTTTGGCCGCCATCTTGGTTTTAGTGCATTTTTGGCAATTTCCGACCCCACCCACCTTTGACAATCTTCTCCTCTGAAGATACTTGCACTACAGAGCTTAAATTCATAAAAAAAAAAAAAAATGGAATGTCAAGTATATTTCTTCGTCCTCCGCCCTCTGTCCCCTTCTCTCCCTTTATCCCTGCAGTCTGACTACTTGTCTGTCAGCTCTGATAATTTCAGGCAGATATCAATTCAAGTTTTCGAGTTATGTGCACTTGAAATGGTGGGTATGGAAAAAATGACCTCAAAAAAGCTTTTCCCCCCCTTAAAAAATAAATCATGCCAAAGTTGCTACAAATGGCCTCAAGCACTCATATATTTGGCTGAATCCTGTAATCGTCGCTTTGCGACTATATTTAAGGATTCAGCCATAAAGGCTGAATCCTTATTGTTATTGGCGTGTTTATTAGGTCTTCAAGACAAAGTCGTGAAGACCTATTGTTTTTATCCGATTTCTTCAAGTTCTTATTAAGGATTCAGCTTTTCAAGCTGAATCCTTATTGTTATTGGCGTGTTTTATTATTTTTATTCCAAGAAACTTTGGCTCAGTTTTTAGCCAAAACGGCACAAGCAAATGATACCAAATTTTACAGACTTGTAGACCTTACCCTGGAATCGCCAAGTTAAGCTTTTGGGCCAAATCGGCTCAGTCATTTTTCGCCTATGCAGGCGTAAAGTTTGAAATTTTAACATGGGAAATTTTTTCAAAATGCACTTAGAGACCTGAATTTTTTTTTAAAAGATGCGCAATGAAAAATAATGGAAACAAACAAATCATGGCAAATTCGTAGGTCACGTGGTTTGGCCGCCATCTTGGTTTTAGTGCATTTTTGGCAATTTCCGACCCCACCCACCTTTGACAATCTTCTCCTCTGAAGATACTTGCACTACAGAGCTTAAATTCATACTGAATGTAGCTGAAGTATTGTAGATTCGAATTCCTAAAGTTGAAAGACGTAACCTTAATACTTTTTGTGCAATGACCTTTCAAAGTTGACCAAAATCTAAAAATCGCAAAATTCAAGGGCAGATAATTCAAAAACCAGACCGTAGAATTCAATGATTTTTGCATGCGAGTTAGACATTGGCAAGGTCTTTAGGATAAAACAATAAAATCGCTCGCGAACAGTCATTTCCGGTCGATGGGACGTGTCAAATTACATGATAAGTCAAAATTTTCGGACCCCACCCACATCGGAGAATCTTCTCCTCTGAAGATACTTGCACTAGAGAGCTGAAATTCATACTCAATGTAGCTGAACCATTGTAGTTTGTACGTTGATTTCAAGAAAGTCCTAACGTTGATACTTTTCTTGCTGTGATCTTTCAAAGTTGACCAAAATCTAAAAATCGAAAACTTCAAATGCAGATAACTCAAAAACCAGAGCAAAGAATTTCATGATATTTGCATGAGAGTTGGACATTGGCAAGGTCTTTAAGATAAAAGAATAAAATCGCTAAAAAAAAATTCTCATAAAAATGGCTTGGAAAAAAAAGCACTTTTTTCGATTTTATTTGATAAAAATCCTTCCCAAGGGCAGGGCAACACCGCAAATGGCCAATGTAATCTGGACTTATAAAAAAAAAAAAAAAAAAAAAAAAAAAAAATGGAATTTCAAGTATATTTCTTCGTCCTCTGCCCTCTGTCCCCTTCTCTCCCTTTATCCCTGCAGTCTGACTACTTGTCTGTCAGCTCTGAGAATTTCAGGCAGATATCAATTCAAGTTTTCGAGTTATGTGCACTTGAAATGGTAGGTATGGAAAAAATGACCTCAAAACAGCTTTCCCCCCCCTTAAAAAATAAATCATGCCAAAGTTGCTACAAATGGGCTCAAGCACTCACATATTTGGCTGAATCCTGTAATCGTCGCTTTGCGACTATATTTATTATTATTATTTGTACAATTTTTGTGAGAGATCCACAGCTCAAACCGCTTGTTCAAATTTGCCCAAACTTGACATGCAGGTACCCCTTACCCTGGAATCGATAAACTAAGCTTTTGGGCAAAATCGGCTCGTACATTAAAGGTCCAGTTCGAATCCAAAGTCGAAAATTTAACATTGATTTTTTTTTCAAAATGCACTTAGAGGCTTGAATTTTTTTTTAAAAGAAGCGCAATGAAAAATAATGAAAAAAAGGAAATCAGGACAAATTCGTAGGTCACGTGCTTTGGCCGCCATCTTGCTTTTAGTGCATTTTCGACCGTTTCCGACCCCACCCGCCTTTGACAATCTTCTTCTCTGAAGATACTTGCACTACAGAGCTGTAATTCATACTGAATGTAGCTGAAGTATTGTTTTCTTGAATTCCTAATTTTGAAAGACCTAACCTACATACTTTTTGTACTGTGACATTTCAAAGTTGACCAAAATCTGAAAATCACCAACTTCAAGGGCAGATAACTCAAAAACCAGACCGTAGAATTCAATGATTTTTGCATGAGAGTTAGACATTGGCAAGGTCTTTAAGTTAAAAGAATAAAATCGCTCGCGAACAGTCACTTCCGGTCAGGAGGAAGGGTCAAACTTTGCATTTTAAAAAGTCATGTTTTGGTCTGTATGGTTTAAACCTCTTTAACAAACATGCATGTGAAGGTCAAACATGCATGTGAAGGTCAAACAGTATGTGAAGGTCAAACAGGAAACTTGAAGACCTAAGTACTGCCGCGGCAGTCCTAGTTATTATTATTATTATTATACACAGTACGTATTGCACTTTTCTGAACATAAAAACTTCATGTGAGTTAGGTAAGTGACTAAGATATATTTCTGAAGAAAAAAAATGTTTTACTATGAGTGAGGTTGTGCGTACTGCGAAGTCGAGGGCGACCGTGAAAGTACGATGGAAATTTGCATGCGAGTAGACAAGAGAGAAATGTCAAGCGGATTTATTTGGGAGACATTGCCCCAAAATGAAATAACCTGAAATCTACAATATATTTACAGATTTTTAACTGGATAAACATTTAAAAAATTTGCTTTACAATCATGAGTTGACATGTCACTGCAAGAGGCCTAAATACAACTGATTTAACTGTTGTTCACACGACAAAGATTTTTCTAAGGATGAAATGTCCCTTTTACACATATAACCATGTAAATTCCATGATATTAACGTAGTGACTGTTTTTAAAAAACGAAGGGCCATTGTCGAATTTTGAGGGCACTGAAAACATAGGTCCCACCCAGAATTATCCCTGCACACTATATTGCATTATGGGAAGGGACATTTCTCATTCTATTTATGATCTGCTAAACAAATGACGCGCTGTGTCTAAAAATAGCTTCGTTGTCAGTTTAAGCTTATCGGTGAAAATGCACTCGAACAGGCCGTTTAAAGTCATAAAAAAATATACAGCCGCCAGGGAAGGGTCATGAAAAAAATTACAATAGTTTGGAGAGGGCCATTTCAAAATAGACAAGAATAAAATCATCTTTCTTTGAAAACTTGAAAGATTCGTTAAAATTTCATTAGAAAGCCTTTTCGGGTGAAGTTCAATAGATATTGTTATTTATTTTTTATGACCCTCCCCTGAAAATCCCTGGCCCACCCCCACTGTAACAAATGGGAACAGGTCAAAAGGGCTGGATGACAAAACAAAAAGGTCAAATGGGTAGCAAGAAAGTCAAATGGGCCGCAAACCCCTGGTCAAAAGGGCTGCACAAAAAGTAAATAAAGCCACAACAAAAGGTCAAAAGGGCCCCATACCTCAAGTCAAAAGAGCCCCAGATATAAAAGTAATGATTTATGTATTGGAACATTTTCTTATGTAAACTAGATTAGCGTTTGTGGAACACCGCAAAAGCAGAGCAGCCCCGAAACTTGGGGTTTCGCCTTACCCTGTTCCGCCTTTTAAAGGCCTCACCAAAATGGGCATTTTCTCGTGACCATGACCTTTGACACTCAAGGTCACACAATCAATGAACACATAAAATTGAGTATAACATCAATGTAATGAATGAAAGTGTTAAAAGTTAAAATAATCCATTTTCTCAATATATGTTGACCTTGCTGTGACCTTGACCTTCGACAGTTCGTACCCAAAACTTTTCTAAAATGTTGATCTTCTCAAGAGATAATATATACAAAATCTAAACTTCATAGCACAAAAACTTTTCAAGTTATCATGTTTACAAGGAATTTTGTAGTGATTTTATAACTCGTGACCTTCACATTTGACCTTGAAAGTGAACATAATAATTCCCCGGAGGTGTAAATGTTACGAACCATCTGGGGTATATCACAATCTGCAGATTGTGAGCTCACAATCTAGGAATATGTCAATATTCCTAGATTGTTTAAACAATCTGCAGATTGTGAGACCTGCACAATCTGGGAATGATCACAATCTAAGGATATGTTTGGTCTTGGGGTCCCTCTGACGGAGTAGTGTTGTCAATTCCTAGATCGTGAATGGCTATAAGCAACTGTGTAGTCTATTCCCAGATTGTGATGGACTCTTAGTGACTTTCTATCTTTAATCTATTGAGTAAGGGGGTACATTCCCAGATTGTGATGGACTCTTAGTGACTTTCTTTAATTTATTGAGTATGGGGGTACATTCCTAGATTGTGAGGGGCTCTTACATGGTCCTGGGGTCCCTCTGACGGGGCAGTGTAGTCTATTCCCAGATTGTAATGGACTCTTAGTGATATGCTATCTTCAGTCTATGGAGTATGGGGGTACATTCCTAGATTGTGAGGGGCTCTTACATGGTCTTGGGGTCCCTCTGACGGGGCAGTGTTGTCTATTCCCAGATTGTGATGGACTCTTAGTGACTTTCTATATTTAATCTTTTGAGTATGGGGGTACATTCCTAGATTGTGAGGGGCTCTTACATGGTCTTGGGGTCCCTCTGACGGGGCAGTGTAGTCTATTCCCAGATTGTAATGGACTCTTAGTGATATGCTATCTTCAGTCTATGGAGTATGGGGGTACATTCCTAGATTGTGAGGGGTTCTTACATGGTCTTGGGGTCCCTCTGACGGGGCAGTGTTGTCTATTCCCAGATTGTGATGGACTCTTAGTGACTTTATATCTTTAATCTTTTGAGTATGGGGGTACATTCCTAGATTGTGAGGGGCTCTTACATGGTCTTGGGGTGCCTCTGACGGGGCAGTGTAGTCTATTCCCAGATTGTGATTGACGCTTAGCAACTTTCTATCTTCAGTCTATGGCGTATAGGGGTATATTCCTAGATTGTGAGGGGCTCTTACATTGTCTTGGGGTCCCTCTGACGGGGCAGTGTAGTCTATTCCCAGATTGTGATGGACCAGGGATGCAGAAATCGGTCTATTTGCCGGACATGTCCGATTGGGAATCCAGTTTGACCGATTGAAAAAGTGACCTGTCGGACATTCAAGAAGTCATTTGACCGATTGAAGATAATCAAAGAATTACTAAACAAACAGATAAACAAGCCTGAGTTGACTAACAAGCAATCAATAAAGGCCAAGTGCCCCGCTTGTATCGGTCATAATTGTTAATGAAAACACGAACCGGTCATCAATGAAACAACTAATCCTGTATTCAAACGCCATAATTACCTTGTTATCTTTAATTATTGGATCATCTCAGTGTCATGTATTCAGTAAAGAGAATTTGAACCAGGGATGCAGAAATCGGTCTATTTGCCGGACATGTCCGACTGGGAATCCAGTTTGACCGATTGAAAAAGTGACCTGTCGGACATTCAAGAAGTCATTTGACCGATCGAAAATAATCAAAGAATTATTAAACAAACAGATAAACAAGCCTGAGTTGACCAACAAGCAATCAATAAAGGCCAAATGCCCCGCTTGTGTCGGTCATAATTGTTATGAAATATAATATTAAATATTCACGCATCATTCACGTACTGTTAAATTCCAGCAGAAATCACGATGTATGTGGCTTCACTTGCATCAGCGATCGGGAATTGGAATATTTGATTCCCAAAATATTATCAAGAACTAACGCTTTATGAGGCTTGTTATCCATTCTAAATGTTTTATATAACATATTTCCAAACTTATTTATCATATTTAATCGACGAAGTTCAAAGAAATCTTTGTCAAATATACTTTCGCGAAAGCACGTTGTTTTTGTACTTGGAATCTCAATCGTAATTTCTTGACGACAAATAACTATCAATATTCTTTCGTGGTCATTATCATAATTTGGCAAATTTTTCTTCAAAATTTATTAACGTAAATATTTCAACTAACTGCATGTATTTTTTTAAAATGTAATATATCGAAAATATTTAACAAATATTTGAATATTTAGACATGTATTATTGTATCGACAATGTGTTGTCATGAATTTATTACAACCACGTTTCAGTTTCACACATCGTTTTCAAATCGACTTGCTGATTGGTTGACCTACTTTTCTAGGCCAATGAAAAGGCTTGTAACAAATATATCTCTACTCGTAAACACATGCAGCAAAAGCTGTCAACTGATTATTCACGTTTCTTTTTCATGAGAATGATATCATGTAATCTGATTAAAACAAACAACAAACTATGTAAGTTAGCATTTGCAATTTCTTTATGATTCTTTTTAATAATATACGTCTGGAAAAGTGTTAATTGATGTTTAAGAAGACCTGACCAACATAGTCAAAAGTATCGATGTCAAAATCAATGCAACTCGCATCAATGATTTTCTTGATTTCATGATTAATCTTGAACCAATGCATATTTTCCGACGTGTTAATATTTTACTTCCGGGTCGGCTTATACGTGGAATGTCCGATTGGCAAAAATTTGAATCTGCATCCCTGATTTGAACGTCATGTTTTTTTCAGGTATGTAGATTACTAGCATGTGCAGCGATGGCTGCCATTTTGAATATTTAATGATCGCATTGAAATTTTTTTACCGTAACTGAACATCATATAAGGCTTATTTACGTGATAGAATATAATGATACTATATGTTCATCATAAACATTAGTAATGGGAATGTTTTTGATAAAAATTATTATCGTAATTGAAAAACTTGAGTCACGTGTTCTAGTTTTCTAAGAAAATGTAATCTCGAACCATAGCGCATTTTTCCACGTGTTGTAGTTTTCTAGGAAATTGTAGTCTCGAACCAAAGCACAAATTACCACATGTTCAACTGTTTATTTACGTGAGATAATAAATTAAAAATTTGTTGAAAAAAAAACATTATTATCAGCGTATATTATATACTATAATATATTATAAATAATATATATTCAGAAACTTATCTATCGATAATTCTTAACTAGTTATTTAATAATTCATGCCATCAATAAAATTGAGACACATTACTTCCGAGTCGGCTTATACGTGAAATGTCCGATTGGCAAAAATTTTAATCTGCATCCCTGTGATGGACTCTTAGTGACTTTCTATCTTCATTCTATGGAGTATAGGGTTACATTCCTAGATTGTGAGCGGCTCTTACCTAGTCTTTGGGTCCCTCTGGCGGGGCAGTGTGGTCTATTCCCAGATTGTGAAAGGCTATGAGCGTTTTCTATCTTCAATTGATGTAAAATAGAGAACTATTCTTAGATTGTGAAGGGCTCATAGCTGGTCTTAGTGTCCAATTGACGGGTTAGTATGGTCCATTCCCAGATTGTGAAGGGTTATGAGCGGTTTTCTATCTTCAATTTTATTAAAATCTAAATATTTTAGATATTTAAATACCTACCTAACTTAGTATATGCCACTCACCTTTCTCACGAGAGACAGAGGTTTACCGCGAAATTCATCGTGCTTACCGGATGGGCTGCCCCCAGCCCACTGCGCATGAGCGGGAAACCGGAATCCTGGGTAAAATTTGTATCATACTTTCTGGAAACGAAGTCTTGTAAGAGACGTCCAATGAAGTCCGAAGGGGAGGCCGGGCGGGAGTAATTCCTACTAAGTTAGGTAGGTATTTAAATATCTAAAATATTTAGATTTTAATAAATTTTTAACCTACCTAACTTAGTATATGCCACTGATCCGACAGTAGGGAGGAGGGAGGACGAGTCATCAAGGCAGAAAAGCATCCATCAAACATCCTCCCGGAGTGGGAACGACCGAAGCGAACTGCACAGAGAAGCAAGCGGTGAACCCCACGAAGTCGCCAACAACGAAACAACTCAACAGGTGCAGGGTGAGAAGTAACGAAGTAGATGAGTTTTCAGCTTACCCTAAAGAGACGTTGGGGCAGCTAGCTGTTGGGCTACCACCAACGGTCCAAAGGTCTGCAGGCCTTGCACGTCTTCCACAGCGAGGTCTCGGAGGTAGTGGGATGCGAAGACCGTCGTAGAGCGCCAGAAACATCCTTCCATGATGGCTGGAACTGAGCAGTTGCGATGTAAAGCCATGGTGGATGCAAGTGCCCGGATCTCGTGCGGGTTGCTGGCGACAGGGTGAGGCAAGCCGGCTGCGTCATATGCTGCTAGGATGACGGTCCGGAGCCACAGCGAGAGGGTGTTTCTGGTGACTTCTCCCTTGGCAGATGGTGAAAAGGGGATGAAGAGTCTCTTCCTGGTGCCTCTCTTGGGCGCAGAGCGGTCGATGTACTCCAGAAGGGCACGTACAGGACATAAAGCGAGTTCTTCCGCATCAGAGGACGACACGATCTTGGAGAGGGGAGGGATGGTGAACGTCCTGCCCGGTTGTCCAGGGAGCTGGTTCTTGGCAACAAAGTTCCACAAGAGGCCGAGGTGAACTGAACCCTTCCTAGACTGCTCAAACCGCACTCTGGTGACGTCCAGTGCGTGCAGTTCACTCACTCTAGCGGCCGTAGCAAAGGACAGGAGGAAGGCTGTTTTCCTGGAGAGGTCTTGAAAAGAGGCTTCTGACAAGGGTTCGAAGGGAGCTCCTCGCAGATATCTGAGGACGACGTTGAGGTCCCAAGCTGGAGGTCTGAACTTGAGTTTCTGGTCCTCCAGCTTGAACGACTTGAGGAGAGCGACCAGCTCGGGAACCTTGGAGAACTTCCTGTCTGATTTAACGGCGAGGACAGAGTTGAGCGCCGACAGGTACGTAGATATAGTTCCACCCTTCAGGTGACGTTTCTGGCGGAGGTGAAGGAGGAAGTTGGCCACAAACTGGGGGTCCACGGACAAAGGATCCCGGCCTGCGTCTTTGCAGAAGTTCTCGAATGACAGCCATTTGTCATCGTACAGCGACCTCGTGGATTGCCTATGGGTTCTGGAGATGGCGCTGGCTACTCGACCTGAGTAACCCTTGGCCCGGAGTGATCTCTGAAGATGGTCCATACGTGCAGAGCGTACCTCTCGGGGTCTGGGTGAAGCTGCCGACTGAGAGGGTGACGAAGCAGGTTTGGCCACTTTGGAAGGGGGAGCGGATCTTTTTCGGCGAGAAGAAGAAGATCGGGGAACCAGCCTCTCGCCGGCCAGTAGGGCGCGACCAAAGTCAGTCTGAGGTGAAGTGTGTCCCTGATCTTGGCGACGACTTTGGTCAGGAGAATCGGAGGCGGAAAAGCGTATGCGTCCAGATTCTCCCACGACAAGGACATGGCGTCGACGGCCCAAGCTGCTGGATCGGGGAGAGGCGAGACGTACACTGGAAGCTGATGGTTCTGCTTCGTGGCAAACAGGTCGAGGAGAGGACGGTGGACCTGAGCGGCGATGAGGGCGAAGGCTTCCGGGTTCAACATCCACTCTGTTGGTGACGGCTTGTCTGGTCTGGACAGAGCGTCCGCGAGGACGTTCCTGCAGCCTGGAATGTGTCGAGCTCTGACGAAGATCTGATTCTCGTCCAGAAGATGGAAGAGCTCGAAGGCCTGTTCTAGGAGCTGAGGAGAGCCTGTCGTTCCTTGGTTCTTGATAGTCCAAACGACCGTGGAGTTGTCTGAGGCCAGGAGAAGGCGGCTGCCTCGTAGAACTTGAAGCCAATGCGTCACTGCTAGGATTACCGCCTGCATCTCCAGATTGTTTGAGTGCCAGGTGGTCTGAGGATGCGTCCAAATGCCTGACGCAGTCTGATCCCCGAGATGAGCTCCCCAGCCCTGGAGCGAAGCGTCCACGAATAGTTCCTGGTTGTGTTGAAACTCTAGCAAAGAGACGCCTTCGCAGACGTTCGATGGCTGTGTCCACCAACGGAGGTACTGGCTGAGGTGCGCAGGCAGGGAGATCCTTACTGACGTGTCGTCCGACCGGATGTAAGGGCTGAGAAACACCTGGAGGGGGCGGATCATGAGACGACCTCTGAGCGTGAGAGCCTGGGCGGACGTGAGGAGTCCCAGAAGAGATTGCCAATCTCTGAGTCGGAGAGGGGACACCAGGGCTCGGTGGATGAAGGCCTGGATCTTGGACCACCTGTCTGGAGGAACGAGTAGGAGGCCCAGGACTGTCCGGAAGCGCCCTCCTATGAAGGTCAAGTCTTGGGAGGGAACAAGCTGAGACTTCTCCCGGTTGACTAGCCATCCCAGCTGGCGGAGGAGGTCGAGGGCCAACGCCGCCTGTCTGCGTAGAACGAGTGGTTGAGGATTGGACATGAGACAGTCGTCGATGTAGGAATCGAAATGCATCCCTCTGAGATGGAGATAGCGGCAGATGGGAGCTGTGATCCTCGTGAATAACCACGGAGCCGAAGAAATTCCAAACGGCAGGACCCGCCACTGGTAATGTAGGCCCTGGAAGATGAACCGCAGGAACCTCCTGTGAGGCGGGTAGATCGGCACGTGTAGATAGGCGTCCTGCAAGTCGAGGCTGACCATCCAATCGCCTGGAGACAGCTGGGCTCGGAGAGCGTCTAGGGAAGTCATGCGAAAGTGGGATGGTGGCTCCATGTAAAGCTCGTTGAATGTCGCCATGTTGTGGATCATTCGAAACTTGGTGGAATTTTTCTTCGGGACCAGGAAGATTGGTGAGTAAAACCCTGGGGCGTGATCGGGTTGTAGCACCAACTCCAGAGCGTTCTTGTCGGTAAGCGTCTTGATGTTCTCTGCTAGAAGAGCGCTCTGGGCTGCTGAGTAATCCCGTGCCAGGGGAGTCGCGGTCACGGGGGGAGGGCAGGTCAATGGCAACTTGTAACCTGTCCTCAGGGTGTTGGTGACGTAAGGATCTTCTAGTATTGTCCAGTTGCGCCAGAAGATCCCTAATCTCCCGCCTACGGGTGTGGGGTGCACCGGCACGACTGGGGGCGGGAGGACCCAGCCGCGTGGGGCGCAGGCATCACTGTCTGGCGTAGGGTCGCTTGCCACCCCTGCCTCCGCGTGGCTTGGGGGCGTCCCTTCCTCTGGAGGAGTTGGCAGATCGCTGGTACTGCGAGGAGGGACCCGACCTGGAGGGCTGCGTCCAAACACGCTGGCGCTTGTAAGGGCGTTGGCTGTTGTTGTTCTGCCTTCGGAACGAAATGTTGGACACGTGCTGTAAGGTCCGGAAGGCAACCTCCGTCTGAGTGACTGCGGCCTGCTCCTTGTAGACTTCCGGGATCTTGTCCGCGAAGAGCGTCGATGCCGTGGGGGGAGCCTGTAGGAGGGACTTCTTGAATTCAGAGTCCCACGCACACTGGTCCAGGAAGCCTGAGCGTCGAAGGTGAGTGAGAGAGCCGAGGCCAGCTCTCACGTTGTCGAGGACAAGCACCATGTTGCGCCGCTGCCAGTCCATCAGGGTATGGAGGTGATCTAGACGGGAAGGGTTGTCGACGTCTAAGTCGGCCTTGATCGCGTCAGTCGAGGTGAGGAGGATCGACAGCGGCCTCAGAGTCCTTCTGAGGGCGGCCTCCACCGACGAGATCTTAGTGTCGGAAACCTTGTACGTATGGTTGAGGTTTGGGGCCAGGCGTCCTATGGCGTCGTCCAGGGCGGCGGCCTTGTCGAAGCGACTGAGCGAGTGTACGGGCGTGGCTGCAGGTAGCTTCGAGGACTTCAGGGAGGAGGACAGCGAGAGCTTCTGAAAATCGTCCTGAAGAGCGGCTATACCCTCCAGCACATCAGGGTGAGGGGGGAGGTTGAGGTCAGGGTCCTCACGCACACAAGTGAGAGGGTCCGAGCCACCAGGGGAGGAGCCCTCTGGGAGCCTGTCAGCAATCCAGCTCGAGACCATCTTCAACGGCAAAAAGGTGGGGCCCTCTGCCTCGTCGTCATCGTAGTCTGGGACGAAGTGACGTTCATCATCAGAGATAACGGGAGATGGAGATAGCGGCAGATGGGAGCTGTGATCCTCGTGAATAACCACGGAGCCGAAGAAATTCCAAACGGCAGGACCCGCCACTGGTAATGTAGGCCCTGGAAGATGAACCGCAGGAACCTCCTGTGAGGCGGGTAGATCGGCACGTGTAGATAGGCGTCCTGCAAGTCGAGGCTGACCATCCAATCGCCTGGAGACAGCTGGGCTCGGAGAGCGTCTAGGGAAGTCATGCGAAAGTGGGATGGTGGCTCCATGTAAAGCTCGTTGAATGTCGCCATGTTGTGGATCATTCGAAACTTGGTGGAATTTTTCTTCGGGACCAGGAAGATTGGTGAGTAAAACCCTGGGGCGTGATCGGGTTGTAGCACCAACTCCAGAGCGTTCTTGTCGGTAAGCGTCTTGATGTTCTCTGCTAGAAGAGCGCTCTGGGCTGCTGAGTAATCCCGTGCCAGGGGAGTCGCGGTCACGGGGGGAGGGCAGGTCAATGGCAACTTGTAACCTGTCCTCAGGGTGTTGGTGACGTAAGGATCTTCTAGTATTGTCCAGTTGCGCCAGAAGATCCCTAATCTCCCGCCTACGGGTGTGGGGTGCACCGGCACGACTGGGGGCGGGAGGACCCAGCCGCGTGGGGCGCAGGCATCACTGTCTGGCGTAGGGTCGCTTGCCACCCCTGCCTCCGCGTGGCTTGGGGGCGTCCCTTCCTCTGGAGGAGTTGGCAGATCGCTGGTACTGCGAGGAGGGACCCGACCTGGAGGGCTGCGTCCAAACACGCTGGCGCTTGTAAGGGCGTTGGCTGTTGTTGTTCTGCCTTCGGAACGAAATGTTGGACACGTGCTGTAAGGTCCGGAAGGCAACCTCCGTCTGAGTGACTGCGGCCTGCTCCTTGTAGACTTCCGGGATCTTGTCCGCGAAGAGCGTCGATGCCGTGGGGGGAGCCTGTAGGAGGGACTTCTTGAATTCAGAGTCCCACGCACACTGGTCCAGGAAGCCTGAGCGTCGAAGGTGAGTGAGGGAGCCGAGGCCAGCTCTCACGTTGTCGAGGACAAGCACCATGTTGCGCCGCTGCCAGTCCATCAGGGTATGGAGGTGATCTAGACGGGAAGGGTTGTCGACGTCTAAGTCGGCCTTGATCGCGTCAGTCGAGGTGAGGAGGATCGACAGCGGCCTCAGAGTCCTTCTGAGGGCGGCCTCCACCGACGAGATCTTAGTGTCGGAAACCTTGTACGTATGGTTGAGGTTTGGGGCCAGGCGTCCTATGGCGTCGTCCAGGGCGGCGGCCTTGTCGAAGCGACTGAGCGAGTGTACGGGCGTGGCTGCAGGTAGCTTCGAGGACTTCAGGGAGGAGGACAGCGAGAGCTTCTGAAAATCGTCCTGAAGAGCGGCTATACCCTCCAGCACATCAGGGTGAGGGGGGAGCTTGAGGTCAGGGTCCTCACGCACACAAGTGAGAGGGTCCGAGCCACCAGGGGAGGAGCCCTCTGGGAGCCTGTCAGCAATCCAGCTCGAGACCATCTTCAACGGCAAAAAGGTGGGGCCCTCTGCCTCGTCGTCATCGTAGTCTGGGACGAAGTGACGTTCATCATCAGAGATAACGGGAGATGGAGATAGCGGCAGATGGGAGCTGTGATCCTCGTGAATAACCACGGAGCCGAAGAAATTCCAAACGGCAGGACCCGCCACTGGTAATGTAGGCCCTGGAAGATGAACCGCAGGAACCTCCTGTGAGGCGGGTAGATCGGCACGTGTAGATAGGCGTCCTGCAAGTCGAGGCTGACCATCCAATCGCCTGGAGACAGCTGGGCTCGGAGAGCGTCTAGGGAAGTCATGCGAAAGTGGGATGGTGGCTCCATGTAAAGCTCGTTGAATGTCGCCATGTTGTGGATCATTCGAAACTTGGTGGAATTTTTCTTCGGGACCAGGAAGATTGGTGAGTAAAACCCTGGGGCGTGATCGGGTTGTAGCACCAACTCCAGAGCGTTCTTGTCGGTAAGCGTCTTGATGTTCTCTGCTAGAAGAGCGCTCTGGGCTTCTGAGTAATCCTGTGCCAGGGGAGTCGCGGTCACGGGGGGAGGGCAGGTCAATGGCAACTTGTAACCTGTCCTCAGGGTGTTGGTGACGTAAGGATCTTCTAGTATTGTCCAGTTGCGCCAGAAGATCCCTAATCTCCCGCCTACGGGTGTGGGGTGCACCGGCACGACTGGGGGCGGGAGGACCCAGCCGCGTGGGGCGCAGGCATCACTGTCTGGCGTAGGGTCGCTTGCCACCCCTGCCTCCGCGTGGCTTGGGGGCGTCCCTTCCTCTGGAGGAGTTGGCAGATCGCTGGTACTGCGAGGAGGGACCCGACCTGGAGGGCTGCGTCCAAACACGCTGGCGCTTGTAAGGGCGTTGGCTGTTGTTGTTCTGCCTTCGGAACGAAATGTTGGACACGTGCTGTAAGGTCCGGAAGGCAACCTCCGTCTGAGTGACTGCGGCCTGCTCCTTGTAGACTTCCGGGATCTTGTCCGCGAAGAGCGTCGATGCCGTGGGGGGAGCCTGTAGGAGGGACTTCTTGAATTCAGAGTCCCACGCACACTGGTCCAGGAAGCCTGAGCGTCGAAGGTGAGTGAGGGAGCCGAGGCCAGCTCTCACGTTGTCGAGGACAAGCACCATGTTGCGCCGCTGCCAGTCCATCAGGGTATGGAGGTGATCTAGACGGGAAGGGTTGTCGACGTCTAAGTCGGCCTTGATCGCGTCAGTCGAGGTGAGGAGGATCGACAGCGGCCTCAGAGTCCTTCTGAGGGCGGCCTCCACCGACGAGATCTTAGTGTCGGAAACCTTGTACGTATGGTTGAGGTTTGGGGCCAGGCGTCCTATGGCGTCGTCCAGGGCGGCGGCCTTGTCGAAGCGACTGAGCGAGTGTACGGGCGTGGCTGCAGGTAGCTTCGAGGACTTCAGGGAGGAGGACAGCGAGAGCTTCTGAAAATCGTCCTGAAGAGCGGCTATACCCTCCAGCACATCAGGGTGAGGGGGGAGCTTGAGGTCAGGGTCCTCACGCACACAAGTGAGAGGGTCCGAGCCACCAGGGGAGGAGCCCTCTGGGAGCCTGTCAGCAATCCAGCTCGAGACCATCTTCAACGGCAAAAAGGTGGGGCCCTCTGCCTCGTCGTCATCGTAGTCTGGGACGAAGTGACGTTCATCATCAGAGATAACGGGAGAGTGGCGCCTCTTCCTTGAAGATCTGGGCGTCTTCGGTGGCGTCCGGGAGCCGGAGCGGCGTGAGCGCCGGGAGGTGGACCTGTCCACTGACGGAGAGCGAGAGCGGGAAGGCGTCCTGGAGCGCCGCGAGTGTCATTGGCGCCGAGGAGGGGAGGGGCTCCTGGAGCGACGAGGTGAGCGGGATGTCCTGACGTCCCTAGGAGGGGAGTCCCTGGAGCGCTGGCTGGGGTCCAGGCGCTGGCTTTGGTCCCCATCTCCCGATCGTTGGCGCTGATCCTGACGCTGGTCACGATCCCTGGAGTGCTGGCGCTGGTCCTGGCGCTGGTCCGAGCGTTGGTCGTGACGCTGGCGAGTGTCAGGGCGCTGGTCCTGGCGCTGGTCCAGGCGAGAGTCCGGGCGCTGGTCCTGGCGCTGGCGTTGGTCCTGGTCCTGCGACAGAGGTTGACGGGCCATCAACTTATCAAACATGCTGGACATGATGAGCTCCAGTTCCGGGCGAGAGAGGGCCGAGGACGTGCTGGGCGTCGGAGGCGGCGTCTGCCGAGCAGGAGGAGGAGGAGGAGGAGGAGGAGGAGGCGGCGTGGGTGAGCGACGAGGCTCCTCCTGGCGTGGAGAGTCCAGAGAGCCGGCCGGCTCGACTGGAGGGAGGTCGGTGGTGGGGTCAGACATGCTCCTACGTCGACGCTGGGTAAGTCTCTTCCTGCGAGCGGAGGTGAAGACCTTGAAGTCGATGGGGGAGAGGTCAGAACACTCTGCACAGCGGTCGTCCACGAGGCAGATCCTGGGAAGACAATCTGGGCAGCGGAGGTGTGGGTCCTTGGCTGACTTGGAGGAGCGACACAAGACACAGTAGACTCTTGGCATAAATACTGTAACACATAAGTCAGAGACATGCCAATCATGGAGACACACACAAGGGGAATGCATACAAAAATTTGAAATTAAGAATTTAAAAATTTGTTTAAGAGCGTGCCCCTTTAAGGGCAAGCGAAAACGGGAAAATTTATGTCCCGAAAAGGTTGCCGTAGAAAATTAAATAAGATGTAATGAAATAATTTTGAAGGAAAAAATTATTATTACAAGTTTATTTAATAGGAATGAATGCAAAAATGAAATGCATTAGATGGAATATGTA
The DNA here is from genome assembly GCA_916613615.1 of Steromphala cineraria. Classification (NCBI taxonomy): domain Eukaryota; kingdom Metazoa; phylum Mollusca; class Gastropoda; order Trochida; family Trochidae; genus Steromphala; species Steromphala cineraria. The sequence goes on from OU744724.1 coordinate 47,374,371, forward strand.
ATATGAAATTAATATGTAGGGATAAGTGATTATGATATATATTAATTTGTGATTGAAAAAATTTTTATGAAATTTTTTGTGAAAAAGATATAAAAAATAAAATATAATGCGATATATTATTATTTTTATATGAAATGGGATATAGGCTGCTGGAAGTAATGCATAGAAACACTTAGGAAGTGATTAGAAATGCAAAACGAGTTTTTAGAAGGAAAAAACAGGCAGCCATAGTCTTTGGACCAAAGCAAGGTAGATGTGACGTAAGCAGGAAATGCGGACGTGCAGAAAAGCAGGTCAACAGAACCAGCCCACGTAGATGGAAAAACAAGAAGGAAAAGAAGGAAGGGGGGTACGAAACAGGCAGATCGACCCCCCAGAAGGTATTTCCAAGTGAAATAGAACATGCAAGGACGTAAACATGGCGAGGTGCCACGTACATGATCAAAATCACCAAGTGCAAAAAGATCGCGAAAGCGAAGTTAGAAGGAAACATCGATACATTAGAAACGATGGGGGCAGCAAAAGGAGTAATGACGGAAGGAAAGGAAGGAAAAAGATCAGAAAAACCAACCGTGAAGAAAATCAGTAAGCGAGATGAAAATACATGCGTTCTCTAAGAGAGAGAAAGAAAGTATGATACGAATTTTACCCAGGATTCCGGTTTCCCGCTCATGCGCAGTGGGCTGGGGGCAGCCCATCCGGTAAGCACGATGAATTTCGCGGTAAACCTCTGTCTCTCGTGAGAAAGGTGAGTGGCATATACTAAGTTAGGTAGGTTAAAAATTATGTAATATAGAGAACGATTCTTAGATTGTGAAGGGCTCATAGCTGGTCTTAGTGTCCAATTGACGGGTTAGTGTAGTCCATTACAAGATTGTGATGGGCTGTGAGCGATTATCTATATTCATTTTATGCAATATAGAGAACGATTCCTAGATTGTGAAGGGCTCAACCTGGTCTTAGTGTCCAATTGACGGGTCAGTATGGTCCATTCCCAGATTGTGAAGGGCTGTGAGTGATTATCTATCTTCAGTTCAAGCAATATAGGGGTAAATTCCTAGATTGTGAAGGGCTCTTAGCTTGTCATGATGTCCAACTGACGGGGAGGTGTTGTCCATTTCAATATTGTGAAGGACTGTGAGCTATTTTCTTTGTTCACGAAATGGTGTATTGGGTGATTCCCAGGTTGTGAAGGAATTTGTGCATATTTTTTAGAACAAGAACTATTTAAATATAACGGTAAAATCCTGGGATTGTGAACGGCTATGTGTGTTTCTTTTGAAAGACAGATTTTAGAATATTGAAATCAATGATCGAAAATATATTGTCTGATAGAAAGGATAGTTAGCAGTAAACCTTGTTATTATTATTAACGCCCGTCTGTATTACTTTTTTCAGTGCTTAGAATTGTTTTACCTAAGTAAATATACCTTTTAAGAGCCATTTTTTAAGGCACAAATAAATTGTTGGTACTAAACAATTTTCAATGCAGTTTCTTGGGAATACTGTACTCTGTTTACCGTCTTTGACATTTAGTGGTTATCATTATAGATATACTTCAAATTCATATTCTTTAGGATTTGAATTTAAGAACCTTGATTTGGCAGAATGAAGAAAGACCAGTTCAATAGAGCAGTGACATGTGCCAACAATACATGTATTTGATCAAAGACTTCATATTTGACTATATCACTTATGAGAAACTTATTTTGAAATTTTGAATAAATTTTTTATCATTTCTATGTGAAATGTCATAATCTTTCAATTACATGTATGTGTAATCTTGTGATCTCTGTGGCAAATGCTTGATTAATCCTTACCCATAGCATTGTTACGTTCTTAACGTTTAATCAATCCCCAATGAGGCTAAATCAGCTGCTCAAATCAGCCAACAAATGTACTTGAAATGAATATACATTCAATTAGAAGGAGGAAGTTGGTGTGATTGTGCGAGATTGCAGCTCAAGTCAGACATGGACGCGACACAGTGACACGTTGTTGTGATAACCATCTGCAGAACCGTCAGACGGCTGGTCTAATTATATAACATGACACGGTATAAATTATTATTGATAGATAAAACTATTTCATCAGTTTAAAGTGGAAATATTTTTAAAAGATATATTTAAGTTTAGCTTCAACTAAGTATATAGAAGAATGCGATTCTATGGATTGTCGCCGAAGTCAATCGATAATATCATAATAATAACATTTAGTTATCTTAGCAGTAACACCATATCACGTTTTTGAGGAAATTATACACATACGATATTTCTATCATGAATGTATTCTTGCTTGTTTATATCACCTTTTTGCATTACAAATCAAAATAAAATGTCACATATACATGCATGTTGTATAACAATTTTGTAAGTAACAGTTAAAATGTCACAACATTTTTATAACTCATCAATAAGAGCAAGAGCATATTTTTTCATTAGATCACACATCTAAACCAAAACATATATATTTGTCCATTTTGAATATGTCACGGTTCGTATTGATTTAATACTTCTAGTTGATAGCACAAAGGACTGATTAACACACTACATTTGGTCATTTTTGGCGACGATGTAGATCCTAGGGGAGAGTTTTTACATTTTACTTGTCGATTGATATAGACAGCATTTGATGATTGAATGGAATTATGAAATAAAATACGTAAAAGAAATTTTCAGGAAATGAAAGCAACGTAAATAAGTAAACTTTGATACTTTACTCTACATGATTTAAGATAAATCTAAAAAAAAAATTCAACAATAAATAAATACCTGAAAATAGAGAGGATTCTTCTCACTCTTCTAAACAAAAAATCGCATTGATGTGGGAATTACTATTTTACAGAACCACCTTACAATCATAGGTCATACTAAGCTACAGTACTTAACACCATCTAACTTTTTGTCAGCACAAAGCAAACACATCTAATCTTGTATGATATTGTATAATACCTTTGTTCAGCATATGTATACAAAGTGTACAAAGCCCCTCACAATCTAGGAATCGTCTATTGATATTGTTAATAAAGACTCAAAGACCCACACATAGCCCCTCACAATCTGGGAATCGTCCCTTACAGTTATTCATTAAGTCTCAAAGTCGCGTAGAAAGCTCTTAACAATCTGAGAATCGTCTCTCACAGTCAGTCAGTGGGATTCAAAGTCGCGTACAAAGCCCCTCACAATCTGGGAATCTTCTCTCATAGTCGATCAGTAGGACTCAAAGTCACGTTAAAAGCCCCTCACAATCTTGGAATCGTCCCTTACAGTTATTCATTAAGTCTCAAAGTAGCGTACAAAGCCCCTCACAATCTGAGAATTGTCTCTCAAAGTCCATCAGTGGGATTCAAAGTCGCTTACAAAGCCCCTCACAATCTAGGAATTGTCTTTCAAAATTATTAATAAAGACTCAAAGGCGCACACATAGCCCCTCACAATCTGGGAATCGTCCTTTACAGTTATTCATTAAGTCTCAAAGTCGCCTACAAAGCCCTTCACAATCTGAGAATCGTCTCTCATAGTCGATCAGTAAGACTCAAAGTCGCGTAAAAAGCCCTCACAATCTGGGAATCGTCTCTCAAAATTGTTAATAAAGACTCAAAGACGCACACATAGCCCCTCACAATCTGGGAATCGTCCTTTACAGTTATTCATTAAGTGTCAAAGTCGCCTACAAAGCCCTTCACAATCTGAGAATCGTCTCTCATAGTCGATCAGTAAGACTCAAAGTCGCGTTAAAAGCCCCTCACAATCTGGGAATCGTCCCTTACAGTTATTCATTAAGTGTCAAAGTCGCGTACAAAGCCCCTCACAATCTGGGAATCGTCTCTCATAGTCGACCAGTAGGACTCAAAGTCGCGTTAAAAGCCCTTCACAATCTGGGAATCGTCTCTCAAAATTGTTAATAAATACTCAATGACGCACACATAGCCCCTCACAATCTTGGAATCGTCCCTTACAGTTATTAAGTCTCAAAGTCGCGTATAAAGCCCCTCACAATCTAGGAATCGTCTCTCAAAATTGTTAATAAAGACTCAAAGACGCACACATAGCCCTTCACAATCTTGGAATCGTCCCTTACAGTTATTAAGTCTCAAAGTCGCGTACAAAGCCCCTCACAATCTGGGAATCGTCCCTTACAGTTATTCATTAAGTCTCAAAGTCGCGTATAAAGCCCCTCACAATCTAGGAATCGTATCTCAAAATTGATCGGTAAGACTCAAAGTGGCGTAAAAAGCCCCTCACAATCTGGGAATCGTCCCTTACAGTTATTCATTAAGCCTCAAAGTCGCGTATAAAGCCCCTCACAATCTAGGAATCGTCTCTCAAAATTGTTAATAAATACTCAATGACGCACACATAGCCCCTCACAATCTTGGAATCGTCCCTTACAGTTATTAAGTCTCAAAGTCGCGTATAAAGCCCCTCACAATCTAGGAATCGTCTCTCAAAATTGTTAATAAAGACTCAAAGACGCACACATAGCCCTTCACAATCTTGGAATCGTCCCTTATAGTTCATTAAGTCTCAAAGTCGAGTACAAAGCCCCTCACAATCTGGGAATCGTCTCTCATAGTCGACCAGTAGGACTCAAAGTTGGGTTAAAAGCCCTTCACAATCTGGGAATCGTCCCTTAAAGTTGTTCATTAAGATTCAAAGACGCGTACACAGACCTTTACAATCTAGGAATAGACCACACTGCCCCACCAGAGGGACACCGAGACCAGCTAAGAGCACCTCACAATCTAGGAATCGATCTCTATAACTCCATAAAATGAAGATAGATAACCACTTATAGCCCTTCACAATCTGGGAATGGACTACGCTACTCAGTCAGTTTGACACAACTCATTGCTAGATTGTGATCATTACCAGATTGTGCAGGCCTCACAATCTGCAGATTGTTTAAGAATGAAAAATATTCCTAGATTGTTCGAACAATCTGCAGATTGTGAACTCACAATCTGCAGATTGTGATCATTCCTAGATTGCACGTTACATAAACACTTAGACATGTTCATGAGTTCTAAAAAGCTAAATGGAATAAAGCTATATGCAAATTAGGTGCACATTGCAATAACTCATGTCTCATGACCTTGACCTTTGACCTTCAAGGTCACACAATAAATGAACACTTTTTATTGAGTATAACAATCATGTATTGATTAAAAGTGTTCATAGTTAGAAAAAGCATTTTCGCTAAACCATGCTAAAGTCATGACCTCGCTGTGACCTTGACCTTTGACGGATTGTAACCAAAACCTTTTCAAAATTGTTTACTCTTCCAAGGATGATATATACCAAGTAAGAGCTTCATAGCACAAAAACTTTTCAAGTTATCGTGTTTACAAGGAACTCTTAGAGTGATTACATAGCTTGTGACCTTGACTTTTGACCTTGAAAGTGAACGTGTCAAAATCGTTCCCCCGAGGTATGAGTAGTAAGTTATGGTTAAGAGTTCTGGAAAGTTTAGTAAGAACAAAGTTAAAGCTAGTTATACAAGTGCTGAGGCGGCGGCGGTGGAAACTTCACAAAAACTGATAGCAGCCCCGTCCTTAGATGTGTCTTAGATGTGCTAAATATGTTTCATTTTATACTAGTTACGTTGGTTACTAAGTTGAGAATTCAATTGTCATTATTTCATTAACTGAAGTAAGGAAACAACAAACCAGCAATATCATTGTGTTACAAGAAACAAATATTCACGTCAAAATATCCTGAACAATTCATTTTCATTAGCAGTAATTTCACTCTTTTTTGAAAAAATAGAGCCATTGGCTCTGTAGCTCATCAGGCATCATATCAAGTTTGCTTTATACAGGCCAGATGAGCTAAAATGAAACTGATGTTACCTATTGCAAGAAAACCTATAACAAAAATTACAAAACAAATGTAACGATTTCGGAATAAATTTCCTTACCCAAATGATTTATTATTATTCAACACTTTCTACATCGCCAATATCAGACAGTGAAAGAAGTCCACACTAAAATATCCAAGGAGAAATAAATTTGCCATAGACTGTCATCTAATGGAGAATAAAAGTACCGAGGGTACAGAAGCTCACCTTAAAATGAATGATGTGGTATTGGTTTAATTATACATGTAACCATCTTTTATATAATTGATTATGGCTGCCATCATGATTTTTTTATCTTTTAAAATACTAGTCTTCTTTTGGAAACGACTAGAGCTTGAACAAACATTAATACAAGAATGATATAATCATGATAAGTTAACAAGCAGTAGGTTTTTGTATAACTTTTTTGTATATCTATGGCTGAATTGGTGACCATCTTGTACTTTTTAATCTTCAAAATGCTACTTTTATGTGGGCATCCGTATTAATTTCATTATGATATCTTGATTGGTTTAGGTGTATCCATTTAAATGTCATTCATTACTTACAGGATGGTGGGCACTTACATTTGTTTTGTAGTGAATCATTAATATGATTTCAAGATTATTTCACTGATGGTTATGCTGCATGGGATATTGAGAATCCCAAAAGTACAGATTTGAATGAATGAATTGAGAGGAAAGTCATAAACACAGCAATGCATAAGACACGTTTATTTTATTCACATAATATTTACATGTCAAGTGAGCATGAGATGTCTTTCATTAAAGTATCAATTTATTTAACACTCATACAGTACTATAATGGTAAAAATTTTTGCATTGTCAAATCAACAGAGAGATATGACAAATCAAATTTCCTTACTTTTCTTACTAAACCCTTTTCGATTTTCATCTGCATATTCATTCCACATCAACTTATCATGTAGATTGCTAAACACAAAGCTTATTGTAGACAAGTTTTGTGTAAGTTGTTATTCTTAGAAAGAACATATCACTGTCATGAGAATACAAGTCCATAACTTTTATTGCATACACATGGGCCATGGCCATATGCATAATGCTCTACCATATCAATTGGGTCAGGTTGATTATGCAACAGACTAGCAGCTGACACTGTGATGCTAGCAGCCTGCCTTGGGATGTGTATTAGACAGCATAGTGGAATATCTGAACTCTGGTTGACCCCTTATGTGTGGTATTTAAAGGAATAAAAGGGAAATACCATTGTTTAAAATTTAACATGTTTAATGTGATTTGGTTTTTGCAGCTAGTTGCCATAAAGATTTTAAACAAATTAATCAATTATGTTTGTCTTTCATCTTAATTATTTTTAGAAACACTTAAAAATATAGAACAACTTGCACGACAATCTTAAATATTCCATATTTAAGATAATATTATGATTAGTAAGTTCAAATTAGAGAATTTATATGGTGCCAGTGATCACTTGATGAAAGCTTAAAATTTAATAATAATGATGTGTCATCTGCAGCTGAAAAGTCAATATGGCTGCTATTGCGGCCATCTTGGATTCTCAAAACTGAAACGTCTACCTTTCTGTGCGGAATCACTATAGGTATAACATACTACAATATAAAAATGATATCTAGATTGGTTTAGGAGAAATAGTCTTTGTCATGAAATCTAATTGAAAATTCAATATGGCTGCCATGGCGGCCATATTGGATTCTCAAAACTTTAACATCTACCTTTCTGTGCGGAATCACCATAGGTATAACATACTACAATTTCAGAATGATATCTGTATTCGTTTAGAAGGAGTAGTCTTTTTCATGAAATCTAATTGAAAATTCAATATGGCTGTCATGGCGGCCATCTTTGATTCTCAAAACTGAAACGTCTACCTTTCTGTGAGGAATCACCATGGGTATAACATACTACAATTTCAGAATGATATCTGTATTCGTTTAGAAGGAATAGTCTTTTTCATGAAATCTAATTGAAAATTCAATATGGCTGTCATGGCGGCCATCTTGGATTCTCAAAACTTTAACGTCTACCTTTCTGTGAGGAATCACCATGGGTATAACATACTACAATTTCAGAATGATATCTGTATTCGTTTAGAAGGAGTAGTCTTTTTCATGAAATCTAATTGAAAATTCAATATGGCTGTCATGGCGGCCATCTTGGATTCTCAAAACTGAAACGTCTACCTTTCTGTGAGGAATCACCATGGGTATAACATATTACAATTTCAGAATGATATCTGTATTCGTTTAGAAGGAGTAGTCTTTTTCATGAAATCTAATTGAAAATTCAATATGGCTGTCATGGCGGCCATCTTGGATTCTCAAAACTGAAACGTCTACCTTTCTGTGGGGAATCACCATGGGTATAACATACTACAATTTCAGAATGATATCTGAATTCGTTTAGGAGGAGTAGTCTTTTTCGTGAAAGTTTATGGACGGACGGACGGTGAACGGACAGACAGACGGACGACGGACGAAGCGCCATGACATAAGCTCACATTTACTTTGTAAAGGTGAGCTAAAGACAGGTTTTTAAGATTGTGACCCCTGTGACCCTATTTGGGGTCATGGGGTCACGAAACCTACAGTTTAGAATCCCAATTGGCCAAGGAGTCTACATGCAGTCTTTCAGCTCAATAGACCTTTTGGAACTTGAGAAGAAGATGAAAATAGTTTTTTAAGGTTGTGACCCCTGTGACCCTATTTGGGGTCACAGGGTCAACAAAGTTACAAATTAGAATCCCCATTGTCCAAGGAGTCTGCACACATCAATATATTTCTACTCCTTTTGGAACTGGAGAAGAAAATGAGAATTGGTTTTTAAGGTTGTGACCATTGTGACCCTATTTGGGGTCATGGGGTCACAAAATCTACAATTAAGAATCCCCATTGGCCAAGGAATCTGCACATATGATTTTTAACTCTCTAGTCCTCTTAGAACTGGAGAAGAAGATGAAAATAGGTTTTTAAGGTTGTGACCCCTGTGACCCTATTTGGGGTCACAGGGTCACCAAAGTTACAAATTAGAATCCCCATTGGCCAAGGAGTCTGCACATATCATTTTTAACTCTCTAGTCCTTCTAGAACTGGAGAAGAAGATGAAAATAGGTTTTTAAAGTTGTGACCCCTGTGACCCTATTTGGGGTCACAGGATCACCAAAGTTACAAATTTGAATCTCCATATGCTAAGGTACCTGTACACAAAATTTCAGCTCTCTAATGTGTATGGGTTCATGAGGAGAAGTCGAAAGTGTCAAAAGTTTACGGACGGACGGACGGACTTTCAGTCCTGATGAGCTAAAAATAGACATGCATAACTTTTTTTACATACCATAGTGGATAGGACATAAAATCTATCAATAATCATCTTTGGAAATTCTACAGCAACAATTCTTGAAAATTCTAAGCTATTAGAAATTAGAATATAGTTGCAAGCGACGACAAACGGATTCAGCGCTGTATGGTGTTAAGGTAATTCACGAAGGTAATGATTTCAGTCAAAAGCTGCTTGGTAATAGCCTTTTGTTGATGATTAATGCATTTTGCAAACATACAGTTATCAAATGCATTCAAACCGCATGCAGGGTTGACAATATTCAAAGGGCCGTAACTCAATGTTAAAAGATATTTGAATTTATTGTTAATTTTTAAAAAAATCTCCAGACTTTTGGCTTTCATATGATATATAGAACATTGCGTTATCGTACGTTGTTGATTCGCTACGATGTCTTAAATATAACCACCAAAACACCACATTTCCAAAATACAAAGTTTGACCTTTGCTCCTGACCGGAAGTGACTGTTCGCGAGCGATTTTATTCTTTTATCTTGAAGACCTTGCCAATGTCTAGCTCTCATGCAAATATCATAAAATTCGTCTGGGTGGGTTTTGAGTTATCTGCCCTTGAAGTTTGCGATTTTTACATTTTGGTCAACTTTGAAAAATCACAGCAAGAAAAGTATTAAAGTTAGAACTTTGTAGAAGTCAAATTCAGAACTACAATGCTTCAGCTACATTGAGTATAAATTTCAGCTCTCTATTGCAAGTATCTTCAGAGAAGAAGAGTTTCAAAGGTGGGTGGGGTCAGAAATGGTCGAAAATGCACTAAAAGCAAGATGGCGGCCAAACCACGTGACCTATGAATTTGCAGTGATTTCGTTTTTTGCAGCATATTTGATTGCGCATCTTTTAAAAAAAACTTCAAGTCTCTAAGTGCATTTTGAAAAAAAAATCAATGTTAAATTTTCGACTTTGGAATCGAACTGGACCTTTAATGTACGGATCGATTTGGCCCAAAAGCTTATTGTCGCTATTCCTCAGCAAGGTCTACCAGCCTGTGAAATTTTGCTTTGATAGCATTAGCCGTTTGGTCTGAATCCTGCTCACAAAAATCGTGGAATAATAAAAAAAAAAACAAAAAAAAACACGCCAATAACAATAAGGATTCAGCCTTATGGCTGAATCCTTAAATATATTCATTGCTATAAACATTCAGATTTGGTAAACAATAATTTAGATCTGTCACTGACAGTGATCTGATCATTCCTTATTATTCAAAATTGTACCCTATATTTGAAATGTGTTTATGTATAATTTGATGTTACAATCCAAAATTTATTCTTGTATCCCGTTGAGGACATGTATCTGGATAAGCCTTTGGTTTATCTTGTGTCGTATTTCATGTACAATTAACATGAATAAATGTGTTTAAATCAAGATGTAAGAATGTTTAAATGTTTTACAGTAGAATGTTTCATAGGATGTTCAAAACCGCATTTCATTCTGAATACATGTCCATAGGTTCTATCAAGGACAGTTTGACCCAGAACTGTTTGTGTACAATCTTTTTCTCATAAAAAGAATGAACATAAATTCAGACCATGGCTTTTGCTGCATGTGTTTAGAGTAGAGACGTGCAGCATTCCGTACACCCGAGGAAAGGAGCACTCGTGGCGTTATTACATTCACCAGATTTCCAATTGACTTTATCAAAGCTGAATACACTGAAAAATTGATTCACCACTAAATTTTGAAAGGGGAATTCATTTATTTAGTGCATCAACAAGAATATCAGCTATATCACTGTTAGAAAATTCCACACACTTGTCTGGTAATTCTGTAAACGTAAGCTGCCTTTTCCGTACAGTGCCGAAAAATGTTTTTGGTTTATTTATATAAACAAATTGTTAAATATTTATAATCTTAACAAATCTTGAAGATGTACTTGTTTTGTTTTGTTGTTTTTATTAAGTGACGAAACATCAAAGTGCCAACAATGACTATTTATCTCAGTTACGTGTGAACTGTAAACAAAAAACATCAGTTGCCATTTTAAAAAGTCATCAGGAATAACAGTTTGACTTTATTTGCAGTGCAAACATATTTTTTGTACATCACAAGCAACGGGTGAACATTCTTGCATGTTTCTTATGTTGTTTACATTGTTTCAATTCCTCTGTAAATGTCGATTGTTTATGAGTGAAAAAGAACAGACAATGAGACAGCCCGGGAACCCAATATCAGTCTCGGGCTGATACAGGATGTGATATGAAAATACCCATATCATACTATACAATTATAGACTGGTGATGAGGTAAACCCGAGAAAAACAATATTGACCAAAGACTAATTCGAGGTCGATATCGATATCGTTTTCAACGTGTCTATTAAAAACAGGTATTGACCGAAAACACCAGTCCATAATTGTTTTATTATGTCTCGGTCAAAAAAACAAAAGAGAATAGAAAACTACAGCAATGAGTGGCATTTGGGCTCGATTGATAGTGAGGACAGGTCAATGATGCCATGATAACAATAGCATGACGACTTGAAGCAACGGTTTGACGTCATCGGCTCTATTTTTTAGTAACTCAAGTCAATATCACTTTTGGTCGATCTCGGGGTGACGTGACCAGTTCTCGACCAATCGGATTGCAGGAAAATTAAGCTCACATAATAATATTTTATCATATATTCTTACTGAACAAAAAACAAAAGTAACTGTTGTTATATACTTGCATTCAGGGAGGCAATACTTATACAATCACATCACCCTGAGTGGAGACATCATTGATTTATTTCATCATGACGGACTCATACAGAAAGTGACGCCATGATTATTGTCGCTATGACGTAATTAACTTCAGAATACTATACACAGTCACAATATAAGTTGGACAACTTATTGGTAATAAAAGCACTACACTCTTCCAGATTGAATGCCTTTCTTCAATAATATCAAATAAGAGTTATAATTCAGTTAATGTGATAATTGCTGTATCATTCAGGGGCGTAGCATCCATTATAAAAAAAAGCCCGGGCTTACACATGATTGTTTGGTCAAAAAAAAAATTCTGTAAATTTTAGTCAAATGACAGACGCGAGACAAGATCGAGGGTAAAGGATAAGTTCTTGGCAGTTTTTCTCCAATGAATACCACATTTTTATGTCTAATATGACAGGTCTTATGCGGCTTTACAGATGTCTGGATGTCCTTAATTAATGCCCAGTCTCTCGGAAAGTTTTTATTGCCTGTTAATTTCTTATCAGTGATCTTGACTTGTGACATTCTAACACAGCTCTCTTGTTCTGTATTTACACTAATATTATCAGTATAAATATATCATGAAATCATGTTATTTTAAAAAAAAACCCACTTGGTTTACTGACTCATCTCAAGTATAAAGCCTTCAAGATTGTGCTTTCGAGTAGCTATGATATACTTTGTTTATAACTGTTAGAAGGATAATGAGATAAAGTTAAACTATGGCCCAGTGTTGATAATCGCACCGCCTTCACACCCCGTCTTATCTTGAAAACATCTACCATCAATTAAGGAGTTGACATTTTGTCCCCGAGTTATCTCCCTTGATATCTATACCATGTGTTGACGTTTACAGTGCGCAGAGTTTTGGACGAGGTCATGTTAAACAGACGCTGAATGCATTAACAAAAAGGTTTGTGATCTGAATTAAAATGAAGAAATCCGACTCTACAAGTTCAAGGACTCTATTGTGGTTTTTTTTAAACCAGAAGCTCAAAGTATTTCAAGTGGCGACGCTACAGTCTCTCGTCAGAACGATGAGAAACGAGTAAGTACCAGCGATGCCAATGCCAAACCGGAAATGAAGTTATCAGAGAAGAAAACGTCAGGACCAACATATTTGGACATTGGGATGTTGAAGGAGAAAGATCTGAGTTTGGATGAAGTAAAAGGAAACCTTTTATCAAAGCAGTGGGAAAATCCTTCATCTTATGAATTTCCCTCAAGGTATGAACACATATAAATATATAAATCATAAAATTAGAGTGACGTGTATAGAGTTGTTTGTTGAGTTCAAAAAAGCCTAAATTTTTTATGATATAATTACTTTAAATGGTGAACTTTATCAGCTAAATATACAGTTAAATATTGAAAATTAAGATTTAAAGGGATATTTCTGTTGGAGAATTATCTAGGAAACGAAAGTCAAGGGGATATATATAATTCCATTTTGGTGATGATTGTGTAATTCAATCAGATAATTTGAACTTAATGAGCACATAGTACTGTGACTTTTGGGGCCAATCATTTGTGTAGGTCTGATACAGTTGTAGATCAGTATATTTTATGAACGCTTCCATGATTAAGCACATTTAAATGTTTTTTGTCCACAGATCCATTGGTGGAAAGCAGAGAAAACTGAATGCTGCATGGTTGAAGGAACACAGTCTTTGGATGCGTTACTCAGAGAGCAAAGATTGTGTGTACTGTGTCTATTGTTCACTCTTTGGTAGAAATGACCCTAAAGCTAAAACATTTGGTTACTACTCGACTATGACAGATTGGTCGAATCTTGGTGAACTAGTAAAGCGCCATACTCACTTGGATTTGACGCACCATGGATATGTTCAGATGGGTACGAATTACACAGACATTATGTCCTCAAAACAAGTTTCAGTCCTCAGCTCAGTGTCATCCTGTCACAAAGCTGAAGTTGAGAAGAACAAACACATTTTGCAAAAGATAATTGAGGTGATTTTACATTGCCCACATCAGAACATCCCAATGCGTGGACACGTCGATGACAAAAGCAATTTTTTCTCTATCCTTTCTCTCCTGGCTAAAGATGATCCTATTCTTTCAGATCACCTTTCGTTTTCAAAGGTGAAATATACATCGCCAGAAATACGAAATGAAATCATCAACATTTGTGGGGAGCAAGTTGAACATTTCATAATTGAAAAGTGTGCTGATGAATACTTTGCCCTGTTGGCTGATGAAACAACAAATAAATCTACAAAAACACAATTATGTGTTTGTCTCAGATTTGTAGATGAGACCGATGGTGTAGCATCTGTGCACTTTTTGGGTTTCGTTCATGCATCATCTATCAAAGGGAGAGATATTTGTGATCTCTTACTTGAGTTCATGAGGGCAAAGCACATCAACATTGATAAGATGAGGGCACAAGGATATGATGGAGCCAGTAACATGTCTGGCAGGATCAATGGCGTACAAGCACTCATAAAACAACATGCACCAAATGCAACATACGTACATTGCAAGGCCCACTGTTTGAACTTAGCAGTGGTTCACAGTTGTAAAGGGCCCTGTGTACGTACAATGATGGCGGCAGTCCAGGAGATTGGGTTTGCCTTCCATTACTCGGCCAAACGAATGGATGCATTCCAACAAGAACTAGACAATTCTCCTAATGTGAAAGACGCCTTACAAAGGAAGACAAAGATTGTCAAGTTGTGCGAGACAAGGTGGACCAGTAGAGCAGATGCTCTCACCACGTTCAAGACTGCCTTTCCTGTTGTTGTGCAGGCTCTCAAGCACCTGCAGGAAAACAACGATGACAAAGCAGGACTACATCTCAATGCCATTTTGAGATATGACTTTATCATCGCATTAGTAGTTTGTGAGCACATTCTCAAAATTGTTGTTCACCTTTCATACTTCCTCCAGGAGAAGTCATGTGACATGATCTCAGCTATGGAAGAGTGCTGTGTTGTCATGACTCAACTACAAGGCGAACGTGACGATGAAATTGTCTGGAATAGCTTGTACGAGGAAGCTAACCAGATTGCCCATGATTTTGGGATAGAACCGTCTATGCCACGTCGCACTGGTCGCCAACAACACAGAGCCAATGTTGATGCAGAAAACTCCTCTGATTACTGGCGGTGCTGCCTGTATTATGTGTTTCTAGATCACATGATGCAGGAACTAAAAAACCGGCTTCTTCAAGGGGAGCATCACTACACTGGCTTCCAGCTCATACCTAGAAAAATTGAAGGCATAACAGATGCTCAAACAGAAACCATCTTCAGGACCTACCAGGCAGACATAGAAGTCGATCTTGAAAACTTCAGAGATGAAGTGTCACGTTGGAGAACACATTGGTCAATCAGAGACAAGCCCGTTGAGCTTATTGATGTTCTGAACCAAACAGCAAAACAGCTCTACCCGTCGATTTGCAACATCCTAGTCATTCTTCTTGTCTTACCTGTGTCCACGGCGACAGCTGAGCGGTCGTTTAGTGTTCTGAGACGCATCAAAACGTACTTGCGTACAACCACTGCTCAGGAGAGATTGTCAGCCCTTGCAATGCTCAATGTCCACAGAGAAATCCCTGTCAATGTCGACAGCGTTCTGGATGTTTTTTCCAGACAAAAAAAAAAGAAAATTGATGTTTATTTGAGACCATGCAGAATTGTCAAGTTTTAATAAAGCTCAAAGTACTGCATCTTTGTTGATCTTTTATAAAATAGCATTTCTCCAGATTAAGGAATTATTTATCTTGAAAATTATTGATATAGACCGGTGCTTATATGGACAACATTCAACGAACATTAATGTTTGTTAATAAAGTTAAAAACGGATATTAGGATGGGGCAGTATGTGAACACACCTATATAACAATCTCAACAAAACGTTTTCAAATCATGTTATTATTATCAAACATGCTTCACAACTAAAACGAATGCTGACGTTATGCAAAATCTTTAAGAATATTTCACATTGTTGATTTACTTTCTATAAAGTATACTTTATACCAGATCAGTCAATAAAATTTAAGTTTTGAAAAAGTGAGCAAACTCCCTGGAAAAAGCAGCAAATCGAGTTTTTATGCATGGATATTAAAAATTTTATTGGGTGGGCATACCCCCAAACCCCCCTAGCAGGTTCGGGCGCTTCGCGCCCTCACCATCTTTGCCAAATCCTGCAGGCTTACACATGATTTTAACCTTGCTACGCCCCTGTCATTTACTATGTAAAGACTTTTCAGATACTCTGGACTCCTTGAAAGTTATTCACCTTAAAGACAGATGTACACTTGCAACTTCAACTAATAACCCTGTTCAGCAATAAGCAAAGTATCAACTGAAATCCTATTTTGGACTTTTAACACAACAATCTAAATAGATCATTTATAGATCAAGCTTTTGCACTGGTTGATGAGGTAGATTCTCTGCATCTGGTCCACATGGGTGACTCTAGTCAATTCACCAATCTGCACTCTGTATCTCAGTGAACCAAGGCGTTTCATGATTCTGCCTTTGATCCATTTCTCGTTCCTCCCCTCTAGATTTCTGACAGGACAGGATTTGTTGGTCTCCCTCTCTGTCATGCATTTGCTTCTGCTTTTTTTGCATGCACTTTAGTCTCTGGTCTAATCTGGTCTTAACAAGTCTAATCCCGTGCGAAGTTGTCTTCCTAAGGAAAGTTCTGCTGGTAACTCACCTGTGACCATGTGAGGAGTTGCCCTGTATGTGAGGAGAAAGTTTGCCAACATCTGCAAAAATAGAGTCATGGACTCTGTAGCTCATCAGACTTTTGATGGAAATAGGTTTTTGAGATTTTGACCCCTGTGACCCCATTTGGGGTCATGCATTGGATCACAAAATCTACAATTAAGAATCTTCATTGGCCAAGGAGTCTACACACAACTTTTCAGTTTCTAGACCTTTTGAAACTGAAGAGGAAAATGAAAATAGATGTTTAAGGTTTTGACCCCTGTGACCCCATTTTTGGGTCAAGGGGTCACCAAACCTAAAATTTAGAATCCTCATTGGCCAAGGAGTCTACACACATTTTTCCAGCTCTCTAGATCTTTTTGCATTGGAGGAGAAGTTAAAAATAAGTTTATAAGGTTTTGACCCCTGTGACCCCATTTGGGGTCATGGGGTCACAAAATCTACAATTTAGAATCCCAACTGGCTAAGGAGTCTACATGCATCTTTTCAGCTCTCTAGACCTTTTGGAACTTGAGAAGAAGATGAAAATAGGTTTTTAAAGTTTTGACCCCTGTGATCCCATTTGGGGTCATGGGGTCACGAAATCTACAATTTAGAATCCCCATTTGCCAAGGAGTCTGGACGCCATGCCATGCCATAAGCCCAACGGGTCTTTCAGACCTGATGAGCTAAAAATTCTTCTGTGATGAAAGGAGATGTTTCTTGAGCGCTGATTTGACAATCTATACACTGTGTTTAGCTGCTCCATTTGACACAGGGTGATAAGGGGGTGTCAAACTGTGCTCGACTCCATTCTTCTGTAAGAAATCTTTAAATTGTCCGGCTGTGAATGGAGGTCTGTTGTCAGATACCACTTCGATAGGTTGGTCATACACTGAAAAAAGTTCCCTTAATTCTTCGATATTTCTACTTGCTGTAGTCGAAGAAATTACGACTACCTCGATCCATTTTGTCTGGCCGTCTCTTAAAGGGGCAGTAGCACGTTTTTTGGTAATTCTATATTTTAAAATTTTCACTGATAATTGCAAGCTTATGCTTAATGTATTATTTTTACATTTTTACAAGTTTGTCAAAAATCTCATTACACAAGCCAATCATCCATAGTCAGAGGACAAAGTATGAAGATTCACATAAAATCCATTGGCGGCCATTTTTTGTGAGCAACTTTAATTCATTTTGTGTAAGAAAAAAGAACCGCATGGCTAAACTTTATGTTATATATTTGAATTATTACTGCTCCATTTAGTTTAAATACATTATGTTTCAATTGGAACCATTTATTTTCATTTTCCTGACATCACCTTATATTTCCCCCTAAAAACGTGCTATTGCCCCTTGAAAACTAGGAACTTCTGTGACCTGAACTCTCCCAAGTCTATAAGAATCCTTTCCCAAACTATTCTAGGATACTCCCATTGGTGTAATGGTGCAACTTGTGGCTCTGAATGGCTCATTTGACATGCTTCACAACTTCTAGCTGTATTTTCTATCTCTTTCTTGAGGCCTTGAAACCACAGGTAGCTTCGAGACATGCTCATTATCTGTACAATTCCAATGTGCTCCGTGTGCAACTCGCTGAGTACACCTTGCGTGTACTTGGGTGGTATAACCAGTCTCATACCGCAGAGTAGACAACCTTAATCCACCAACATCTCCAGTCTTCTGATAAAGAAGGGTCGTAGCAGATCGTCCACATGGTTTGGCCATCCAGACTGTGTGTAACACTCTTGACAGTATGACACCTTTCCTGGTTGCTTCAGCAATCTTGTCTGCAGAGATGGGGAAGTTTGCAAGGTAGTTATCCTGATTAATCATTTCTTCTGTTGCCAGCTTTGATGACTCTTGTGGTAACCTTGATAAGCTGTGCTCTGATTATTTTCTGTACCTAAACTAGTACTGGTGTGCCACGAGAATCAGGGCCCATCATTGAAGTCTTGCTGCTGCTAGCATTGGGGCTCCTGTTTTCGGTCCAAATATGGTAGTTTATGGCTTCTGGTCTGTTATCAGGATGACACTTTTTCCATAAATGTATTTGTGAAACTTATTCACTCCAAACATGATATCTAACGCTTCTTTCCATCGAACACCTCTGGGACGTTCTTGGACGTTGGATGAGGGATCGTGATGTTCTACCCCAGACACTTGATGCCATGTTCCAGGCTCTCCAAGAAGAGTGGCGCACAGTTCCTCGGGCTGTCATCAGGAAGTTGATCGAAAGTGTTCCATGACGGTGTGAAGAAGTGATAAGGAAACAGGGAGGACACACCAGATACAGAAATTTCACCTGTGTTTTACATACTTAATGAAATATACTTGATCAAAAACCCATGACAATAAAACAAATTTCACCATCAATACATGCGTTCCTTTTTTCATTTCCATCAGTATATTTTGTTTCAGATATTTGGGTAATAATGGATATATTTGTTAATAAATTAAATGTTTCTAAATTCTGAATTTTTGCATAACCAAGATAACTTAATGACGAAATGATATTAATCTGTATATACAATTTATACTTATAATATTTAATATTTTTGTTTCAGACATAAAGAGTACAAAAGTAAATTATTGCTTTCCAGAAATGCCATTTATATTTCTTATACCTGTCATTATTACTTTGAATGATTGCTCAAGAAAATATGATTTTTGTTTGTTTTAAAATAAGGAAATTAATGTGCTGTGCCTTGATAAAAAAGGATTTGTTATGTGCAATATGAAACAATTTTTAAAAGACAAATAGTTGCAATAAAAGTTGTTTATCTCTTTCAGTTTCAATATTATTAATTTTGTTAATCATGGAAATATTCACATTCAAATGACATGAATTAAAACAAATCAGTATTGTCCCAGTAAAAAGAAATAACTGGATAAAAAATTTAGTTCACATTTATTGCAATATAAATATTTTAATTTTATGTTTCACATTAATCTATTCTTGAAAGATGGACCATTCTCTTCTAATTAAGATTAAAGAAGGGCTGCATAACCTTTTTTAAATATATTTTTCAAAAGATATTGGTCAAATAACTATATAACATAAATATTAGGCCAAAACAGCAACGATACACAGTTTCTCAATGAAGCTACAGCTAAGTAAACATTGCGTAACAAGGCGTCTGCTTGTCGCCGTCCAGCAACAAACCAAAACAAGGCTGAGAGGCCACGGGCAGGGGATACCGGAAGTGACGTGGCAGTAGGCGAAGCGTTCGTCTGCTTATATGGAAAATGATAGGCGAAATCCGCAGTTCTGCCTTTTCAAAGCGATTAACAGTATGCTATATCATTGTGTTGCTGTCAACTGTCCTAGAATATCTCCTGATGAAGTCTCCGTACACAAATTCCCATCATATTGATGGTTTCACGCCAAATTGACCCGCTGTGTTAGGTCAAACAGAGCAATGTGACAATCTACATCCAACTCACGTGTTCCGACCACTACACCGATTTTCTGCTTCGAGCTCGCATTTTCACTGAATGAACAGTTTGGCATGCAGAGAAAAGGGAGATTAGTAAAATATAAAACATAGCAGAAAGTATTGGGCTGATTTATGGTAATAATCCGAATATACAATGCTCACATTTAGATTTGAACGTTGTGTAAAAAGGTTGAATAAACAATGAGATTGGTCTGCAGGTGTTACTTACTTTCTTTAGATCAGATACTCACTTTTTACACAATTACTTTACTGTCTATCGTATTTCCTGTCTGTTTCCTAATTAGATGATATCAAATGATGACTATAGCAGGTTATATAATGCACAATCATCAACACCTGGCTATTTTATGACATCAGCTAATTAGGTAACATCAAATTGCAATTGTATTCCTTAACATCCCTTTTTCTCCGATTGGTAAATTATAACCTATTAACCTGAAATTAGGAATACCGTTTATGCTCTATCTGATAATTATTTTGGATAAGGTTCATTTAATAAATCTTCATTCTGTTTGGCCATGTATCGGCTATTGTTGTGGAAAATATCACTCTATGTACAAGAGTGAAAACATCAGTGAAATGCCCTATTAAAATAATGTTTTAAACAAGACATCAGTGATCATCCAATACATGTCTTTCATTGAGAATTGTAACTTGTCCATCACTAAATGAAATAACTAAGAAAAACGTATATATTTTTTATCCTGTTACAAAATGAAGTCAAAGGCAATACTTAAAAAATGGTTTAAAAGTAAAAATAAAATAGTATTGTATAATTACATCCTTTCTGCTGTGCTACTAAAGTAATATTCAATAACAACCAACAACTGTGCACGAAGATAAAACAGTTCACACGGGAGCAATTGTTTACATATACATCCGGGTTCTCACGTGCAGTCTTATGACAACATTGCGCAAAGCGAGACCATCTAGGCCTACATGCTGTAGCATTATGCGCACAACTTCGTTTTTAATCAGGGTCTTACGTTTTCATCAATGCAAATTGCCAGTTGAATAAATAAACTACCGATTTATTGAAGGTTTGAGATGTTTGGATGTTGTTTAGGGTGCTTAATCGACGGTTAAACATCGAGCTGTACTGTTAGCTTGTGTTGTTTTACATAACGAGGGCACACAAGGGGGTATCACATCGCCTACTAACACGTCACGAGGCAGTCACGCTTCAGTGCGTTTTATTCTGTTCGCCGGCCTAATTAGGGGGTGTTCTTTATACAGTCGTAATTAAGCCGTTTCTAGGTCGATTTCAGAAATTTAAAGTTGAGTCCATGTGAAGTTGTTATCACTATTTCATGAATCCCGAAAGTTGCCATATAGCATTTCAGTCCCTCTTTAATAAATGTATGCCCTTCTGTTACCTGTTTCCGTGGTAATAACAAAAATATTTCAATGAACTTGAACACTGACAAAAGCAAACATTATGAACAGCAAAAATTTATAAAAGGCATATTTTCTTTTTTACTTTTGTTTTTGAATGCCATTTTTTAAACAGCTGCAAATTTTACTAATTAATTTGGTGTCTCCTGTTTTCATGGTATTTTTCTCAGCTCAAATTATAATACAACACAAGCAACAGCATTACATTTTATTGTTTTTGTAACATAAGTCAATGGTGTAGAATAGCACTTAAATTATAGATGTCAAATCTTTAGATAATTTCTATTATCTATTCAATTAATTTACTGTTACAAATATTGAGCAAAACTGTTAAAATTCTGATAGGGAGGAAAGAACTCACATGGAAACTAAGTATTTATTTTGAAGTAAAAAACTTCTTAGAAGCCAAATGACCCGCAAGTCATTAATATGTTGTATAGGTATGAGGTTTCAAGAAATAAATCATTTTCTTTGCAATGGAAAATACTGCAAAGTGACCAAAAATATAAATAAATTGAAATGAAACAAATCTCTACCTCAATTTGCATGGGCTTTAAGGTTTATTGTAGTGAGCCAGATAAATATTTTGAAATTGGACACTTACAATAAACTCAAACTCAATAATTTTCATACACTGATGTAAATTTTTAAAGAGCTATACTGTTTATAAAAAAATACATGGCATGATGCTGCAAAAACTAACCAAAATACTACAAATACCGAGAGCCACGTTTCGAGAGACGGCATGCAGATGATCTTTTTTTCAAGGCTAAATATTGAAATAATTTTCACACATGTTATAATAAGTTTAAAAAGAAGAATGTAAATGAAAGATTCCATAAACAAAACAGATTACAGTATAACATTTTAGGAAAAGTAACGACGACTAACTCACCAGAGTCAAACAGTAAAAACATTGTCAATATATTAGATAATCGGAACAACATGATTGACGCAGGCAGTTTAATATTATTTTTAAAATCGCAATTAATCACTTTTATGATTCGTTTAAAAATATGACGACCTCACGTAAATTCATAATATGAGCAAAATATTATGAAAATGTGACCATAAACGTACAGTTTGGCTTGGATGAATTAGTCTAAATTATCCGGGAGTTGCGCTTTAAAACATCAAAAGAAAACAATATCAAATGAATGCCTGTAAATTCATTTTTGCCAATCTATGATTATGGATACATTTTGTCCATTTTGTAATGATCACACTTTGGTACGTAGTTGCAAATAGTCACTTATTTCAGTTTCCATTTCGAAGAAAACAGTTGTCGTTTGAAGTCTGATGAATGCAATAGTAATTTCCGTGTTTATGTATTCGAAAATTACATCATATTTAAGATGAGAGAAATATCTATCGGTGGCTGGAATTTCAGCCAGTATCCGTTTGTCCATGCATAGTTCATTTTCCAAGCATTATTTGTCAATGACGTCACAAGAAACAATGTTCAACAAATTGGTTACAAAAAGATAACTTGTAGTAGTTCCGGATCTAGTAGGTGCATGCAGGAAGTAAACACACCATTGTGGTCACTGACATTTTCTCTCTCTAAAATTGTAAAATAATTTACATTTTATACAAATGGAAACTTATTCCAAGCAATGGAGGGTCGGGATACCAACATGTAGTTTACTGTATTTATCGTAAAAACACGGTCTTTCTTTTTTACAGCATCGACAGTCGTCATTTACCTATCAATATTTACAGATTTTTTTAAAAATTAAATTGTGAACAAGTGTGTGTAGTTTGGTGATTTAATGTCGCCGGACAAAAAAGATACAGCTGAATATTACGAAAATGTATCAATTTTCGTTGACGTCACAGAAATCGTCAACGTTAATTTTATGAAGCACTAATTAAGGGGGTTAATACCAATAATAGATGTCAGTAAGGCATAAATGTTATGTATCCTACCCCTATTTGCTGTGATGAAATCAAACTCATCAAATGGTTGGGTTGTCGAATCTTTCTCATTCATTTTTGAAAACTTACAGACCGCGGTGAGGTGAGGTTGGTGATACTAGTTAACCAGCAACGCATAATAAACAGTACAGCATGTATCAAACCACGCACTGTTCAACTCTTCAATCCGAGAGGTTGCTTATGCTATCAACAGTTGTAGATACCATAGTTCCTCTAATATAACAAGATTAAAAAAGATAATTGCTGCAATATTGTCGTACATGCCATGATTTTCTCTAAATTGTCAATTTCATTATACATATTATTTGCTAATTGGGAAGGAGACAGATGGGGCAATTTGTATTTTGATTATTTTCTCTATTTATTTTATTGTCCGTTACATATAGGCCTACTCGCACTTAATAAGTTAATTGGTCACCCGTCGCTACTTTTCAAGAAATAAAGACTGAAGTATTGCAGTAGAACGTAAATTTATAGTTGTAAATTATTAACAATACAATTAAGAAAATTAAAGTCTGTGGAATACTTATGATGTCATGTCTCTGGCTATATATACCGTATATACTGCAACCCAATTGGATGGCCACTATGCGGCATTGAGGAGACAAAAGTATGTATACATAAATAATACAAAAACTAGGTCTTTAAAGTTCATATAACCACAAACATATTTCACTATTTTCTTTGAATTATATTAAAGTTTGATTACAATATTGTATAGTGCGTCAAAGGTCGCTACTCAAATATGTTAAGTTTGGTAATGAAAGCCGTTTCTGAATGCCACTTTTGATGGACCGCTTAGATCTATCTGGCCACAAACCAGTGAATGCATGACTGCCCGTCACTGGTTGCACCCCCTTTTTGTGACGTCATAAGCAGAAGTAGTCTCGTTATATCTATAATTTATCATAACAATACCACAGAAGAAACCCCAATAATAAACGATTTTCAGAAAATGTTTTCCACCCAGTTTGATAAATCATTTTACGATGTAACACTAATAAGCATTTGGTGTAAAAAAGATATCCACATCAATGGTGATTAAACAATTATTTAGGCAGTATTTCAGTTCAAATAATGACACGTTAATCTGTGTAGTCTGTTTATTACGTCACACACGCGCGAGTTTTATGGCCCCTGACCCAGGTGGGTTTTCACAGCCGATAATTACGCTGTCTCAATGAAAGGCTAATTAGAGGTGTTTATTGGACAAATTAACAAAAATCAAGCCCAGTTTTAATTTTTTTGAAAAATCTTTGAACGAAAATCGAGAAGTGGTAAAGTTGAGGTTAGTTGATGTTTAAATAAAAGTAGTAAATGCTAAATATACATGTTTTATTTAGAATTTGTCTATTTGAATGGCATTTTGGAAATGGGATATCGGAAAATGAAAAGTTTTATTGAATTGTTTTTCATTCATAAAGCACGACGTTTGATATAAATTTTATATAGGTTCTGATAAAGCCTTTAGCTTGATATTTAACGAACCAAACCAATATTTGTTTATTTCAGCACACAATGTAAATTCAGTTCTTTTAACGAAATGAATAACTTTTATTTTCAGGTAGATATGGTTTTCTCTTACATTTGACAAGTATTTAACTTAAAATTACAAAATGAAAACTAACTGACATTTGCTTTCAGTGATTGTGAGTGTACTCCAAACCTAAAAAACCAACCCAGTCCACCTCATACTAAAGCCTTTAAGCCTCATGCACAAATTTACATGCATGAGCAAATTTATAACATATATTTGTAATAATAGATATAATTTTTTAACATGTTGTTATTAATTTGTTAACCAGTATGTTGTATTTGTCAATTACATACACCAATGTTATTTTTCACATGTTGTCAACCAGTATGTTGTTTTTGTCAAATACAAACATCAATGTTATACAAATCATAAGCCAAAAGGTAAAATATTTTATTCTTATGCCAGATTTCCTGACATAAAGACGTTTTGGCTTCAAGAGGAGGGTTGATATTGTTGTTTGACGAGTGCAGGCTTTGACCTGGGTCTAATTCTAGAAAAGGGGGTACGGTCAATGGAGATGTCAAAGGTTTATATTAGTGGTGTCACATTGCCAAATATATTTTATGATGATCAGTGTATGAAAATCTAGAATCAGCAAGGCGACACTGGAATGGCATTGGAATTGAAAAGTAACAAGAGCAGTTTACTGTATGCATCGGCTGCAGAATATGGCACGGATGTAATCTCCATTTGAGTAACGTTGGAACACCAACAGTCTGGACTGCTGTCCAGCGCTACTGCCATTCGATTGATATGCCGTTTGTTGTTGATATTGACATTTTAGTAGTAAATATTCATACCATCATAGAATCAAAATTATTATGTTTCCATAGATACACGTACCTTATACCTAATTATAAAGAGCAAACTAAGGATGTAGCATACACATGACACCATTAGTTATCGGTCACAAAATAATTGTAAGTATAGATTATGAACACAATATATCAAATTTAGTTGTGAGTTTTGTATTTGTTACTTAATCACACATCCAAGTATATTACGCACATCTTCTTTGTGTATAGCAATCTCTTTTAATCAACTTAATCACAAATCTAATTACGTACAAGTAACATCTGTTTGTGTAGAAATCTATTTAATAAACATTAATCGAAAATCTAAGTATATCACGTAAAGTGATTTGTGAAGCAATTACTTTAATCAACATTAATCACAAATCTAAGTATATGTAATAGAACGAATTTGGTGGCTAGGTCTTCTATGAACAAATTTTAAATATAAATGTATGTATAATATTTAAGTTGGAAAGGAACTATAGATATGACATTTTGTTGTTTGATTATAGTCTGTTATTTGTTTCGTGTTCGTAATGCAGTGATCAGACGCATCTTTCGTAGGAGGATCCCGTCCGTAGCAATGCATTTTTCGTGTAGAGGTCTTTTCGTAGGAGTGAAAAATTATAATAATAATCTATGTTCATTAGCAATTCTATACCATCTATCAGTTTCATTTGGGAGTCTGTGATTACAATGTTTTAAGTTTAAGAAAATAGTGAAATATGTTTGTGGTTATGTGAACTTTAAACTTTAACAATGATACTTACCTGGTTAAAGACTTTATTAACAAAAACAACACTCAGCATTTCACCCAAATATTTCATTTAAATTTTCCACTTCTACGAAAAGACCTAAAAATCCTCATACGAAAAGACCTACGCCTGACGCTAAGTCTTGATGGCGTTTTCGCGAAATATACGTATAGTTATGCTTCATTTCTTGTCAATTATCTACAAAACGAATAATAACAGTTAAAAGTTATGGAAATCAAGTGACGATTAATACTTATGGTACATGTATGTAGTTTCAAGCTGGCTGTGCAGTGTGTATACATTACAAGAGGCTTTACCTGCAACCCAATTGGATACCTGTTTGCGGCTATGCAATTATAGATAATTCGGGAGACAGAAGTTTCGTTCTATGCACATGTCCTACATATATCAAAACAACTAGGCATATAGAATAAGTAATAAATAGAGGATACTTAATGTAGTATTCCAAATACCAGGTTTATGTCATCGAGTGTCGACCATGGCTAAAGTTGATATTTCACGAGTAATCCAGCAACGAGTGAAATATCAACTTAACCCATGTCACGAGATGAAATAAACCTGGTATTTGGAAAACTACATTAAGTATTCTATTTATTATATGTTTTTTTTAAAATTAATATTAATATGTAATTAAAATGGCTTTTAAAATGGAAAGTTACTCCCATTTGTTCTCATGGCTGAACGTAGTTCCGGCACCTGACTAGTGAAGATATAATATATCGTCACTGGTCACAGTGAAAATATATCGTCACTGTTGCCTGATAGGCAGTTTATTTTACTGATAAAACCCAGTTTTTGATTGCTGATCATATAATAAATGTATCCCTTACATGCTATTTTCTTCTAATTGATATTTGAATTGCAGTTCTGCAGTAGAAGTTTTTTTAATGAACACAATTTCTTCATTAATAAACACGATGTTTGAAATATAGTTTTTTATGCGTGATATTAAATGAATATATGTTTTACTTTTACATTTAAAAAGTTCTATTAGCAGTTAGATTATTTTAGTTTTGACAGTATTGAACTGAATACTGTCTACAAAAAGAAAACAAACTGACATTAATCATTATTCATAATGACAGTTGTTATAAGGGTTGATGCCCGCTATAACCAATTGGGTCTACCTATCAACACACCCCACCTCATCATGACAAATACAGAGATTCTTGTTCTTGGGGTCTTTGCTGCCTGCGATATCTTATCATATAGATAAATATCTTTATGGTTGCATAGCGTAACACCCAACCATTTACTAAAGTAACTTAATAGATTGTCGTAGCTTGTTTGCTGATAACCTTTTTCTTTTTTTGGCATTTATCTTAATTTTTATCTCAAACTTTGTACTAAGTGTTTTTAAATCGAAACAAAATTATATGAAGATATCGTCTTTATCACCGAATGTTGGCATACGTTGAAATGATAGTAGCCATCTAGACATGTGCATCTCATACCTCTTAATTTTCTTGCCTTTTTTGGGTTGGATAAAAAATTATTGGGTCATTCCATTTCAAATCGACCAAAATCTGGGGATCGCCCCAGTTGACATCATGGATTTTGGAATTTTCAATTTAAATAGATGCTTCTGTATCTTCAGAGAAGGGAAATGCACAAATTTTGTTCATACTCAACATATTTTGTGTTTGCCATAGTGTTTTAGGAGACAGTGGTCTTCCAAATGTGACGTTATTGAGTAAAACCCTTTATACGTTTCGATGTCTCTTACATTGACATCTCAAGACGTAAAGGTTTAAAATTTCTACATTAAACAGAATATTAAATGATGTTTCCAAAAATATATTAAACATCTGAAAGAAATTGTATTTATATGGTTTAATTGGCTTGACAAAAATGCAAAATTTCATTTGCAAAATTCGTTTTTTTTTCATTTTTTTGCCCTTTTGTTTTCACTTGTTTGTGAAGTAGAAGGGATTTGGTGCACCAAACATGCTATGATTCGTCTCCTTGATATATCAAGTGTTGGACGTAAGGAATTCGTGACAATATATTTCGTTCTTATGTTACAATAGCTGTTTATATCTACCTACTGTTCGGAAAAATGTTAAAAAAGCCCCCTGTTTAAAGCTGTCTGTAGAAAAAGGCGCACCTCCTAGAGACTTCATATTTTGCACATGTGTAGCTCAAAGTCAGAACTACAATATATCAAAATTTGGTGGGGGTACAATTTCCCATTTACCTACAACAAGTGATTTTACCGACGCTTCACATTGATTGACATATCCATGCTTGAGATATTCTTGAGGTTGTTAAATAGTGAATTCATAAAAATTCACTTACATAAAATTCATTAGGGACCAACTTACCTTTTGGGTAGTCTATATCTAGTTATTTGCTACCGAAATGCTCCAGCGGAAAATAAATTTGTAGCTCTCGAGAGACATCTATCTCAGTCTGATGTCTACATTACCTTTGGAGATGACATGAACAGAAGACAGTCACCTTAACCTTTCGTCTTGGCATTTGAACGTTTAGGGCTCGATTTTAATCATAAAAAACAATGATCATGCTTTGATTGACGTCATCTACAGACTCGACATTTCAAATTGTCCATATCTTTGTGTGTTCCGAGTTCTTTATTTCTTAACGTTATTGATGTTGATCATTGCTCTCTAACACACGTATTGTAGCTAGTTATGTTGCACCTATTGGAATGAATGAATGGCGACTTCTTGTCCCGGGAACAATGAAAAGCATAGATTTTGGTTTCAAATTCAGACTCGATCTCGATTTTTTTTAGCAGGAATGGTAACGGCTGCCCAATCAAACAGTTGTTGTTGAGTTGTAACTTGGTTTTGGAGGAAGCCTTAAGACTGGCTTTGGCCGCAAATGTTTATCTCGTGACAAGTTTTTTTTGTCATGAATTTGCTTTTAGTCCAAAGTCTTTTTCATAAAAACAAAGACTGTCATTGTCCATGGAAAACCACTAATGGGTAAACAGGTGTTTGGGACTCTTTCCAGTTGAAACCGTGAATGTGTCGTGTACTACAAAAGAATAATTCTCCGCAAAATAAAGAAGACTAATTGCAGTTTCATCGTGCAATTGATTTTTTAGTCTCGCCAAGGCTGACTGAGTTTTCAGTCAAATGGTGAACTGTCAGATCGTCAATCTTGTGCAAGAGAACATCAACAAAGTCTAAGGATACGGTTTTTTCCATCTGTATGTACCCCAGTTTTAAGTGAGAAATCTTAATATAATATCTGGATGAAGTTGGTGAGCAAAATAGAATCTGAGACCCTTGAAGTGGTTTTCCCCGAAGCAGGGTAGGTATAATTAACTTTGCGTAATAGCAGTCGGGAAAGTGATGAACGTTTAATGCAGCAGGGGCATTGTTTATGGAGATATATATAGGTGACAGACACATTCGCCCGAACGTAACTGCTTCGCGGTAATTGTTCACCAATCGTCTTCTTTAAGAACTCAAATATTCTGTTACGGGACTATTTTTGCATCCTTTCATTACATATAGAAACGTTATATTTTACAGACTATTCGAAATGAAGCATGGTTAAAATCTCTACTGAGGGTTTAATATGCTATGTCTAAAAACCTTTATTTCTTGAAAACTAGAAATTTTACCCTCGTGATTTTTTCATATGTTAGAGTTCATAAAATGAGGAATAAGCTGTAAAAATTTCATGACTGTGTGAGGTGCGCCTTTTGGTACATAGACATTAGAAAATGGTAGAATTTCCGTTTTTTGCCGAGGGTAGGTGTATTTAAGTTCACTCACACTCAATACGACTGGGTGAAAGTATGTATTATTTAGGTTCTGGACTGTTCGATTGATACTTTTATTCTTCATACAAATTATTATCACTCAAGTAACCACATTTCTTTGCTACAGCTTATTGAAAATGGACCCAACCGAGAAATCGTTTAAATAGGACCGAATTTGAAATTAGCGTAACTCATGGTATTTCCTTTATATCTGCAAACTGTAAACGCATGCTGCTTCAGAATTATATCAACAACTTATATAAAGAACAATAACCATGAGCAGGCAGAATTGATCTTTTTGCGAACAGTTTTCTGTGGTATATTTGATAGAATTACGATAGGTGCCACAATTAAACAACCTTTACGGCAAAACCAATACGCATATCCAAAAAATTTTTTGTTTTTGTAATGACCTATATATGTACTATGTTTGGTGTGAAAATGAAAAAAAATCGGTGTCCTCAACTGGGAGGCTTTGGTCGAGTTGAGCTGGAATTACCCTAGTGTAACCATGTAGGCATGTACAAGGTATCTGTTCTTTTACTTACTTCTGTAGGGATGATATAAGCTATCTAGGCACGTACAAGTTGTCTCTTTATTTACTAACATTTTCTGTAGGGATGATATCAGATGATTTTCCATTGAATAAACTTTCTGAAAGCCAGGCAGGTTTTAGACAAGGTTACACAACCATTGATAATATGTTTATTTTACAAAGTGTTGTCAAGAAATATCGTAATGTCAAAGGTGGGAAATTATATGCTCTATTTGTTGACTTTGCGAAAGCTTTCGATTCAGTGGAAATAAATAAATTATGTATTGAGTCCTTTCTTATTCTCATTTTTTATAAACGAATTAGCCACTCAGATTGAGAATAACTGCATACACGGCATACAGTTACATCCAGATATCTTCCAACTGTTTCTTTTACTTTTTGCTGATGATATTGTCTTGATATCAAGTACTGTTATCGGTCTACAAAACCAGAAATACTTTTGTACACAATCAAAATTAACTGTGAATCTAGATAAAACAAAAGTTGTGGTTTTCAATAATGGTGGGAAACTAGCAAAAATTAAAAATGGTACTATAATAATTTCAAACTTGAAACTACCAACTCTTATAAGTACCTAGGTGTTTATTTCGCAAGTCAACTTTCATGGTCATTACACGCAAATTATGCAGCTGTGCAAGCTAAAAAAGTACTACTAGGTGTCCTTAGACAAATACATATCCTAGGTGATCTCAACATGAACCCGTTTTTCAAATTATTTGATGCAAAGATAGGGTCCAATCCTTTTGTATGGGGCAGAAATTTGGGGATTGAATACGTTTGCTAACTTAGAAATGGTACACCTAAATGCATGTAAATAATTCTTGGGTGTTAAACAGAACATTCCAAGCGTCATGATATATGGAGAATGTGGCAGGTTTCCCTTATATATCCATTGTTATTGTAAAGTTATTCGGTACTGGATAAAATTCACCCCTACAGACAACTTGTACATGCCTTGATTGTTAACATCATCTTGTATCATCCCTACAGACAACTTGTACATGCCTTGATGGTTAAGATCATCTTGTATCATCCCTACAGACAAATTGTACATGCCTAGATGGTTAACATCAGCTTATACCATCCCTACAGACAACTTGTATATGCCTTGATGGTAAACATCATCTTGTATCATCCCTACAGACAACTTGTGCATGCCTAGATGGTAAACATCATCTTATATCATCCCTACAGAAACTGTAAGTAACGTAACAGACAACTTGCACATGCATATTGTATATGGGGGATGTATTTGATGTATATCGTATTTGTACTTGATTACTGATTATTCTCAATTTCCTGTGCCTCTTTCTTGGTTCAAAGACGCCAATTTGTCAAACCGAAAGGAACTTGTTCAGGTACTGTACTGGGGCTCCTCAAGGATGTGTATTGTTTCCTATATTTTGCGATTGTGTATGTTCTCAACCAAACTGTCCCAGGTTCAAGTTCGTCGATGATACAGCTATTAGTTGTTTACTTTTTGACAGTGGAATTTGATACACAGAAGACAATAACAACTTTTTGGGACTTAATGTGAACACAAAGGAACTCTTCAGAATTTTTTCGTAAAACTAAAACAACAATTAAAGCATGATTGTACCAATAATGGGTTAAGTGTAGTAAATGTATAGTTTGAGATATATACCATGCACAAGATGACACATGTTTGAAATTTGACATACGACGTTTGGCATTGTTATGAAATTGCTACTACTTGCATGCAATCTGTTGCGTATGTCTGAGTTAAAAGAAAATACATTATTTAAATATATGAAAAGAATACAAAGGTACATGGCCACAACAAAGAGAAGGCCTAGGCCTTTCAAGTTATCATAGTGATCCAGGCATACGTATGAAAAGAAAATGCAAATCTAAAGTAAAAGTATGTATGAAGACCGAAATGCACAATAGCCTCATTCGGGGATCATAATGGTTACATCAATATGCCAGGATTCATAACATTTCGATGGTATGTGTTTGATGCATGACATTAAGATGAGGAAAACATATGAGAGGTGTATTTCTGTAAGGGGAACTAAGGTCTATTATACATTGTTATACTATGTGCATATTTGAAGCGCCAATGAAATATTTTACAATTGTACAACTGTAACATACCAAGATAAACAAAAAAATATAGGGACGTTATTTAGAACCAGAGGCGCATTACGTTTCCTCAAAGCTTGATACAGATTTTTCCTATGATTAGTTATGGTCACATTATTTTATGATTTAAACAAATGGAATAAGTTTTCATGTGATGGAAAATTAATTATGATAATATTTGGGGATTGTATTTTTCCTTGGCTCATTGTAGAATTAGTCCGGTGGCAGAGACAGATAAGCGTGCAATGTGGTATGTACAATGTTGTTTGGCTGTTTCTAGACCTCTGAGGTGTGCTCTTTAAGAATCTGAATTTATTTTGGTGTCTAACCCCATGTTTAGGGGTAAGGAATCAGATTAAGCTATTTAAGTATGGACCACACCAATTTTTTGTGCCGTAGATGTGCATTTCTATGTCAGTATTATTGAAAATCACAATTAATTTATATCTCATTAACCACACGTTTTGGTATCTGCCAAGAGTTTAATTCATATAACATATGAAACAATCATATTCAAAGTGGGTTAAGAACCATTCATTTACACATCATTCCTCATTCCTCAACAAATTCATTTTCCACACAACACTCAACAGCCATCGGGTCTGCTCATTACGGCAGTGTACTTCTCCATGACATCCGCAAAACATTGTGCATGGCAAGTGAGCTGAATAGCATCGACACATTGCTGTTGAACATGGAATCTCTGAAACACAACCTTACCCAACCATTTCAAGCACCCCAGCTGGAGCAACACTACGTGTGGTGGCAATGTCACTGGGGTCAAGCATTTAGTGCTTTCGTCACGTTCCCATCCAAAATCTGCAGGTTCCAATGCTGGAGGTTCGGATTTAATTGTATTTCCAAATGGCAGTCTGAATGTGTGCCCGTTTTACATTATCTTCAAATGCCTCTTTTGTAGGTTGGAGTGACTTAAGCTCAGGAGCCTTTGTTACATTTCTTCTGCCCATCCTTCGTGACCAGACTTCTCTTCGGACCTCAGACATATTTGATGTCACCATGTTTTTGACGCCGTAGCAATTTTTGTACCGTATTAAAATTACTTTGAAAATTGAAGTGACCATGAATTATCCCCCTTGTAAAAGGGCAATTTAATAAAATTTAATCAAACGCGAGACTTTTTTTTGCTTCAGAAATATATAAAACTACTTCGCAAAGCTTCTGGGAACAATTTTATGTATCACAACCCTAAAAAAGTTACTTTGAAAATTGAAGTGACCTTGAAATTTGCCCCTTTAAAATGAGCAAATAAATCAAATTTAAGCAAATGCGAGACTTTTTTTGCTTCAGAAATATATAAAAGTGTTTCGCAAAGCTTCTGGGAGCAATTTTATGTATCACAACCCTATTTAAATTACTTTGAAAATTGAAGTGACCATGAATTATCCCCCTTGTAAAAGGGCAACTTAATAAAAATTAAGCAAACAAGAGACTTTTTTTTGCTTCAGAAATATATAAAACTACTTCGCAAAGCTTCTGGGAACAATGTTATGTATCACAACCCTAAAAAAGTTACTTTGAAATTTCAAGTGACCATGAATTATCCCCCTTGTAAAAGGGCAATTTAATAAAAT
Source organism: Steromphala cineraria (assembly GCA_916613615.1). Taxonomy (NCBI): domain Eukaryota; kingdom Metazoa; phylum Mollusca; class Gastropoda; order Trochida; family Trochidae; genus Steromphala; species Steromphala cineraria. The sequence continues at coordinate 47,408,848 of OU744724.1, forward strand.
TTAAGCAAACGCGAGACTTTTTTTTGCTTCAGAAATATATAAAACTACTTCGCAAAGCTTCTGGGAACAATTTTATGTATCACAACCCTAAAAAAGTTACTTTGAAAATTGAAGTGACCTTGAAATTTGCCCCTTTAAAATGAGCAAATAAATCAAATTTAAGCAAACGCAGGACCTTTTTTTGCTTCAAAAATATATAAAAGTGTTTCGCAAAGCTTCTGGGAGCAATTTTATGTATCACAACCCTATTTAAATTACTTTGAAAATTGAAGTGACCATGAATTATCCCCCTTGTAAAAGGGCAATTTAATAAAATTTAAGCAAAAGCGAGACTTTTTTTTGCTTCAGAAATATATAAAACTACTTCGCAAAGCTTCTGGGAACAATTTTATGTATCACAACCGTAAAAAAGTTACTTTGAAAATTGAAGTGACCTTGAAATTTGCCCCTTTAAAATGAGCAAATAAATCAAATTTAAGCAAACGCGAGACCTTTTTTTGCTTCAGAAATATATAAAAGTGTTTCGTAAAGCTTCTGGGAGCAATTTTATGTATCACAACCCTATTTAAATTACTTTGAAAATTGAAGTGACCATGAATTATCCCCCTTGTAAAAGGGCAATTTAATAAAAATTTAGCAAACGGGAGAGTTTTTTTGCTTCAGAAATATATAAAACTACTTCGCAAAGCTTCTGGGAACAATTTTATGTATCACAACCCTAAAAAAGTTACTTTGAAAATTAAAGTGACCTTGAAATTTGCCCCTTTAAAATGAGCAAATAAATCAAATTTAAGCAAACGCGAGACCTTTTTTTTGCTTCAGAAATATGTAAAAGTGTTTCGCAAAGCTTCTGGGAGCAATTTTATGTATCACAACCCTATTTAAATTACTTTGAAAATTGAAGTGACCATGAATTATCCCCCTTGTAAAAGGGCAATTTAATAAAAATTAAGCAAACGCGAGACTTTTTTTTGCTTCAGAAATATATAAAACTACTTCGCAAAGCTTCTGGGAACAATGTTATGTATCACAACCCTAAAAAAGTTACTTTGAAATTTGAAGTGACCATGAATTATCCCCCTTGTAAAAGGGCAATTTAATAAAATTTAATCAAACGCGAGACTTTTTTTGCTTCAAAAATATATAAAACTACTTCGCAAAGCTTCTGGGAACAATTTTATGTATCACAACCCTAAAAAAGTTACTTTGAAAATTGAAGTGACCTTGAAATTTTCCCCTTTAAAATGAGCAAATAAATCAAATTTAAGCAAACGCGAGACTTTTTTTTGCTTCAGAAATATATAAAAGTGTTTCGCAAAGCTTCTGGGAGCAATTTTATATATCACAACCCTATTTAAATTACTTTGAAAATTGAAGTGACCATGAATTATCCCCCTTGTAAAAGGGCGATTTGATAAAAATTAAGCAAACGCGAGACTTTTTTTTGCTTCAGAAATATATAAAACTACTTCGCAAAGCTTCTGGGAACAATTTTATGTATCACAACCCTAGAAAAGTTACTTTGAAAATTGAAGTGACCATGAATTATCCCCCTTGTAAAAGGGCGATTTGATAAAAATTAAGCAAACGCGAGACTTTTTTTTGCTTCAGAAATATATAAAAGTTTTTCGCAAAGCTTCTGGGAGCAATTTTATGTATCACAACCCTATTTAAATTACTTTGAAAATTGAAGTGACCATGAATTTTCCCCCTTGTAAAAGGGCAATTAAATAAAATTTAAGGAAATGCGAGACTTTTTTTGGCTTCAGAAATATATAAAACTACTTCGCAAAGCTTCTGGGAACAATGTTATGTATCACAACCCTAAAAAAGTTACTTTGAAAATTGAAGTGACCTTGAAATTTGCCCCTTTAAAATGAGCAAATAAATCAAATTTAAGCAAACACGAGACCTTTTTTTGCTTCAAAAATATATAAAAGTGTTTCGCAAAGCTTCTGGGAGCAATTTTATGTATCACAACCCTATTTAAATTACTTTGAAAATTGAAGTGACCATGAATTATCCCCCTTGTAGAAGGGCAATTTAATAAAAATTAAGCAAACGCGAGACTTTTTTTTGCTTCAGAAATATATAAAACTACTTCGCAAAGCTTCTGGGAACAATTTTATGTATCACAACCCTAAAAAAGGTACACTGAAAATTGAAGTGACCATGAATTATCCCCCTTGTAAAAGGGCAATTTAATAAAATTTAAGCAAACGCGAGACTTTTTTTTGCTTCAGAAATATATAAAACTACTTCGCAAAGCTTCTGGGAACAATGTTATGTATCACAACCCTAAAAAAAAAAAATTTGAAAATTGAAGTGACCTTGAAATTTGCCCCTTTAAAATGAGCAAATAAATCAAATTTAAGCAAACGCGAGACATTTTTTTGCTTCAAAAATATATAAAAGTGTTTCGCAAAGCTTCTGGGAGCAATTTTATGTATCACAACCCTACTTAAACTACTTTGAAAATTGAAGAGACCATGAATTATCCCCCTTGTAAAAGGGCAATTTAATAAAAATTTAGCAAACGGGAGACTTTTTTTTGCTTCAGAAATATATAAAACTACTTCGCAAAGCTTCTGGGAACAATTTTATGTATCACAACCCTAAAAAAGTTACTTTGAAAATTGAAGTGACCTTGAAATTTGCCCCTTTAAAATGAGCAAATAAATCAAATTTAAGCAAACGCGAGACCTTTTTTTGCTTCAGAAATATGTAAAAGTGTTTCGCAAAGCTTCTGGGAGCAATTTTATGTATCACAACCCTATTTAAATTACTTTGAAAATTGAAGTGACCATGAATTATCCCCCTTGTAAAAGGGCGATTTGATAAAAATTAAGCAAACGCGAGACTTTTTTTTGCTTCAGAAATATATAAAAGTTTAAAATGAGCAAATAAATCAAATTTAAGTAAACGCGAGACTTTTTTTTGCTTCAGAAATATATAAAAGTGTTTCGCAAAGCTTCTGGGAGCAATTTTATATATCACAACCCTATTTAAATTACTTTGAAAATTGAAGTGACCATGAATTATCCCCCTTGTAAAAGGGCAATTTAATAAAAATTAAGCAAATGCGAGACTTTTTTTTGCTTCAGAAATATATAAAACTACTTCGCAAAGCTTTTTGGAACAATTTTATGTATCACAACCCTAAAAAAGTTACTTTGAAAATTGAAGTGACCTTGAAATTTGCCCCTTTAAAATGAGCAAATAAATCAAATTTAAGCAAACGCGAGACCTTTTTTGGCTTCAGAAATATATAAAAGTGTTTCGCAAAGCTTCTGGGAGCAATTTTATGTATCACAACCCTATTTAAATTACTTTGAAAATTCAAGTGACCATGAATTATCCCCCTTGTAAAAGGGCAATTAAATTAAATTTAATCAAACGGGAGGCATTTTTTTTGCTTCAGAAATATATAAAACTACTTCGCAAAGCTTCTGGGAACAATTTTATGTATCACAACCCTTAAAAAGTTACTTTGAAAATTGAAGTGACCTTGAAATTTGCCCCTTTAAAATGAGCAAATAAATCAAATTTAAGCAAACGCGAGACCTTATTTTGCTTCAGAAATATATAAAAGTGTTTCGCAAAGCCTCTGGGAGCAATTTTATGTATCACAACCCTATTTAAATTACTTTGAAAATTGAAGTGACCATGAATTATCCCCCTTGTAAAAGGGCAATTAAATTAAATTTAATCAAACGGGAGGCATTTTTTTTGCTTCAGAAATATATAAAACTACTTCACAAAGCTTCTGGGAACAATTTTATGTATCTCAACCGTAAAAAAGTTGCTTTGAAAATTGAAGTGACATTGAAATTTGCCCCTTTAAAATGAGCAAATAAATAAAATTTAAGCAAACGTGAGACCTTTTTTTGCTTCAGAAATATATAAAAGTGTTTCGCAAAGCTTCTGGGAGCAATTTTATGTATCACAACCCTATTCAAATTACTTTAAAAATTGAAGTGACCATGAATTATCCCCCTTGTAAAAGGGCCATTTGATAAAAATTAAGCAAACGCGAGACTTTTTTTTGCTTCAGAAATATATAAAACTACTTCGCAAAGCTTCTGGGAACAATTTTATGTATCACAACCCTTAAAAAGTTACTTTGAAAATTGAAGTGACCTTGAAATTTGCCCCTTTAAAATGAGCAAATAAATCAAATTTAAGCAAACGCGAGACCTTATTTTGGTTCAGAAATATATAAAAGTGTTTCGCAAAGCCTCTGGGAGCAATTTTATGTATCACAACCCTATTTAAATTACTTTGAAAATTGAAGTGACCATGAATTATCCCCCTTGTAAAAGGGCAAGTTAATAAAAATTAAGCAAACGGGAGACTTTTTTTTGCTTCAAAAATATATAAAACTACTTCGCAAAGCTTCTGGTACAATTTTATGTATCACAACCCTAAAAAAGTTACTTTGAAAATTGAAGTGACGATGAAATTTGCCCCTTTAAAATGAGCAAATAAATCAAATTTAAGCAAGCGCGAGACCTTTTTTTGCTTCAGAAATATATAAAAGTGTTTCGCAAAGCTTCTGGGAGCAATTTTATGTATCACAACCCTATTTAAATTACTTTGAAAATTGAAGTGACCATGAATTATCCCCCTTGTAAAAGGGGGAATTCAATAAAAATTAATCAAACGCGACACTTTTTTTTTCTTCAGAAATATTTAAACTACTTCGCAAAGCTTCTGGGAACAATATAATGTATCACAACCCTAAAAAAGTTACTTTGAAAATTGAAGTGACCTTGAAATTTTCCCCTTTAAAATGAGCAAATAAATCAAATTTAAGCAAACGCGAGACTTTTTTTTGCTTCAGAAATATATAAAGGTGTTTCGCAAAGCTTCTGGGAGCAATTTTATATATCACAACCCTATTTAAATTACTTTGAAAATTGAAGTGACCATGAATTATCCCCCTTGTAAAAGGGCAATTTAATAAAAATTAAGCAAATGCGAGACTTTTTTTTGCTTCAGAAATATATAAAACTACTTCGCAAAGCTTCTGGGAACAATTTTATGTATCACAACCCTAAAAAAGTTACTTTGAAAATTGAAGTGACCTTGAAATTTGCCCCTTTAAAATGAGCAAATAAATCAAATTTAAGCAAACGCAAGACTTTTTTTTGCTTCAGAAATATATAAAAGTGTTTCGCAAAGCTTCTGGGAGCAATTTTATATATCACAACCCTATTTAAATTACTTTGAAAATTGAAGTGACCATGAATTATCCCCCTTGTAAAAGGGCGATTTGATAAAAATTAAGCAAATGCGAGACTTTTTTTTGCTTCAGAAATATATAAAACTACTTCGCAAAGCTTCTGGGAACAATGTTATGTATCACAACCCTAAAAAAGTTACTTTGAAAATTGAAGTGACCTTGAAATTTGCCCCTTTAAAATGAGCAAATAAATCAAATTTAAGCAAACGCGAGACCTTTTTTTGCTTCAGAAATATATAAAAGTGTTTCGCAAAGCTTCTGGGAGCAATTTTATGTATCACAACCCTATTTAAATTACTTTGAAAATTCAAGTGACCATGAATTATCCCCCTTGTAAAAGGGCAATTAAATTAAATTTAATCAAACGGGAGGCATTTTTTTTGCTTCAGAAATATATAAAAGTGTTTCGCAAAGCTTCTGGGAGCAATTTTATGTATCACAACCCTATTTAAATTACTTTGAAAATTCAAGTGACCATGAATTATCCCCCTTGTAAAAGGGCAATTAAATTAAATTTAATCAAACGGGAGGCATTTTTTTTGCTTCAGAAATATATAAAACTACTTCGCAAAGCTTCTGGGAACAATTTTATGTATCACAACCCTTAAAAAGTTACTTTGAAAATTGAAGTGACCTTGAAATTTGCCCCTTTAAAATGAGCAAATAAATCAAATTTAAGCAAACGCGAGACCTTATTTTGCTTCAGAAATATATAAAAGTGTTTCGCAAAGCCTCTGGGAGCAATTTTATGTATCACAACCCTATTTAAATTACTTTGAAAATTGAAGTGACCATGAATTATCCCCCTTGTAAAAGGGCAAGTTAATAAAAATTAAGCAAACGCGAGACTTTTTTTTGCTTCAGAAATATATAAAACTACTTCGCAAAGCTTCTGGGAACAATTTTATGTATCACAACCCTAAAAAAGTTACTTTGAAAATTGAAGTGACCTTGAAATTTGCCCCTTTAAAATGAGCAAATAAATCAAATTTAAGCAAACGCGAGACCTTTTTTTGCTTCAGAAATATATAAAAGTGTTTCGCAAAGCTTCTGGGAGCAATTTTATGTATCACAACCCTATTCAAATTACTTTAAAAATTGAAGTGACCATGAATTATCCCCCTTGTAAAAGGGCCATTTGATAAAAATTAAGCAAACGCGAGACTTTTTTTTGCTTCAGAAATATATAAAACTACTTCGCAAAGCTTCTGGGAACAATTTTATGTATCACAACCCTTAAAAAGTTACTTTGAAAATTGAAGTGACCTTGAAATTTGCCCCTTTAAAATGAGCAAATAAATCAAATTTAAGCAAACGCGAGACCTTATTTTGCTTCAGAAATATATAAAAGTGTTTCGCAAAGCCTCTGGGAGCAATTTTATGTATCACAACCCTATTTAAATTACTTTGAAAATTGAAGTGACCATGAATTATCCCCCTTGTAAAAGGGCAAGTTAATAAAAATTAAGCAAACGGGAGACTTTTTTTTGCTTCAAAAATATATAAAACTACTTCGCAAAGCTTCTGGTACAATTTTATGTATCACAACCCTAAAAAAGTTACTTTGAAAATTGAAGTGACGATGAAATTTGCCCCTTTAAAATGAGCAAATAAATCAAATTTAAGCAAGCGCGAGACCTTTTTTTGCTTCAGAAATATATAAAAGTGTTTCGCAAAGCTTCTGGGAGCAATTTTATGTATCACAACCCTATTTAAATTACTTTGAAAATTGAAGTGACCATGAATTATCCCCCTTGTAAAAGGGCAATTCAATAAAAATTAATCAAACGCGACACTTTTTTTTTCTTCAGAAATATTTAAACTACTTCGCAAAGCTTCTGGGAACAATATAATGTATCACAACCCTAAAAAAGTTACTTTGAAAATTGAAGTGACCTTGAAATTTTCCCCTTTAAAATGAGCAAATAAATCAAATTTAAGCAAACGCGAGACTTTTTTTTGCTTCAGAAATATATAAAGGTGTTTCGCAAAGCTTCTGGGAGCAATTTTATATATCACAACCCTATTTAAATTACTTTGAAAATTGAAGTGACCATGAATTATCCCCCTTGTAAAAGGGCAATTTAATAAAAATTAAGCAAATGCGAGACTTTTTTTTGCTTCAGAAATATATAAAACTACTTCGCAAAGCTTCTGGGAACAATTTTATGTATCACAACCCTAAAAAAGTTACTTTGAAAATTGAAGTGACCTTGAAATTTGCCCCTTTAAAATGAGCAAATAAATCAAATTTAAGCAAACGCAAGACTTTTTTTTGCTTCAGAAATATATAAAAGTGTTTCGCAAAGCTTCTGGGAGCAATTTTATATATCACAACCCTATTTAAATTACTTTGAAAATTGAAGTGACCATGAATTATCCCCCTTGTAAAAGGGCGATTTGATAAAAATTAAGCAAATGCGAGACTTTTTTTTGCTTCAGAAATATATAAAACTACTTCGCAAAGCATCTGGGAACAATTTTATGTATCACAACCCTAGAAAAGTTACTTTGAAAATTGAAGTGACCTTGAAATTTGCCCCTTTTAAATGAGCAAATAAATCAAATTTAAGCAAACGCGAGACATTTTTTTGCTTCAGAAATATATAAAAGTTTTTCGCAAAGCTTCTGGGAGCAATTTTATGTATCACAACCCTATTTAAATTACTTTGAAAATTGAAGTGACCATGAATTATCCCCCTTGTAAAAGGGCAATTTAATAAAATTTAAGCAAATGCGAGACTTTTTTTTGCTTCAGAAATATATAAAACTACTTCGCAAAGCTTCTGGGAACAATTTTATGTATCACAACCCTAAAAAAGTTACTTTGAAAATTGAAGTGACGATGAAATTTGCCCCTTTAAAATGAGCAAATAAATCAAATTTAAGCAAGCGCGAGACTTTTTTTTGCTTCAGAAATATATAAAAGTGTTTCGCAAAGCTTCTGGGAGCAATTATATATATCACAACCCTATTTAAATTACTTTGAAAATTGAAGTGACCATGAATTATCCCCCTTGTAAAAGGGCAATTTAATAAAATTTAAGCAAACGCGAGACTTTTTTTTGCTTCAGAAATATATAAAACTACTTCGCAAAGCTTCTGGGAACAATGTTATGTATCACAACCTTAAAAAAATACTTTGAAAATTGAAGTGACCTTGAAATTTGCCCCTTTAAAATGAGCAAATAAATCAAATTTAAGCAAATGCGAGACTTTTTTTGCTTCAGAAATATATAAAAGTGTTTCACAAAGCTTCTGGGAGCAATTTTATGTATCACAACCCTATTTAAATTACTTTGAAAATTGAAGTGACAATGAATTATCCCCCTTGTAAAAGGGCAACTTAATAAAAATTAAGCAAACGCGAGACTTATTTTTGCTTCAGAAATATATAAAACTACTTCGCAAAGCTTCTGGGAACAATGTTATGTATCACAACCCTAAAAAAGTTACTTTGAAATTTCAAGTGACCATGAATTATCCCCCTTGTAAAAGGGCAATTTAATCAAATTTAATCAAACGCGAGACTTTTTTTTGCTTCAGAAATATATAAAACTACTTCGCAAAGCATCTGGGAACAATTTTATGTATCACAACCCTAGAAAAGTTACTTTGAAAATTGAAGTGACCTTGAAATTTGCCCCTTTTAAATGAGCAAATAAATCAAATTTAAGCAAACGCGAGACATTTTTTTGCTTCAGAAATATATAAAAGTTTTTCGCAAAGCTTCTGGGAGCAATTTTATGTATCACAACCCTATTTAAATTACTTTGAAAATTGAAGTGACCATGAATTATCCCCCTTGTAAAAGGGCAATTTAATAAAATTTAAGCAAATGCGAGACTTTTTTTTGCTTCAGAAATATATAAAACTACTTCGCAAAGCTTCTGGGAACAATTTTATGTATCACAACCCTAAAAAAGTTACTTTGAAAATTGAAGTGACGATGAAATTTGCCCCTTTAAAATGAGCAAATAAATCAAATTTAAGCAAGCGCGAGACCTTTTTTTGCTTCAGAAATACACTCATGGCAAAAATTGTTGTCACCCCCTAATATTTAATTAAATTGGAGTTTATATCACATTGTATGCATGGCAATGTTGGTTTTCCATGGAAATGTCATTACAGGCATGAAGTTACATTAACTCACACTTTACAATGAACAGTGTCAGCGGTTTCATGTAGACCACGTGCATTTCATTGAAATGATGGAAATTTGTCTCCTTAGGTTTGTCATTTCCATCGATTACTATAGACCTCTTTCATAAGATACAGCTTCACGACTATAGTTTCTGAAAAGCATAGACCATGCCTGGTCCCACTCCACCAGGAATCAGACATGAAATCATTGGCATGAGTCGTGGTGGCGCTTCGAATCGTGTCATTGCTGCAGCATGTAACGTCAGTGTTAGAACTGTTCAAAGGATTAAAAGACTGCACGCCATACAGGGAAATGTTGTTCCGAATAAGTCTTCAGGCCGTCCCAAAAAAACTACGGTTCGTCAGGATAGAATTCTTCTTCGTTTGACCCGACGTCATAGACGTCTTTCGTCTTTGACTCTTGCACAGAGATGGGGGGCTCATATTAATACGCCCATTTGCCGGAGAACTGTAGTGAACAGGTTGCTCCAGCATGGATATAAGGCAAGAAGACCTGCCATCAAACCATTCTGGACACTGGCCAACCGCAGGGCACGGCTTGCTTGGGCGCAGCAGCACCGCAGAATCCAACTTGGACATTGGCGTCACGTCATATTTACTGACGAGTCTCGTTTCCTACTGCATAAGGTGGACAGGAGAATGAGAGTGCGACGTTTACGTGGGGAAAGGCTCAATGACGACTGTCTGCAGCATCAGGTTGCCCACGGTGGCGGTTCTGTACACGTATGGGCAGGAATTAATACACCATAACGGTAAAACGGATCTTGTCGTCCTTCAAGGAAACGTCAACCAGAGGTCGTACAGACGTCTTCTTGAAACCGTTTGCCTCCCACATGCAAGAAGAGTGTATGGCAACAACTTCCTGTTGCAGGACGATAATGCACCAGCCCATCGTGCACGTACAGTGAACGCTTTCATTCAGGCACAAGGAGTAACAAGATTGCCCTGGCCTTCAAAAAGTCCGGATATGAATCCGATAGAACATGCTTGGGATCAGCTTGACCGTGCACTTAGAAGACTGGACCCTGCTCCTGCAAATTTACAGCAATTGCGGGCTGCTCTTGTGAATGAATGGAACAATTTGGCTGTTGCAAACATCAACACACTGATAGACAGTATGCCTGCCCGAATTATCGCCCTTGAAAATTCCAGAGGCGGTGCTACCCGACATTAGGCTTGTAAATATACTCTTACATGACTGCAGAATGAAATAAAACCGACAATTGAACTTGAAAATGTAATTTGTTTTATTGATACCCATCCAATTGATACTATATGGATACTGTAAAAAATTGCCCTTTTTCACAGGGACCATACATATCCTAGTAGAATTTCTTAAATTGGCCAGCACAAGACCAAAATACAAGCTGGTATGTTTTACGAATGTTTTTCCCAATCACACAAATCATTCTGACAGTTATTGCATGTTTGATTATTTGTCAACACTCAGTTAAACTTGACGTAGCGTTCTCAGTCTGGGGGTGACAACCATTTTTGCCATGAGTGTATATAAAAGTGTTTCGCAAAGCTTCTGGGAGCAATTTTATGTATCACAACCCTATTTAAATTACTTTGAAAATTCAAGTGACCATGTATTATCCCCCTTGTAAAAGGCAATTAAATTAAATTTAATCAAACGGGAGGCATTTTTTTTGCTTCAGAAATATATAAAACTACTTCGCAAAGCTTCTGGTACAATTTTATGTATCACAACCCTAAAAAAGTTACTTTGAAAATTGAAGTGACGATGAAATTTGCCCCTTTAAAATGAGCAAATAAATCAAATTTAAGCAAGCGCGAGACCTTTTTTTGCTTCAGAAATATATAAAGTGTTTCGCAAAGCTTCTGGGAGCAATTTTATGTATCACAACCCTATTTAAATTGCTTTGAAAATTGAAGTGACCATGAATTATCCCCCTTGTAAAAGGGCAATTCAATAAAAATTAATCAAACGCGACACTTTTTTTTTCTTCAGAAATATTTAAACTACTTCGCAAAGCTTCTGGGAACAATATAATGTATCACAACCCTAAAAAAGTTACTTTGAAAATTGAAGTGACCTTGAAAGTTTCCCCTTTAAAATGAGCAAATAAATCAAATTTAAGCAAACGCGAGACTTTTTTTTGCTTCAGAAATATATAAAGGTGTTTCGCAAAGCTTCTGGGAGCAATTTTATATATCACAACCCTATTTAAATTACTTTGAAAATTGAAGTGACCATGAATTATCCCCCTTGTAAAAGGGCAAATTAATAAAAATTAAGCAAATGCGAGACTTTTTTTTGCTTCAGAAATATATAAAACTACTTCGCAAAGCTTCTGGGAACAATTTTATGTATCACAACCCTAAAAAAGTTACTTTGAAATTTCAAGTGACCATGAATTATCCCCCTTGTAAAAGGGCAATTTAATCAAATTTAATCAAACGCGAGACTTTTTTTTGCTTCAGAAATATATAAAACTACTTCGCAAAGCTTCTGGGAACAATTTTATGTATCAAAACCCTAAAAAAGTTACTTTGAAAATTGAAGTGACCATGAAATTTGCCCCTTTAAAATGAGCAAATAAATCAAATTTAAGCAAGCGCGAGACCTTTTTTTGCTTCAGAAATATATAAAAGTGTTTCGCAAAGCTTCTGGGAGCAATTTTATGTATCACAACCCTATTCAAATTACTTTGAAAATTGAAGTGACCATGAATTATCCCCCTTGTAAAAGGGCAATTTAATAAAAATTAAGCAAACGCGAGCCTTTTTTTTGCTTCAGAAATATATAAAACTACTTCGCAAAGCTTCTGGGAACAATGTTATGTATCACAACCCTAAAAAAGTTACTTTGAAAATTGAAGTGATCTTGAAATTTGCCCCTTTAAAATGAGCAAATAAATCAAGTTTAAGCAAACGCAAGACTTTTTTTTGCTTCAGAAATATATAAAAGTGTTTCGCAAAGCTTCTGGGAGCAATTTTATATATAACAACCCTATTTAAATTACTTTGAAAATTGAAGTGACCATGAATTATCCCCCTTGTAAAAGGGCGATTTGATAAAAATTAAGCAAATGCGAGACTTTTTTTTGCTTCAGAAATATATAAAACTACTTCGCAAAGCATCTGGGAACAATTTTATGTATCACAACCCTAGAAAAGTTACTTTGAAAATTGAAGTGACCTTGAAATTTGCCCCTTTTAAATGAGCAAATAAATCAAATTTAAGCAAACGCGAGACATTTTTTTGCTTCAGAAATATATAAAAGTTTTTCGCAAAGCTTCTGGGAGCAATTTTATGTATCACAACCCTATTTAAATTACTTTGAAAATTGAAGTGACCATGAATTATCCCCCTTGTAAAAGGGCAATTTAATAAAATTTAAGCAAATGCGAGACTTTTTTTTGCTTCAGAAATATATAAAACTACTTCGCAAAGCTTCTGGGAAAATTTTTTGGTATCACAACCCTAAAAAAGTTACTTTGAAAATTGAAGTGACCTTGAAATTTGCCCCTTTTAAATGAGCAAATAAATCAAATTTAAGCAAATGCGAGACTTTTTTTGCTTCAGAAATATATAAAAGTGTTTCACAAAGCTTCTGGGAGCAATTTCATGTATCACAACCCTATTTAAATTACTTTGAAAATTGAAGTGACAATGAATTATCCCCCTTGAAAAAGGGCAACTTAATAAAAATTAAGCAAACGCGAGACTTATTTTTGCTTCAGAAATATATAAAACTACTTCGCAATGCTTCTAGGAACAATGTTATGTATCACAACCCTAAAAAAGTTACTTTGAAATTTCAAGTGACCATGAATTATCCCCCTTGTAAAAGGGCAATTTAATCAAATTTAATCAAACGCGAGACTTTTTTTTGCTTCGGAAATATATAAAACTACTTCGCAAAGCTTCTGGGAACAATTTTATGTATCACAACCCTAAAAAAGTTACTTTGAAAATTGAAGTGACCATGAAATTTGCCCCTTTAAAATGAGCAAATAAATCAAATTTAAGCAAGCGCGAGACCTTTTTTTGCTTCAGAAATATATAAAAGTGTTTCGCAAAGCTTCTGGGAGCAATTTTATGTATCACAACCCTATTCAAATTACTTTGAAAATTGAAGTGACCATGAATTATCCCCCTTGTAAAAGGGCAATTTAATAAAAATTAAGCAAACGCGAGCCTTTTTTTTTGCTTCAGAAATATATAAAACTACTTCGCAAAGCTTCTGGGAACAATGTTATGTATCACAACCCTAAAAAAGTTACTTTGAAAATTGAAGTGACCTTGAAATTTGCCCCTTTAAAATGAGCAAATAAATCAAATTTAAGCAAACGCGAGACTTTTTTTTGCTTCAGAAATATATAAAAGTGTTTCGCAAAGCTTCTGGGAGCAATTTTATATATCACAACCCTATTTAAATTACTTTGAAAATTGAAGTGACCATGAATTATCCCCCTTGTAAAAGGGCAATTTAATAAAAATTAAGCAAATGCGAGACTTTTTTGTGCTTCAGAAATATATAAAACTACTTCGCAAAGCTTCTGGGAACAATTTTATGTATCACAACCCTAAAAAAGTTACTTTGAAAATTGAAGAGACCTTGAAATTTGCCCCTTTAAAATGAGCAAATAAATCAAATTTAAGCAAACGCGAGACCTTTTTTTGCTTCAGAAATATATAAAAGTGTTTCGCAAAGCTTCTGGGAGCAATTTTATGTATCACAACCCTATTTAAATTACTTTGAAAATTGAAGTGACCATGAATTATCCCCCTTGTAAAAAGGCAATTAAATTAAATTTAATCAAACGGGAGACTTTTTTTTGCTTCAGAAATATATAAAACTACTTCGCAAAGCTTCTGGGAACAATTTTATGTATCACAACCCTTTAAAAGTTACTTTGAAAATTGAAGTGACCTTGAAATTTGCCCCTTTAAAATGAGCAAATAAATCAAATTTAAGCAAACGCGAGACCTTATTTTGCTTCAGAAATATATAAAAGTGTTTCGCAAAGCCTCTGGGAGCAATTTTATGTATCACAACCCTATTTAAATTACTTTGAAAATTGAAGTGACCATGAATTATCCCCCTTGTAAAAGGGCAAGTTAATAAAAATTAAGCAAACGCGAGACTTTTTTTTGCTTCAGAAATATATAAAACTACTTCGCAAAGCTTCTGGGAACAATGTTATGTATCACAACCGTAAAAAAGTTACTTTGAAAATTGAAGTGACCTTGAAATTTGCCCCTTTAAAATGAGCAAATAAATCAAATTTAAGCAAACGCGAGACCTTTTTTTGCTTCAGAAATATATAAAAGTGTTTCGCAAAGCTTCTGGGAGCAATTTTATGTATCACAACCCTATTTAAATTACTTTGAAAATTGAAGTGACCATGAATTATCCCCCTTGTAAAAGGGCAATTTAATAAAATTTAAGCAAACGCGAGATTTTTTTTCCTTCAGAAATATATTAAACTACTTCGCAAAGCTTCTGGGAACAATTTTATGTATCACAACCCTAAAAAAGTTACTTTGAAAATTGAAGTGACCTTGAAATTTGCCCCTTTAAAATGAGCAAATAAATCAAATTTAAGCAAACGCGAGACCTTTTTTTGCTTCAGAAATATATAAAAGTGTTTCGCAAAGCTTCTGGGAGCAATTTTATGTATCACAACCCTATTTAAATTACTTTGAAAATTGAAGTGACCATGAATTATCCCCCTTGTAAAAGGGCATTTTAATAAAATTTAAGCAAAAGCGAGACTTTTTTTTGCTTCAGAAATATATAAAACTACTTCGCAAAGCTTCTGGGAACAATTTTATGTATCACAACCGTAAAAAAGTTACTTTGAAAATTGAAGTGACCTTGAAATTTGCCCCTTAAAAATGAGCAAATAAATCAAATTTAAGCAAACGCGAGACCTTTGTTTGCTTCAAAAATATATAAAAGTGTTTCGCAAAGCTTCTGGGAGCAATTTTATGTATCACAACCCTATTTAAATTACTTTGAAAATTGAAGTGACCATGAATTATCCCCCTTGTAAAAGGGCAATTTAATAAAAATTAAGCAAACGGGTGACTTTTTTTGCTTCAGAAATATATAAAACTACTTCGCAAAGCTTCTGGGAACAATTTTATGTATCACAACCCTAAAAAAGTTACTTTGAAAATTGAAGTGACCTTGAAATTTGCCCCTTTAAAATGAGCAAATAAATCAAATTTAAGCAAACACGAGACCTTTTTTTGCTTCAGAAATATATAAAAGTGTTTCGCAAAGCTTCTGGGAGCAATTTTATTGTATCACAACCCTATTTAAATTACTTTGAAATTTGAAGTGACCATGAATTATCCCCCTTGTAAAAGGTCAATTTAATAAAAATTAAGCAAACGGGAGACTTTTTTTTGCTTCAGAAATATATAAAACTACTTCGCAAAGCTTCTGGGAACAATTTTATGTATCGCAACCGTAAAAAAATACTTTGAAAATTGAAGTGACCTTGAAATTTTCCACTTTGAAATGAGCAAATAAATCAAATTTAAGCAAATGTGAGACCTTTTTTTGCTTCAGAAATATATAAAAGTGTTTCGCAAAGCTTCTGGGAGCAATTTTATGTATCACAACCCTATTTAAATTACTTTGAAAATTGAAGTGACCATGAATTATCCCCCTTGTAAAAGGGCAATTTAATCAAATTTAATCAAACGCGAGACTTTTTTTTGCTTCAGAAATATATAAAACTACTTCGCAAAGCTTCTGGGAACATTTTATGTATCACAACCCTAAAAAAGTTACTTTGAAAATTGAAGTGACCATGAAATTTGCCCCTTTAAAATGAGCAAATAAATCAAATTTAAGCAAGCGCGAGACCTTTTTTTGCTTCAGAAATATATAAAAGTGTTTCGCAAAGCTTCTGGGAGCAATTTTATATATCACAACCCTATTTAAATTACTTTGAAAATTGAAGTGACCATGAAATATCCCCCTTGTAAAAGGGCAATTTAATAAAAATTAAGCAAACGCGAGAGTTTTTTTTGCTTCAGAAAAATATGAAACTACTTCGCAAAGCTTCTGGGAACAATTTTATGTATCACAACCCTAAAAAAGTTACTTTGAAAATTGAAGTGACCTTGAAATTTGCCCCTTTAAAATGAGCAAATAAATCAAATTTAAGCAAACGCGAGACCTTTTTTTGCTTCAGAAATATATAAAAGTGTTTCGCAAAGCTTCTGGGAGCAATTTTATGTATCACAACCCTATTTAAATTACTTTGAAAATTGAAGTGACCATGAATTATCCCCCTTGTAAAAGGGCAATTTAATAAAAATTAAGCAAACGGGAGAGTTTTTTTTGCTTCAGAAATATATAAAACTACTTCGCAAAGCTTCTGGGAACAATTTTATGTATCACAACCCTAAAAAAGTTACTTTGAAAGTTGAAGTGACCTTGGAATTTGCCCCTTAAAAATGAGCAAATAAATCAAATTTAAGCAAACGCGAGACCTTTTTTTGCTTCAGAAATATATAAAAGTGTTTCGCAAAGCTTCTGGGAGCAATTTTATGTATCACAACCCTATTTAAATTACTTTGAAAATTGAAGTGACCATGAATTATCCCCCTTGTAAAAGGGCAATTTAATAAAAATTAAGCAAACGGGAGACTTTTTTTTGCTTCAGAAATATATAAAACTACTTCGCAAAGCTTCTGGGAACAATGTTATGTATCACAACCCTAAAAAAATTACTTTGAAATTTCAAGTGACCATGAATTATCCCCCTTATAAAAGGGCAATTTAATAAAATTTAATCAAACGCGAGACTTTTTTTGCTTCAGAAATATATAAATCTACTTCGCAAAGCTTCTGGGAACAATTTTATGTATCACAACCCTAAAAAAGTTACTTTGAAAATTGAAGTGACCATGAAATTTGCCCCTTTAAAATGAGCAAATAAATCAAATTTAAGCAAGCGCGAGACCTTTTTTTGCTTCAGAAATATTTAAAAGTGTTTCGCAAAGCTTCTGGGAGCAATTTTATGTATCACAACCCTATTCAAATTACTTTGAAAATTGAAGTGACCATGAATTATCCCCCTTGTAAAAGGGCAATTTAATAAAAATTAAGCAAACGCAAGACTTTTTTTTGCTTCAGAAATATATAAAACTACTTCGCAAAGCTTCTGGGAACAATGTTATGTATCACAACCCTAAAAAAGTTACTTTGAAAATTGAAGTGACCTTGAAATTTGCCCCTTTAAAATGAGCAAATAAATCAAATTTAAGCAAACGCGAGACTTTTTTTTGCTTCAGAAATATATAAAAGTGTTTCGCAAAGCTTCTGGGAGCAATTATATATATCACAACCCTATTTAAATTACTTTGAAAATTGAAGTGACCATGAATTATCCCCCTTGTAAAAGGGCAATTTAATAAAATTTAAGCAAAAGCGAGACTTTTTTTTGCTTCAGAAATATATAAAACTACTTCGCAAAGCTTCTGGGAACAATTTTATGTATCACAACCGTAAAAAGGTTACTTTGAAAATTGAAGTGACCTTGAAATTTGCCCCTTTAAAATGAGCAAATAAATCAAATTTAAGCAAATGCGAGACCTTTTTTTGCTTCAGAAATATATAAAACTAAAACTACTTCGCAAAGCTTCTGGGAACAATGTTATGTATCACAACCCTAAAAAAAATACTTTGAAAATTGAAGTGACCTTGAAATTTTCCCTTTTAAAATGAGGAAATAAATCAAATTTAAGCAAATGCGATACTTTTTTTGCTTCAGAAATATATAAAAGTGTTTCACAAAGCTTCTGGGAGCAATTTTATGTATCACAACCCTATTTAAATTACTTTGAAAATTGAAGTGACCATGAATTATCCCCCTTGTAAAAGGGCAACTTAATAAAAATTAAGCAAACGCGAGACTTATATTTGCTTCAGAAATATATAAAACTACTTCACAAAGCTTCTGGGAACAATGTTATGTATCACAACCCTAAAAAAGTTACTTTGAAATTTCAAGTGACCATGAATTATCCCCCTTGTAAAAGGGCAATTTAATCAAATTTATTCAAACGCGAGACTTTTTTTTGCTTCAGAAATATATAAAACTACTTCGCAAAGCTTCTGGGAACATTTTATGTATCACAACCCTAAAAAAGTTACTTTGAAAATTGAAGTGACCATGAAATTTGGCCCTTTAAAATGAGCAAATAAATCAAATTTAAGCAAGCGCGAGACCTTTTTTTGCTTCAGAAATATATAAAAGTGTTTCGCAAAGCTTCTGGGAGCAATTTAATATATCACAACCCTATTTAAATTACTTTGAAAATTGAAGTGACCATGAATTATCCCCCTTGTAAAAGGGCAATTTAATAAAAATTAAGCAAACGCGAGACTTTTTTTTGCTTCAGAAATATATAAAACTACTTCGCAAAGCTTCTGGGAACAATGTTATGTATCACAACCCTAAAAAAAATACTTTGAAAATTGAAGTGACCTTGAAATTTGCCCCTTTAAAATGAGCAAATAAATCAAATTTAAGCAAACGCGAGACCTTTTTTTGCTTCAAAAATATATAAAAGTGTTTCGCAAAGCTTCTGGGAGCAATTTTATGTATCACAACCCTATTTAAATTACTTTGAAAATTGAAGTGACCATGAATTATCCCCCTTGTAAAAGGGCAATTTAATAAAATTTAAGCAAACGCGAGACTTTTTTTTGCTTCAGAAATATATAAAACTACTTCGCGAAGCTTCTGGGAACAATTTTATGTATCACAACCCTAAAAAAGTTACTTTGAAAATTGAAGTGACCTTGAAATTTGCCCCTTTAAAATGAGCAAATAAATCAAATTTAAGCAAACGCGAGACCTTTTTTTGCTTCAAAAATATATAAAAGTGTTTCACAAAGCTTCTGGGAGCAATTTTATGTATCACAACCCTATTTAAATTACTTTGAAAATTGAAGTGACCATGAATTATCCCCCTTGTAAAAGGGCAATTTAAAAAAATTTAAGCAAAAGCGAGACTTTTTTTTGCTTCAGAAATATATAAAACTACTTCGCAAAGCTTCTGGGAACAATTTTATGTATCACAACCGTAAAAAGGTTACTTTGAAAATTGAAGTGACCTTGAAATTTGCCCCTTTAAAATGAGCAAATAAATCAAATTTAAGCAAACGCGAGACCTTTTTTTGCTTCAGAAATATATAAAAGTGTTTCGCAAAGCTTCTGGGAGCAATTTTATGTATCACAACCCTAAAAAAGTTACTTTGAAAATTGAAGTGACCTTGAAATTTGCCCCTTTAAAATGAGCAAATAAATCAAATTTAAGCAAACGCAAGACCTTTTTTTGCTTCAGAAATATATAAAAGTGTTTCGCAAAGCTTCTGGGAGCAATTTTATGTATCACAACCCTATACAAATTACTTTGAAAATTGAAGTGACCATGAATTATCCCCCTTGTAAAAGGGCAATTTAATAAAAATTAAGCAAACGGGAGACTTTTTTTTGCTTCAGAAATATATAAAACTACTTCGCAAAGCTTCTGGGAACAATTTTATGTATCACAACCCTAAAAAAGTTACTTTGAAAGTTGAAGTGACCTTGGAATTTGCCCCTTTAAAATGAGCAAATAAATCAAATTTAAGCAAACGCGAGACCTTTTTTTGCTTCAGAAATATATAAAAGTGTTTCGCAAAGCTTCTGGGAGCAATTTTATGTATCACAACCCTATTTAAATTACTTTGAAAATTGAAGTGACCATGAATTATCCCCCTTGTAAAAGGGCAATTTAATAAAAATTAAGCAAACGTAAGGGTCTTTTTTGCTTCAGAAATATATAAAACTACTTCGCAAAGCTTCTGGGAACAATTTTATGTATCACAACCCTAAAAAAGTTACTTTGAAAATTGAAGTGACCTTGAAATTTGCCCCTTTAAAATGAGCAAATAAATCAAATTTAAGCAAACGCAAGACCTTTTTTTGCTTCAGAAATATATAAAAGTGTTTCGCAAAGCTTCTGGGAGCAATTTAATGTATCACAACCCTATACAAATTACTTTGAAAATTGAAGTGACCATGAATTATCCCCCTTGTAAAAGGGCAATTTAATAAAATTTAAGCAAAAGCGAGACTTTTTTTTGCTTCAGAAATATATAAAACTACTTCGCAAAGCTTCTGGGAACAATTTTATGTATCACAACCGTAAAAAGGTTACTTTGAAAATTGAAGTGACCTTGAAATTTGCCCCTTTAAAATGAGCAAATAAATCAAATTTAAGCAAATGCGAGACCTTTTTTTGCTTCAGAAATATATAAAACTAAAACTACTTCGCAAAGCTTCTGGGAACAATGTTATGTATCACAACCCTAAAAAAAATACTTTGAAAATTGAAGTGACCTTGAAATTTTCCCTTTTAAAATGAGGAAATAAATCAAATTTAAGCAAATGCGATACTTTTTTTGCTTCAGAAATATATAAAAGTGTTTCACAAAGCTTCTGGGAGCAATTTTATGTATCACAACCCTATTTAAATTACTTTGAAAATTGAAGTGACCATGAATTATCCCCCTTGTAAAAGGGCAATTTAATAAAAATTAAGCAAACGGGAGACTTATTTTTGCTTCAGAAATATATAAAACTACTTCACAAAGCTTCTGGGAACAATGTTATGTATCACAACCCTAAAAAAGTTACTTTGAAATTTCAAGTGACCATGAATTATCCCCCTTGTAAAAGGGCAATTTAATCAAATTTATTCAAACGCGAGACTTTTTTTTTGCTTCAGAAATATATAAAACTACTTCGCAAAGCTTCTGGGAACATTTTATGTATCACAACCCTAAAAAAGTTACTTTGAAAATTGAAGTGACCATGAAATTTGGCCCTTTAAAATGAGCAAATAAATCAAATTTAAGCAAGCGCGAGACCTTTTTTTGCTTCAGAAATATATAAAAGTGTTTCGCAAAGCTTCTGGGAGCAATTTAATATATCACAACCCTATTTAAATTACTTTGAAAATTGAAGTGACCATGAATTATCCCCCTTGTAAAAGGGCAATTTAATAAAAATTAAGCAAACGCGAGACTTTTTTTTGCTTCAGAAATATATAAAACTACTTCGCAAAGCTTCTGGGAACAATGTTATGTATCACAACCCTAAAAAAAATACTTTGAAAATTGAAGTGACCTTGAAATTTGCCCCTTTAAAATGAGCAAATAAATCAAATTTAAGCAAACGCGAGACCTTTTTTTGCTTCAAAAATATATAAAAGTGTTTCGCAAAGCTTCTGGGAGCAATTTTATGTATCACAACCCTATTTAAATTACTTTGAAAATTGAAGTGACCATGAATTATCCCCCTTGTAAAAGGGCAATTTAATAAAATTTAAGCAAACGCGAGACTTTTTTTTGCTTCAGAAATATATAAAACTACTTCGCGAAGCTTCTGGGAACAATTTTATGTATCACAACCCTAAAAAAGTTACTTTGAAAATTGAAGTGACCTTGAAATTTGCCCCTTTAAAATGAGCAAATAAATCAAATTTAAGCAAACGCGAGACCTTTTTTTGCTTCAAAAATATATAAAAGTGTTTCACAAAGCTTCTGGGAGCAATTTTATGTATCACAACCCTATTTAAATTACTTTGAAAATTGAAGTGACCATGAATTATCCCCCTTGTAAAAGGGCAATTTAAAAAAATTTAAGCAAAAGCGAGACTTTTTTTTGCTTCAGAAATATATAAAACTACTTCGCAAAGCTTCTGGGAACAATTTTATGTATCACAACCGTAAAAAGGTTACTTTGAAAATTGAAGTGACCTTGAAATTTGCCCCTTTAAAATGAGCAAATAAATCAAATTTAAGCAAACGCGAGACCTTTTTTTGCTTCAGAAATATATAAAAGTGTTTCGCAAAGCTTCTGGGAGCAATTTTATGTATCACAACCCTAAAAAAGTTACTTTGAAAATTGAAGTGACCTTGAAATTTGCCCCTTTAAAATGAGCAAATAAATCAAATTTAAGCAAACGCAAGACCTTTTTTTGCTTCAGAAATATATAAAAGTGTTTCGCAAAGCTTCTGGGAGCAATTTTATGTATCACAACCCTATACAAATTACTTTGAAAATTGAAGTGACCATGAATTATCCCCCTTGTAAAAGGGCAATTTAATAAAAATTAAGCAAACGGGAGACTTTTTTTTGCTTCAGAAATATATAAAACTACTTCGCAAAGCTTCTGGGAACAATTTTATGTATCACAACCCTAAAAAAGTTACTTTGAAAGTTGAAGTGACCTTGGAATTTGCCCCTTTAAAATGAGCAAATAAATCAAATTTAAGCAAACGCGAGACCTTTTTTTGCTTCAGAAATATATAAAAGTGTTTCGCAAAGCTTCTGGGAGCAATTTTATGTATCACAACCCTATTTAAATTACTTTGAAAATTGAAGTGACCATGAATTATCCCCCTTGTAAAAGGGCAATTTAATAAAAATTAAGCAAACGGGAGACTTTTTTTTGCTTCAGAAATATATAAAACTACTTCGCAAAGCTTCTGGGAACAATTTTATGTATCACAACCCTAAAAAAGTTACTTTGAAAATTGAAGTGACCTTGAAATTTGCCCCTTTAAAATGAGCAAATAAATCAAATTTAAGCAAACGCAAGACCTTTTTTTGCTTCAGAAATATATAAAAGTGTTTCGCAAAGCTTCTGGGAGCAATTTAATGTATCACAACCCTATACAAATTACTTTGAAAATTGAAGTGACCATGAATTATCCCCCTTGTAAAAGGGCAATTTAATAAAATTTAACAAACGCGAGACTTTTTTTTGCTTCAGAAATATATAAAACTAAAACTACTTCGCAAAGCTTCTGGGAACAATGTTATGTATCACAACCCTAAAAAAAATACTTTGAAAATTGAAGTGACCTTGAAATTTTCTTTTTAAAATGAGGAAATAAATCAAATTTAAGCAAATGCGATACTTTTTTTGCTTCAGAAATATATAAAAGTGTTTCACAAAGCTTCTGGGAGCAATTTTATGTATCACAACCCTATTTAAATTACTTTGAAAATTGAAGTGACCGTGGTTATCTCCCTTGTAAAAGGGCAATTTAATAAAAATTAAGCAAACAGGAGAATTTTTTTTTGCTTCAGAAATATATAAAACTACTTCGGAAAGCTTCTGGGAACAATGTTATGTATCACAACCCTAAAAAAAAATACTTTGAAAATTGAAGTGACCATGAAATTTGCCCCTTTAAAATGAGCAAATAAATCAAATTTAAGCAAACGCGAGACCTTTTTTTGCTTCAAAAATATATAAAAGTGTTTCGCAAAGCTTCTGGGAGCAATTTTATGTATCACAACCCTATTTAAATTACTTTGAAAATTGAAGTGACCATGAATTATCCCCCTTGTAAAAGGGCAATTTAATAAAATTTAAGCAAACGCGAGACTTTTTTTTGCTTCAGAAATATATAAAACTACTTCGCAAAGCTTCTGGGAACAATTTTATGTATCACAACCCTAAAAAAGTTACTTTGAAAATTGAAGTGACCTTGAAATTTGCCCCTTTAAAATGAGCAAATAAGTCAAATTCAAGCAAATGTGAGACCTTTTTTTGCTTCAGAAATATATAAAAGTGTTTCGCAAAACTTCTGGGAGCAATTTTATGTATCACAACCCTATTTAAATTACTTTGAAAATTGAAGTGACCATGAATTATCCCCCTTGTAAAAGGGCAATTTAATAAAAATTAAGCAAACGGGAGACTTTTTTTTGCTTCAGAAATATATAAAACTACTTCGCAAAGCTTCTTGGAACTATGTTATGTATCACAACCCTAAAAAAATACTTTGAAAATTGAAGTGACCTTGAAATTTTCCCCTTTAAAATGAGCAAATAAATCAAATTTAAGCAAATGCGAGACTTTTTTTGCTTCAGAAATATATAAAAGTGTTTCACAAAGCTTCTGGGAGCAATTTTATGTATCACAACCCTATTTTAATTACTTTGAAAATTGAAGTGACAATGAATTATCCCCCTTGTAAAAGGGCAACTTAATAAAAATTAAGCAAACGCGAGACTTATTTTTGCTTCAGAAATATATAAAACTACTTCGCAATGCTTCTAGGAACAATGTTATGTATCACAACCCTAAAAAAGTTACTTTGAAATTTCAAGTGACCATGAATTATCCCCCTTGTAAAAGGGCAATTTAATCAAATTTAATCAAACGCGAGACTTTTTTTTGCTTCAGAAATATATAAAACTACTTCGCAAAGCTTCTGGGAACAATTTTATGTATCACAACCCTAAAAAAGTTACTTTGAAAATTGAAGTGACCTTGAAATTTGCCCCTTTAAAATGAGCAAATAAATCAAATTCAAGCAAACGTGAGACCTTTTTTTGCTTCAGAAATATATAAAAGTGTTTCGCAAAACTTCTGGGAGCAATTTTATGTATCACAACCCTATTTAAATTACTTTGAAAATTGAAGTGACCATGAATTATCCCCCTTGTAAAAGGGCAATTTAATAAAAATTAAGCAAACGGGAGACTTTTTTTTGCTTCAGAAATATATAAAACTACTTCGCAAAGCTTCTGGGATCAATGTTATGTATCACAACCCTAAAAAAATACTTTGAAAATTGAAGTGACCATGAAATTTGCCCCTTTAAAATGAGCAAATAAATCAAATTTAAGCAAGCGCGAGACCTTTTTTTGCTTCAGAAATATATAAAAGTGTTTCGCAAAGCTTCTGGGAGCAATTTTATGTATCACAACCCTATTCAAATTACTTTGAAAATTGAAGTGACCATGAATTATCCCCCTTGTAAAAGGGCAATTTAATAAAAATTAAGCAAACGCGAGCCTTTTTTTTGCTTCAGAAATATATAAAACTACTTCGCAAAGCTTCTGGGAACAATGTTATGTATCACAACCCTAAAAAAGTTACTTTGAAAATTGAAGTGACCTTGAAATTTGCCCCTTTAAAATGAGCAAATAAATCAAATTTAAGCAAACGCGAGACTTTTTTTTGCTTCAGAAATATATAAAAGTGTTTCGCAAAGCTTCTGGGAGCAATTATATATATCACAACCCTATTTAAATTACTTTGAAAATTGAAGTGACCATGAATTATCCCCCTTGTAAAAGGGCGATTTGATAAAAATTAAGCAAACGCGAGACTTTTTTTTGCTTCAGAAATATATAAAACTACTTCGCAAAGCTTCTGGGAACAATTTTATGTATCACAACCCTAGAAAAGTTACTTTGAAAATTGAAGTGACCATGAATTATCCCCCTTGTAAAAGGGCAATTTAATAAAATTTAAGCAAACGCGAGACTTTTTTTTGCTTCAGAAATATATAAAACTAAAACTACTTCGCAAAGCTTCTGGGAACAATGTTTTGTATCACAACCCTAAAAAAAATACTTTGAAAATTGAAGTGACCTTGAAATTTGCCCCTTTAAAATGAGCAAATAAATCAAATTTAAGCAAACGCGAGACCTTTGTTTGCTTCAAAAATATATAAAAGTGTTTCGCAAAGCTTCTGGGAGCAATTTTATGTATCACAACCCTATTTAAATTACTTTGAAAATTGAAGT
Organism: Steromphala cineraria; assembly: GCA_916613615.1. NCBI lineage: Eukaryota > Metazoa > Mollusca > Gastropoda > Trochida > Trochidae > Steromphala > Steromphala cineraria. Next base: position 47,434,862 of record OU744724.1, read on the forward strand.
GACCATGAATTATCCCCCTTGTAAAAGGGCAATTTAATAAAATTTAAGCAAACGCGAGACTTTTTTTTGCTTCAGAAATATATAAAACTACTTCGCAAAGCTTCTGGGAACAATTTTATGTATCACAACCGTATAAAAATACTTTGAAAATTGAAGTGACCTTGAAATTTGCCCCTTTAAAATGAGCAAATAAATCAAATTTTATCAAACGTGAGACCTTTTTTTGCTTCAGAAATATATAAAAGTGTTTCGCAACGCTTCTGGGAGCAATTTTATGTATCACAACCCTATTCAAATTACTTTGAAAATTGAAGTGACCATGAATTATCCCCCTTGTAAAAGGGCAATTTAGTACAAATTAAGCAAACGCGAGACTTTTTTTTGCTTCAGAAATATATAAAACTACTTCGCAAAGCTTCTGGGAACAATGTTATGTATCACAACCCTAAAAAAGTTACTTTGAAAATTGAAGTGACCTTGAAATTTGCCCCTTTAAAATGAGCAAATAAATCAAATTTAAGCAAACGCGAGACTTTTTTTTGCTTCAGAAATATATAAAAGTGTTTCGCAAAGCTTCTGGGAGCAATTATATATATCACAACCCTATTTAAATTACTTTGAAAATTGAAGTGACCATGAATTATCCCCCTTGTAAAAGGGCAATTTAATAAAATTTAAGCAAACGCGAGACTTTTTTTTGCTTCAGAAATATATAAAACTACTTCGCAAAGCTTCTGGGAACAATGTTATGTATCACAACCGTAAAAAAATACTTTGAAAATTGAAGTGACCTTGAAATTTGCCCCTTTAAAATGAGCAAATAAATCAAATTTAAGCAAATGCGAGACTTTTTTTGCTTCAGAAATATATAAAAGTGTTTCACAAAGCTTCTGGGAGCAATTTTATGTATCACAACCCTATTTAAATTACTTTGAAAATTGAAGTGACAATGAATTATCCCCCTTGTAAAAGGGCAACTTAATAAAAATTAAGCAAACGCGAGGCTTATTTTTGCTTCAGAAATATATAAAACTACTTCGCAAAGCTTCTGGGAACAATGTTATGTATCACAACCCTAAAAAAGTTACTTTGAAATTTCAAGTGACCATGAATTATCCCCCTTGTAAAAGGGCAATTTAATCAAATTTAATCAAACGCGAGACTTTTTTTTGCTTCAGAAATATATAAAACTACTTCGCAAAGCTTCTGGGAACAATTTTATGTATCACAACCCTAAAAAAGTTACTTTGAAAATTGAAGTGACCATGAAATTTGCCCCTTTAAAATGAGCAAATAAATCAAATTTAAGCAAGCGCGAGACCTTTTTTTGCTTCAGAAATATATAAAAGTGTTTCGCAAAGCTTCTGGGAGCAATTTTATGTATCACAACCCTATTCAAATTACTTTGAAAATTGAAGTGACCATGAATTATCCCCCTTGTAAAAGGGCAATTTAATAAAAATTAAGCAAACGCGAGACTTTTTTTTGCTTCAGAAATATATAAAACTACTTCGCAAAGCTTCTGGGAACAATGTTATGTATCACAACCCTAAAAAAGTTACTTTGAAAATTGAAGTGACCTTGAAATTTGCCCCTTTAAAATGAGCAAATAAATCAAATTTAAGCAAGCGCGAGACCTTTTTTTGCTTCAGAAATATATAAAAGTGTTTCGCAAAGCTTCTGGGAGCAATTTTATGTATCACAACCCTATTCAAATTACTTTAAAAATTGAAGTGACCATGAATTATCCCCCTTGTAAAAGGGCCATTTGATAAAAATTAAGCAAACGCGAGACTTTTTTTTGCTTCAGAAATATATAAAACTACTTCGCAAAGCTTCTGGGAACAATTTTATGTATCACAACCCTAGAAAAGTTACTTTGAAAATTGAAGTGACCATGAATTATCCCCCTTGTAAAAGGGCAATTTAATAAAATTTAAGCAAACGCGAGACTTTTTTTTGCTTCAGAAATATATAAAACTAAAACTACTTCGCAAAGCTTCTGGGAACAATGTTATGTATCACAACCCTAAAAAAGTTACTTTGAAAATTGAAGTGACCTTGAAATTTGCCCCTTTAAAATGAGCAAATAAATCAAATTTAAGCAAACGCGAGACTTTTTTTTGCTTCAGAAATATATAAAAGTGTTTCGCAAAGCTTCTGGGAGCAATTATATATATCACAACCCTATTTAAATTACTTTGAAAATTGAAGTGACCATGAATTATCCCCCTTGTAAAAGGGCAATTTAATAAAATTTAAGCAAACGCGAGACTTTTTTTTGCTTCAGAAATATATAAAACTACTTCGCAAAGCTTCTGGGAACAATGTTATGTATCACAACCGTAAAAAAATACTTTGAAAATTGAAGTGACCTTGAAATTTGCCCCTTTAAAATGAAGCAAATAAATCAAATTTAAGCAAATGCGAGACTTTTTTTGCTTCAGAAATATATAAAAGTGTTTCACAAAGCTTCTGGGAGCAATTTTATGTATCACAACCCTATTTAAATTACTTTGAAAAATTGAAGTGACAATGAATTATCCCCCTTGTAAAAGGGCAACTTAATAAAAAATTAAGCAAACGCGAGACTTATTTTTGCTTCAGAAATATATAAAACTACTTCGCAAAGCTTCTGGGAACAATGTTATGTATCACAACCCTAAAAAAGTTACTTTGAAATTTCAAGTGACCATGAATTATCCCCCTTGTAAAAGGGCAATTTAATCAAATTTAATCAAACGCGAGACTTTTTTTTGCTTCAGAAATATATAAAACTACTTCGCAAAGCTTCCTGGGAACAATTTTTATGTATCACAACCCTAAAAAAGTTACTTTGAAAATTGAAGTGACCATGAAATTTGCCCCTTTAAAATGAGCAAATAAATCAAATTTAAAGCAAGCGCGAGACCTTTTTTTGCTTCAGAAATATATAAAAGTGTTTCGCAAAGCTTCTGGGAGCAATTTTATGTATCACAACCCTATTCAAATTACTTTGAAAATTGAAGTGACCATGAATTATCCCCCTTGTAAAAGGGCAATTTAATAAAAATTAAGCAAACGCGAGACTTTTTTTTTGCTTCAGAAATATATAAAACTACTTCGCAAGCTTCTGGGAACAATGTTATGTATCACAACCCTAAAAAAGTTACTTTGAAAATTGAAGTGACCTTGAAATTTGCCCCTTTAAAATGAGCAAAATAAATCAAATTTAAGCAAGCGCGAGACCTTTTTTTTGCTTCAGAAATATATAAAAGTGTTTCGCAAAGCTTCTGGGAGCAATTTTATGTATCACAACCCTATTCAAATTACTTTAAAAATTGAAGTGACCATGAATTATCCCCCTTGTTAAAAGGGCCATTTGATAAAAATTAAGCAAACGCGAGACTTTTTTTTGCTTCAGAAATATATAAAACTACTTCGCAAAGCTTCTGGGAACAATTTTATGTATCACAACCCTAGAAAAGTTACTTTGAAAATTGAAGTGACCATGAATTATCCCCCTTGTAAAAGGGCAATTTAATAAAATTTAAGCAAACGCGAGACTTTTTTTTGCTTCAGAAATATATAAAACTAAAACTACTTCGCAAAGCTTCTGGGAACAATGTTATGTATCACAACCCTAAAAAAAATACTTTGAAAATTGAAGTGACCTTGAAATTTGCCCCTTTAAAATGAGCCAATAAATCAAATTTAAGCAAACGCGAGACCTTTGTTTGCTTCAAAAATATATAAAAGTGTTTCGCAAAGCCTCTGGGAGCAATTTTATGTATCACAACCCTATTTAAATTACTTTGAAAATTGAAGTGTCCATGAATTATCCCCCTTGTAAAGGGGCAATTTAATAAAATTTAAGCAAACGCGAGACTTTTTTTTGCTTCAGAAATATATAAAACTACTTCGCAAAGCTTCTGGGAACAATTTTATGTATCACAACCGTAAAAAAATACTTTGAAAATTGAAGAGACCTTGAAATTTGCCCCTTTAAAATGAGCAAATAAATCAAATTTAAGCAAACGTGAGACCTTTTTTTGCTTCAGAAATATATAAAAGTGTTTCGCAAAGCTTTCTGGGAGCAATTTTTATGTATCACAACCCTATTTAAATTACTTTGAAAATTGAAGTGACCATGAATTATCCCCCTTGTAAAAGGGCGATTTGATAAAAATTAAGCAAACGCGAGACTTTTTTTTGCTTCAGAAATATATAAAAATACTTCGCAAAGCTTCTGGGAACAATGTTATGTATCACAACCCTAAAAAAGTTACTTTGAAAATTGAAGTGACCTTGAAATTTGCCCCTTTAAAATGAGCAAATAAATCAAATTTAAGCAAGCGCGAGACCTTTTTTTGCTTCAGAAATATATAAAAGTGTTTCGCAAAGCTTCTGGGAGCAATTTTATGTATCACAACCCTATTCAAATTACTTTAAAAATTGAAGTGACCATGAATTATCCCCCTTGTAAAAGGGCGATTTGATAAAAATTAAGCAAACGCGAGACTTTTTTTTGCTTCAGAAATATATAAAACTACTTCGCAAAGCTTCTGGGAACAATTTTATGTATCACAACCCTAGAAAAGTTACTTTGAAAATTGAAGTGACCATGAATTATCCCCCTTGTAAAAGGGCAATTTAATAAAATTTAAGCAAACGCGAGACTTTTTTTTGCTTCAGAAATATATAAAACTAAAACTACTTCGCAAAGCTTCTGGGAACAATGTTATGTATCACAACCCTAAAAAAAATACTTTGAAAATTGAAGTGACCTTGAAATTTGCCCCTTTAAAATGAGCCAATAAATCAAATTTAAGCAAACGCGAGACCTTTGTTTGCTTCAAAATATATAAAAGTGTTTCGCAAAGCTTCTGGGAGCAATTTTATGTATCACAACCCTATTTAAATTACTTTGAAAATTGAAGTGTCCATGAATTATCCCCCTTGTAAAAGGGCAATTTAATAAAATTTAAGCAAACGCGAGACTTTTTTTTGCTTCAGAAATATATAAAACTGCTTCGCAAAGCTTCTGGGAACAATTTTATGTATCACAACCGTAAAAAAAATACTTTGAAAATTGAAGAGACCTTGAAATTTGCCCCCTTTAAAATGAGCAAATAAATCAAATTTAAGCAAACGTGAGACCTTTTTTTGCTTCAGAAATATATAAAAGTGTTTCGCAAAGCTTCTGGGAGCAATTTTATGTATCACAACCCTATTCAAATTACTTTAAAAATTGAAGTGACC